>CM072515.1:44556003-44651003 GCA_036898135.1 Oncomelania hupensis | reverse complement strand
GAGTTGATTGGTGACTACATCAGGGACAAGTTGCTGGCAGAAGTCAAAAAGGCAAAACATTTCTCTCTCCTTGCTGATGAAGTATGTGACACAGCCAACTGGGAGCAGCTTGCGATTGTCTTACGCTTTGTGGACTCGTCCCAGATCATACGGGAAGAGTTTTTAGCTTTTGTTCCTTGTGAACGAATCACAGGTGAAGCACTCACAGAAAATATCCTTGGTTGCCTTGAAGAATGGGGTCTGCACGTTGAAGACATCAGGGTGCAGGGGTATGATGGTGGCTCAAACATAGCTGCCAATTTCAAAGGGTATAGGCTAGGATCACTCAGCTGAATGAAAATGCTATTTACTTTCATTGTGCCGCACATTGCCTCAATTTGTGCATCGTAAAAGCATGTGGTGTGCAGAGCATCCACAACATGTTCGGGACAATGAAGGAACTCTCACTCTTCTTTTCATTGTCTCCCAAAAGACAGCGCTACTTGGAGCCAATCTTGGAAGCTTGTGACATCACCAACAAGCGAAAACTTGTAGACTTATGTCGGACCCGATGGATTGAAACGCACAATGCGTTTGAAACCCTGACTAAACTGTTCACATACGTGTACCGTTGCTTGGGTGACATGGAGAACAAAAGCGAGGACTGGGAAAGTGACACTCTGACTAAGTGCCGAGGACTAAGAGCAGCAACCACAAGCAGTGCTTTTATGGTGTCTTTTGTGGTCACAAGAAACTGTCTCAGATACCTTAAACCTCTCTCAGTGAACCTGCAGAAGAAAACACGGGATAACGTCGAAGCATATGCTGCTATTGAAGGGACAGCCAGTGCTCTTGCTGATCTTCGAGGCAACCTGGTTGACGTCTTTACAACTTGGTTCACTCAGGCAGTGGAGCTTGCAGAAAGTGTCCATGAAAATGTGACAATGCCGAGGACAGCATGTGGACATACACTCAGACAAAATCAGCCAGCATACACACCAGAACAGTACTTCAGACGCAGCATAGCAGCGCCTTTCTTGGACCACCTACTATCCGAATTCAGCAGTCGCTTCAAAAATATTGAGTTAGTCCAAGATGGACTACTGCTCGTCGCAGACCAAGCTGCTGGTGTTGAGAATGCATGCAAGGTTCATGAGGGCATTAGGCCTACATGTCTGGCAGACATGTGGGCATCTGACCTGCCTGATCCTCTAGAAGTTCCAGCAGAGTTCCACCGCTGGTGCGTCAAGTGGAAAGGACAGACATCACAACCACGTCCTTCAACAGTTGCTGCCTCTCTACTGCACTGTAACCATAGGTGTCGTTGACTGTAACATAAACTTCTTCCCTAACCTCCATGTCATACTTCGACTGCTTGCAACGCTTCCCGTCACCACTGCTGAGTGTGAGAGGTCGATCAGTGGGCTCAAACTCCTAAAAACCAGCCTGAGGTCAACCATGACAAAAGAGCGCTTGAATGGTCTGGCACTGATGAGACTCCGCAGGAAACTTGAAGTGGACGCAATGGCCATAGTAGACGCATTTGCAAGGAAAGTCAAGACCCGAATGGCGACAGAGATACCTCGACACCTCTTGCAGCTTGACTGTTGATTAACTGGAAACCGGTAGAATAATCATTTTCATGTACTCACGAGTCAACGGGTCAACAGTTTTTCTTTGACTCCTGTCAATACGGTGCATTACTAATCTCCTTTAGTTATTTAAACCTCCCCTTATCAACGCCATAATCCGCCTCTCTCTCTCTCTCTCTCTCTCTCTCTCTCTGTTTGTATGTGCCTCTCTCTTTTATTCTCTCTGTGATGAACATACATTCAGGCCTACCAAATTACATGTCCTACATGTAAATTTCTGGCTCTGCCGGACTATACTATAGGCCTACAGATAACCTTTTCCAGTCTGCTCCCTTATTGTGCCCATGCGCTAACATCATTCTACCTGAAAGCTTCATCGCGGCACTATACATCAGCTAGTTTACAGGGTGGTGTCAGCCGTATCTTGGGAGAACATCTCTAGCCTATATATTTTGGCATCTGCTGTAACGGAGACAGCTAGAGCACCTTTAGAAAAATCAACCGCTGACAAGCGCTCTGACTGCAGGCAACGGCAACGCGCTCCGATCATACGCACACACGCACACGCACACACACACACACACACACACACCCACACACACACACCCACACACACACATCCACACCCACACACACACAAACACACAGTGTTTTTCTTTCTCGCAATAGGTGGCGCTTTGGCTGGTAGTTAATAGTTGTGGTTGGGTGGAAGAACGCTTAATTCTCGCTGCATAAACATTCACCTGCAAGTTATGAAACAGCAATTTCTTCTGTATTATTAACGGCCTCGATCCTCATCCTTCTTCTTCTTCTTCTTCTTCTTCTTCTTCTTCTTCTTCTTCTTCTTCTTCTTCTTCTTCTTCTTCTTCTTCTTCTTCTTCTTCTTCTTCTTCTTCCTCTTCTTCTTCTTTTAACATAACATTTTCTCACTCGTAATCACACACGGGGGTCCGTGTCTCCACCCCTCTCGTGTGGCAAGCTGTTGTTCTGGGTACAATGAACTTCATGCTAAAAAGTCACAGGGTGAACCCCTCTGTCTGTTCAGCTTAAGTCGAGACTTCAAGGTAGCACAATTCCCCACTAATGCGCTTGTACTTAGGATATTCAGAACTACTTTTTAACTCGGAAAAGCAGACTAAGTGTTCGTGGTACGTTTTGAGAAATCTTTGACAAGAACGAACCTTTTCTGAAGAGTGAGAACTCGTTCGATAATATTTCGCTAAAATAATTTGAATTGACCAGGGAAAAGCACGCATGCTGGCTGGTCTCCAGGGATGTGGTTGGAAAGAACTATCTCTCTGTGCCCACTCTTTAATTGTTAAAACTGCGGGCATGTGAACATTAGTGCTTGACATTTGGTGTGCTTTAACAAAACAAACCACAAAATTGTGTTTTGTCATAACGAGGTCCGACAGACCGTCACACAAACCATTGGACAGCGCGGGGGCCTGCTCACAGTTGTGATAGAACGGAGGCTCCGATGGTGTGGCCACGTCGCCGGATCGTCGGGTCTTGCAGAGGCCGTCCAGCAAGGCACGGTGCAAGGAGGTAGAAGAAGAGGGAGACCGAAAAAGAGGTGGGAGGACAGCATTCGAGAATGGACTGGTTTGGCACTGAGCGAAACCATCAGGTACGCTGGTTAAACTATCATCTGTGGTGCCCCTACGACCTCCGAGTTACGATAGGATAGGATAGGATAGGATAGGATAGGATAGGATATAATGATTTCAAAATTACTGGACGCTACATACCTTACAACTAAGTTTTATGCCGATCAATGCACTACTTGTATGTAAGCTTACCTTTGACAACGCCCAACACTAGTTAAAAAACTAGCTGCCATTATAGCAATAAATAAATCACAGCTGGAAAACGAAATTTAGCTTGGTGTATTGACGACACCAACAATACCCGATCGGGTGGCTTCTCGGGTATTAGTATTCTGGAATTGGGTATTGGATCTGGTACGTTTAGATGGCCGAAATATTCCTTGGATTGCTGCAGTGCAGCGCGTTAACTTGCCAATGCGCAATCTTTGGAAAAATCTTTGGAAATGCATTTCGAATAGTTTCAAGCGATGTTCAGCATGTACTCTACCAATGAAGAAGCAGCTGTCTCTTCTTTAGGCGCATGTGTGCGCTCAAGGTGAAAACGGTTCCTCTATCGTTTCTGAACGACCCTGGAACCTAAGATATGCATAGCACGTGCTGTCTTACTCCCGATGTGCGTCAGCGGGACTATTTTTAGCGACCTACGTGTGCGCGTGTGCAGTCGGCACACAATTTCTTCTTTAGAGTCCGCTCTTCGAGATGTGAAACGAGGAGCACATGTGGGAGCTCATCCAGGTAAAGGTGAACATGCAACCAGTCAAAGACAAATATTACCGACGTTTGGGATGTCCCAACACACTGGATAAGCAGTTCGTGCTGTAGGTTGGCAACCAGACTGTGACGATCGCGTGTGCTTTGTAGATATACGAGTAGATCTACGTTCTGTTTGACATTTATCTTGGCATCTCTAATGCACAGCATTTGTCTCGGTACCTTCGCAACACAGCTGCCCCACAGAAGATTGTACGGGGAAACCTCCTCTGATCAGTTTTATGCATGAAGAAAAGAACGGGAGGATGTTTGTTTCAGATTCAGATTTTTAATTTAAAGTCTTTTCATTGATAAAATGATATTAGACTTTCACAAACATATGTATGCATAGACATACACATAAACACACATGCATAAACATAAACACATATTTATGTAGTTAATGAAAAATGGTTTTTTTATGTCAGTATGTAAGATAATGTAATCGATTTTTTTCAATAAGTTTATGATTATATAAAATATCCGTCATACTATCGGTTTCATTGATCGAGACATTATTTGCCTTGTATAATGGTAATAATGCTGTACATTCAAATAATAAATGTTGTACAGACATTGTTTGCTGGCATATACAATGAATATCAGTAATGTATTTTGTGCTCAACGCATTTTATATATGATTTTTGAAATATTTCTACTACATGATAAAATGTTATGTTTGTTTACTGATCTTTAAAAATGTCTTTCTACTAATGAAATCAATTCATGCCTAGATAATGTAATATTACAATTTGATAAGGAATTTGTATTTTTAGCTCCAATTTTGGCAAGTTTGTCCGATCCGACTGTTCATTCCAGTACAAGCCAGAATGAGACGGAACCCAACAAAAATCAACATTTGTACCTCTGCTAATAATTTGATGAATTATATGCCTAATTTCAAATATTAGATCTGGTCTAGTAGTATATTCGCAGTTTTGAATTGATTGTAAAACTGATTTTTTATCGACACAAATGAGCAAGTTAACTATATCCAGGGATGTGTCAAGAATATATTGCATTGTATACTACTCAAAATAGGCCTAATACAATGGCCACTTGGACATATTGGTCTCTCTTTAAATCAGATGCATGGTTAGAAAAGCAGCAAAAGCGCTGCCATTTATACCCAGAAAAAAGCGCCGATTGTTGAACTGAACTCAGAAAATGCAAGCCTTTCGCGTGCAAATCACTTTTTAATGTTGAAAATTTTGCTTTATTAGCAAGACAACAGTAAATTAGGGTAATTTTTTTGTAAAAATTGGGTATGTTTTTCAACTCAGTGCAGAAAGTTTAAAACTCACACATGTGATTACTTGTCAGAATAAGATTGTCTTGAATGTTACTGTACAGGATAAGTTTTGAAATAAGCAATATAAGCGATATTATTGATAGCAGCAAAAAATAATTAAACTAAATGAAATATGTGAGTGGCCCTTCAATTATTTTGAGTAGTATATATATTATATAGGGTGTTTGTCTTTGGCATGGAGTTGTGTGCTACATTTGATAATTATTGGATTGGACTTCACACGTTAGATTGTTCAGGACTCTTCCATACTTAAAGCAGTTCGTAAACCAACTATCCCAAAGCATGGCACTTTAAAATGCAGAAAAACTAATGGTATTGATGTGGTTAAGAGTCCAAGGACCCAAAGTGAAATGCATTGTATTGTAGATCTGTTAACGCACACCCGGTGGAAGTTTGCACGACGCCTCACTCAACGACCTGTAGGGGCAATGAAGTAGTATGGATATTACGAAGGTATGCTGTACTATTGTAAGAAATACAGTACATAAATACTGTTCCGCCGATCACCATAACGTTTTATGTTTGCATTGAATTAACAAGTGAAAGTGGATACCTCGGGCCGATTGAGTTAGATCCTGTATCGGTCAGTGCCTTGAGCAGCTCTTGAGCTGAAAAGAGCTCTATAAAATAAAATAAAAATAAAAAAAAAAACGATAAACTCATTCTGGTAGAAGGCTTGCCGGGGAAATAACTAGGTTAGATTCTCGATGATTGCCGAAGAATTTTCTAACAAGACTCGATCCTCTATACGGCGGGTTCACATATCTCGCCTGTGTCACCACAGCGGCACATCAAAGAACCCAATCATTTCTCTTCAAAAGAGGAGGTAACAGGGGCATATGGAATTCCCTTTGTAAAATATTTCTTTTCACCACTTTCAGCTAAATAATCCTTATTTAGAAGCATATTTTCTATATAATCACTTTGTTTATAAACAATGTAAGATGTATCTAAATAATATATTTTTTCCATAAATAACTTCATATTTACTTAAACGATATATTGTTTAGTTAAATAAATCATGATATAGGTAAATATATGTTTCGTTGATGATTTGTAATGATGGTTGTATTCTATTTTGTTTTTGTAACCGGGGGTTCGCGTAGTTGAGGTAAACCCTCAGCCGTCCCCCGCGTGGGATGTCTTTATTGTAAAGTGACTGGCCGGTGGAGGGCGTTCAATTTTCCCACTAGGGTTGTTTCAGCAGATCTTTTATGCGGATCGGGGGTTGTCCGGTCCTGATTTGGCTCGGAGGAGTCCGCTGGACCTAAAGCAACAATAAATCAATCAATCAATCAATATAGGTAAATAAGGCATTGTTTCTAAATAAGGAATTATTTACCTATATAATTCATTATAGAGCAGATTGTGTGAAATAATGTAGGCTTATTATTTAGAAATGTGTCACAAAAATGATTTGTTTACCTATGTGAGACATTAATTAGCACAATTTGTGAAATAATGTATTATTTAAAAGATGTTGCTGAATAATGCGTTATTTACGTAAACAATTCATTAATTAGGAACTGAAATTTTCATTATTTAGGGGATTAACAGGTACACATCGTATTATTGTGAGGTTATGTTGTTGTGATAAATCAAATTGCAAATTCGTGATTTTACGCTGTTTTGCGATTTAAGATGATGCAGCTGCTTTATTTCACTTCGAAACTGCAACGGTAACGGCTACGGGAAAGAGGGGTCCATCATTATTTCTGACTTGGCGTCCTTGTCTTCAAAGTACTTCCGTTCGTTTCTCTGGTAGTTTCGAATAAGCTTACACTTTCGGTCTGAAATTAAAACTTAATTCAACTCAAAAGAGCAAACAGAAACACAATCTCAACACAGGTTTTGGGTGAATTTAAAAAAAATTAAGCTTCTTTTTCTGACGGAGATACTCAAAAACTAAACACTTCTGCCTAAAACTGACCTTGACCTTTCGTTTGTATTCGGGAGGTTACAGACGTTGTATTTTCGAATTTGTGGAGTGATTTATGTTGAAAAATAAATAATTAATACAATTTTTGGATACACAATCTTTGGAAAGACTTTGCATTTAATTACAGAAGCAGTAAAAATATAAAAAACAAGTTTTCAAGTGAATCCTGGAATCTCCTAAATGAAAAATTGCAGTTTTTAAAGAATTAATTGTTTACATAAATAATGCATTTTTAGCAACAACTTCTAAATAATAGTTATTCAGCAAATTCTGCTAAATAGTGCAGTATACAGGTACACAAATCATTATTTAGTTATAAGTTATTTACGGAGTTTCCGTTTCTTCAACACTGTGAGCAGGTCATCGTGTTGTCCAATGGCTTTTGTGATAGTCTGTCGGACTTCGTCGTTGGTGATGTGTTGGGTATAGGAAATGCCCAGAAGTCTTCTGTAGCACCTCATCTCCATGCTTTGTATTCTTCGTTGGAGATCTGCTGTGAGGGTCCATGCTTTGCAAGCATATAGGAAGATGGAGATGACAGGGGAGCGCAGCAGTCTTACTTTGGAATGTAGACTGATGGTCCTGTCTTTCCAAATGGGCTTCAACCTTGTCAGGGCAGCGTCACCAGATCATCAGGCCTTGCAAAGACCATTCTGCAAGGCAAAGTGCAAGGAGGTAGAAGAAGAGGGAGACCGAAAAAGAGGTGGGATGACAACATTCGAGAATGGACTGGTTTGACACTGAGCGAAGCCATGAGGGTTGCTGAGGACAGAGAAAGATGGAGTATGCTGGTTAAACGATCATCTATGGTGCCCCTACGACTTCCGGGTTACGGGACAGGATAGGATAGGATAGGATATTTACGGAGAAATTATATTATTTAGAAAAATCTTACATTGTTTGTAAAGAAAACAACCGAAAAATATCACAAATAAATATTTACAAAGGGATTTCCATAGAGGCAACCATCTACATAGCCTATAAGTCGATTAGAGTGATTCAACGGGACTTTCCGTTTGACTGAGCGAGTGAAGCTGCGAGCTGGTCTCTTGGAAAGCGTGAGTAAACTGTAATGTTTATTATTTTGAGCTCCTCGCAAGCATAAGTGCAGAGAATAATTATGTTGGGAGCCTGTACTATAAAGGATGTGACGTACCGGCGCGAGACACGATTATATTTAGTTTTGGATGACGTCGACCGAAGTTTTTTGCATCACACGTACACAATGACGTGGTTCCTGCGGTATTTAAAACATTCTTTGGACAGAATAAATATTGCCAACCAGTAATCTTAATCGTTTCACGGAGTTGAATGTTAGTATATATATATAATATTTACAAACAACTTAACAGATTAAGAGAGTTCAATTTCCATGACAGCTTGTCAACTTCCTGGATATTGTTTAGCAACGAGAACTGTTAGCTCGGGACTAGACAACAGAACTTTGCCAAAGAAGGATGAAGCTGAAGACCTGGAGTTTGGAAACCTCCTTAGTTCCTCTTTCACGCCTTTTAACAATAACTTTACAGTTAGCGAAGTAACTAGTCGACCATTCAACGCAGGGTTGAAACTGCAGGATTTGAAGAAGTTCGAACTGGTAAGAATTTTAATTCTGCGCGTCCGCGGAGGAGAATGTATTTGTGTCAGGACGACCGCCATTCATTGTTGTTGATGCACATTTGTATTCGTTCGATTGAGTGTTTGCGCGATCATTTTTTGGTTAAATAATGGGGTGATATTATTTGTCAATGATCGAAGTTATGTTTTTTATAGAAATGAGTATCATCGACTTAGAGAAATGAATTGCAACATTGGTTACCATGTCAACTAGTTAACGGTTTTGGTAAGACGGTTTTCTATCAAGTCGATACTCATTTTCAGACCTCTGTAAGCTGATAATTAACGAAGTTAGGTACTTCGCTATGTTGCAGGGTCGGACTTCTTCCTAATTTGTTCTCATTCTACCTGTGAGTCGGGTTACCTATTTTGCCGAGTTTCATCGTTGCGGAATATCCGACGACTATCGTTCATCATTGTATCCACCCGGATTGATCGGTATCATCATGACATTACACGAAAGACTTTGAAAGAACTTTGCGAATGCTTATAAGACTCTTCGTATCATCTACATCCTCGATCGTCACTACGTCAATGTTGCTCGAGCTGAGTCCATATTTATTTTATGTGTTGGCTAAGTTAGAAAGCCATCTTACTATCATCCATTCATTAAAAATAAGTTAATGTGAAGTAAAGTTGTCTTTTAGTTTGTAAAAGAGAGATGAGGAAGTGTTTGATGTGTAAAGTTTAATGTTCAACATCATTTCAGACAAATAGCAACACACGCACATAACTAGAAACTTAAACCTTGCCCACTATCTCATCTCAAATTCGTAACAAGTGGGGGCTTCGTCCGACGGATTCTTAACAGTCATAACTCTACTTTTCTTGTTGCAGAACATTACTTCACATTATCCATCTTGTTTTGCATGAATGTTCATTGATGTTCTATTTTGATGTTGAACGTTTTCCATCATGTTCAATACTTATAACTTGTATCATCATGATGTTTAGTAACCGCAGGCAATGCAGAATCAAGATTCTGACAGTCGTTACCCAGTTATCACTTTGAAACAGAACTTATCGGGAACTTCTGTTTAAAGGAAATAAGTTGACGGAATAACGTATTTTCTAGTCAATCATTCATTTGATTGATGTGCTGGTACTAAATTTGTTATCAGTTTTCGGTCATTGATAGTCGAAATTTGGAGACACTAGGTCTGTGTCAGTACTGGTAAAGCGTGAGGCAACAGACGGAAATTAGTTAGATGTAACTAAGCAGTCTGGACGTTGTTTAACAACTAGATGAAACAGTTCTAGTGAGACAGTTTATTTGCGGAGGTCAAGTAAACAGTATTGTTAACGACGGGCACTTTAATAGGTCGAAGGCTGTCATGGGAATTGAACAGTAGGGCCGTTAAAGTTTATTTTTTCTAGCAACTCTGTTCTCAGAAAATGTAGAGACAATAGAGTTAGTTAGCGGAACGTTTGATAACGTTACAAGGTTACTGGCTGGTTCGGTCTGCCAAGAAGGAACAGACGCAGGATTACGTCAGTGTGTATAAGCTGTGGTATATAGTTATACACGAGGAAAGTCTCTGGAAGTTTGTGTATTTATTCAGAGCGGACTGTATCTGATCGAGGCCGCGGAGTAAGTCCTCTTTACAGTTAGTCTTTACATAGTGAGTACAGATGAGACAATAGGGAAATATTTTGAGTAAATATTATTGTAGATCTGAGCACTATTTACTACGAGTTAGGAGGGAGATATATCATTGCGATTATTTGAACTAACTGGAGTGAGCGTAGTAAGTTAAAATACATTGTTTTCTTGGATTCAAGTAAATTCATATTCTCGATTTTCTTTTGTGAAGTATTTTCTTAGCAATCTGTAGAGATTGTAGTTCAGCTTATAACGTTTGCATTTTACCAACCTTATCCATGAGCGTAACCACGAGGTCGCAATCCAAACAAATGGATAACAACGATTTGATTGCCAGATTGAAAGCCGAAGCTGATAGTCTAGGATTATCGGGCGCTGACTTAGTGCAGTACGTGAAAGATGAAAGAAAACGCATCGATGATCAGGAAGCAGAAGAGCGGAAAAGGAAAGATGCACTAGAAGCTAAAAAGATCGAAGCAGAAGAAAGGAAGAGAAAGGACGAATTAGAGGCTAAAAAGATTGAGGCAGAATTCGAAGAGAGGAAAAGAAGAGATGAACAAGGGTTTGAATTGGAAAGACTCAAACTCCGAGCTGAGCTGAACGTCAATGATAACGCTTCCAACGATAGAATTGAGAACCCAAGGCAACACCAAGATAAATTCAAAGTAAAGTTACCTTTTTTGGAAGACAAAGATGATCTTGAGTCTTACCTTAGGACCTTTGAAAGGACCGCCAAGATTCAGTCATGGCCGGAAAATGAATGGGCATCCAGGTTGGGTACCCTACTCAAAGGTAAAGCGCGGGACGTATATTCATTGATGGCCGACGAAAAGGCGGAAGATTATGAAACGTTAAAGGCAGCCTTGCTCAATCGTTTTCGCCTGACGGCAGAAGAATACCGAAAGAAATTTCGCACTGCAAGACGTCAGACAAATGAAACAACGCAAGAATTCGCGACAAAACTCGATCTATGGCTTACGCGATGGCAACAGTTAGCCGGTAAAAGCGACACATATAAAGATCTTAGGGATCTATTTATGATCGAGAAGTTTGTTGAGGGCGTACCCTTCGACCAAGCGAGATTCATTCTCGAAAGAGCACCCGCTGACATGGAAGAAGCCGTAGCCCATGCTCTCATTTTTGAGTCGGCGAAAATTACCGCGTGTTCTAGCCATGAACGGTTCAAGAATCCTCTTCATAACAAATCCAAGGGCGATGAGCATAGACCGAAAGAAGTCGGTGAAGGTGAGAAAACGAAAGACAGTAAAACTTCGAACGCAGGTCAAGGTCGCAGAGGCGATTTTTCGAGGCAAACATGTTTTTCGTGTAACCAAGTGGGTCATGTGTCAAGGCATTGTCCCAAAAAGGTTACGACCCAGTCAGCTGCGGCGATCATACCAAGCATGGTACAACCAGTAGGAGCCAGTAGCAGCGTGTTGTGTGAGACGTGCACACAAATCCCGTTTTCACCCGAGTGTCAGGTGATGGTGGGGAAAGTAACCACATTAGCATTACGCGATACGGGGGCGTCAATCACGATTGTTCAATCCGGTCTTGTACCCGATGAATGCAAGACAGGACGAACGGTAGACATAGTGTTGGCATCTTCTGCAGAGAAATTAAAACTTCCGATCGCTGTAGTACAGTTGAACACTCCGTATTTTAACGAAATGACGGAGGTTGCGCTTATGGACAAGCCGATATGTCCAGTGCTGATAGGCAACTATCGGAAGACGGAATCCGGAGCTATCTACCCTGTTCCCGTTTACGCAGTGCGTACACTGTGTGCGGCAGTAGCGAGAGGACCGAACTCTCAAGATTTCTGGGTCTATGCTGGGTGACGTGACTCCAGAGCAGCTGAGTCAGGAGCAGCGGTTAGATTCTACTCTGGAAAATATTCGGAAACTTGCAGACTTAGGGACAACTATTTCTGGTAAGAAGAAAGTTGGAAAAAGAGTTCCTGCTGAGTACAGATGGGAGAAAAACATTCTGTACAGATTCTTCGAGCAGAATGGGAAAATGACTCGTCAAGTCGTTGTACCTAAGAAGTACCGAAGTGAAGTGCTACGCTTAGCACACGATACCCCTATGGCTGGTCATTTGGGTATTCGAAAGACCAGGATGCGAATTTGGGATGACTTTACATGGCCAGGAGTTTGTGGTGAAGTACGCAGGTACTGCGCGTCATGCGATATCTGTCAGAGAACTACACCAAAAGGCCACACCAAGAAAGTACCCATAGGTCGCATGCCTATCATCAACACACCATTCGAACGTGTCGCTGTCGATCTCATCGGACCTATTATTCCGATCTCAGACCGAGGACATCGATACATCGTAACCATGGTCGACTACGCCACCAGGTACACTGAAGCGAAGCCACTCAAAACGATCAAAGCAGAAGAAGTGTCTGAAGCACTCTGGGAGATGTGGACACGCCTAGGAATTCCAAAGGAAATTCTCACAGATCGTGGATCTCAGTTTGTGGGAAATCTAGCAGACGAAGTCAACAAACTCTTGAGCATCAAAGGATTACGAACCACTCCGTATCACGCGCAAGGAAATGGGCTGGTGGAGAGATTCAACGGAACCATCAAAAGCATGCTTAAACATCTCTGCCAGGAACAGCCAAAAGATTGGGACCGGTTCATTCCCGCTTTGCTTTTCGCAATTAGAGAAGTTCCACAAGAGTCTCTTCAATTTTCTCCGTTCGAACTACTCTATGGGCGTACAGTGCGAGGTCCTATGCAGATACTCAAGGAGTTATGGACAAAGGAAAAGCAAGACGAAGAAGTTCGTACTACTTTCCAATACGTGGTCGATCTACGTAATAAGATCGAAGACACATGTGCAATTGCTAGAGACAACCTACAGAAAGCCGCAGCTAAGCAAGCAAAGTTCTTCAACGTGAAAGCCAGAGCTAGGTCATTCAACGTAGGGGATAAAGTTTTGCTTCTTCTTCCAAATAAATCTAACAAGCTTCAAATGACATGGAAGGGTCCATACATTGTGTCAGACAAAGTCAACGATTTCGACTACAGGATCAATATCGGCGACAAGGAGAGACTGTACCATGCCAATATCCTCAAGAAGTACATTGACAGAACGCCTACCACAGAAACGCACATCGTTGCCGTGGTAATGACTGAGGATAAAGATGAACCAGACACACCCACTTCTCGAACTTCATCGATCCCTCTGATTACATTGCAAAGGACAGAAGGACCGAAGGACGTTCATATTGCTGAAGATCTCAGCAAGAGTGAAAAAGCAGCGTTGCTTCGCGACATTCAGACCAGAGAGTCAGTTCTCTCTGATTTACCAGGTTGCACGCCTCTGCAGTCTTGCGAAATACCGCAAGAGAAAGAAGGAGCTGTATTTGTTCGTCAGTACCCACTGCCGTACGCGAAAATACAAGCAGTTGGCAAAGAGGTAGATGCCATGTTGGAAATGGGTGTAATTGAACCAGCAGCGTCACCATACAGCGCTCCGGTTGTTTTGATACAAAAGAAGGATGGGAGCAACAGATTTTGTATCGACTATCGCAGGCTGAACCAAGTGACGAAATTTGACGCTGAGCCGATGCCAGATGTGAACCAGTTGTTCACAAAGCTCAGTAACAAGAAGATCTTTTCTAAGCTCGACCTTTCGAAAGGATACTGGCAGATCAAGATGGCTGACGAAGATAAAGATAAAACAGCATTTACCACACCTCAAGGTCAATTTAGATGGAAAGTCATGCCTTTTGGTCTGAAAAACGCTGGCGCAGTATTTTCCCGCATGATGCGCAAACTCTTGAAACCGATCGATCAAGAGTCAGTTAGCAATTTTATGGATGACGTATTAATTGCGACAGATACCTGGGAACAGCATGTCAAGATTCTTCGACAAGTGCTAGACAGATTAGCGGAGTGTAATCTTACAGCAAAGCCGTCGAAATGTTTTCTGGGGTACAGAAATCTGTCATTTCTAGGACATGAAATCAGCTCCGGTATTATCCGACCAGAATCAGATAAACTGCAGAAAGTCAAAAACGCACAGCAACCCAAGACTAAGAAGGATCTTAGGGCCTTTTTAGGGTTAGCGAATTACTACAGGAAGTTCATACCGCAATTCGCTACTATTGCTCTGCCGTTGACAGACAGAACGAAAAAGGGTCACCCAGACATAGTGCGATGGGATGATGATTGCCAAACAGCGTTTGATACGTTGAAGGACAGACTATGCGAGAAACCTGTCATCATCATGGCAGATACGCAAAAACCATACGTACTCAGAACTGATGCATCCGACAGAGGAATTGGGGCCGTATTGATGCAAGATCACGGACAAGGGCTTCAACCAATAGCATATGCTAGTAAAAAACTGAACAACGCCGAGACAAAATACGCCACAATCGAAAAGGAGTGCATGGGAATCGTTTGGGGGGTAAAGAAATTTGAGCCTTATCTGTATGGAACTAAGTTCACGATCGAAACCGATCATCAGCCACTGCAATATCTGAAAAAGTCCAAGACTGAGAACGGTCGCTTGATGAGGTGGGCAATACAGTTGCAGCAGTACGATTTCACTGTCAAGGTCATTCCAGGGAAAGATAACGTGGGAGCAGACTTCCTCAGTCGCTCCATGTAACATTCGGATGTAATCATACAAAATGAATATGGGATAAATAGATTTTTGTATGGATTATTGTTATCTGAATGCTAGGATAGAATACTGAGTATATGCCGTAAGTAAACCAGGGTTTACTAAACTCAGTAACAAGTATATGTTAGTTGTTGAAATTTAGTTGTTTGTTCGAAGTAGAAGGTAAGAGTAAAGTAATAATTAACTTTCTCAGTCGCTCATTGTTACGATAATGTGTTATCCACATTTCGCTTAAGATGGGGGGTATTGTAATGTTTATTATTTTGAGCTCCTCGCAAGCATAAGTGCAGAGAATAATTATGTTGGGAGCCTGTACTATAAAGGATGTGACGTACCGGCGCGAGACACGATTATATTTAGTTTTGGATGACGTCGACCGAAGTTTTTTGCATCACACGTACACAATGACGTGGTTCCTGCGGTATTTAAAACATTCTTTGGACAGAATAAATATTGCCAACCAGTAATCTTAATCGTTTCACGGAGTTGAATGTTAGTATATATATAATATTTACAAACAACTTAACAGATTAAGAGAGTTCAATTTCCATGACAGCTTGTCAACTTCCTGGATATTGTTTAGCAACGAGAACTGTTAGCTCGGGACTAGACAACAGAACTTTGCCAAAGAAGGATGAAGCTGAAGACCTGGAGTTTGGAAACCTCCTTAGTTCCTCTTTCACGCCTTTTAACAATAACTTTACAGTTAGCGAAGTAACTAGTCGACCATTCAACGCAGGGTTGAAACTGCAGGATTTGAAGAAGTTCGAACTGGTAAGAATTTTAATTCTGCGCGTCCGCGGAGGAGAATGTATTTGTGTCAGGACGACCGCCATTCATTGTTGTTGATGCACATTTGTATTCGTTCGATTGAGTGTTTGCGCGATCATTTTTTGGTTAAATAATGGGGTGATATTATTTGTCAATGATCGAAGTTATGTTTTTTTTATAGAAATGAGTATCATCGACTTAGAGAAATGAATTGCAACATTGGTTACCATGTCAACTAGTTAACGGTTTTGGTAAGACGGTTTTCTATCAAGTCGATACTCATTTTCAGACCTCTGTAAGCTGATAATTAACGAAGTTAGGTACTTCGCTATGTTGCAGGGTCGGACTTCTTCCTAATTTGTTCTCATTCTACCTGTGAGTCGGGTTACCTATTTTGCCGAGTTTCATCGTTGCGGAATATCCGACGACTATCGTTCATCATTGTATCCACCCGGATTGATCGGTATCATCATGACATTACACGAAAGACTTTGAAAGAACTTTGCGAATGCTTATAAGACTCTTCGTATCATCTACATCCTCGATCGTCACTACGTCAATGTTGCTCGAGCTGAGTCCATATTTATTTTATGTGTTGGCTAAGTTAGAAAGCCATCTTACTATCATCCATTCATTAAAAATAAGTTAATGTGAAGTAAAGTTGTCTTTTAGTTTGTAAAAGAGAGATGAGGAAGTGTTTGATGTGTAAAGTTTAATGTTCAACATCATTTCAGACAAATAGCAACACACGCACATAACTAGAAACTTAAACCTTGCCCACTATCTCATCTCAAATTCGTAACAAGTTGAGTAAACCTTGCCTGATTTCAGACTCAGAATCAGTCTAGATTGCACCAGCAAACAGCAAGGAAATTTATTTCGCAGTGTACAACAGCCATTGACATTCACCCTCAAAAACAAAAACAACCTGTATAGAATAAAAGTGCCAAGCGCTTTCAGTATTTCTTTGGGCTTATAAGTGCGTTTATATAAGAACAAAATACTTAACGCTTATTTTATAAGTTTACAACTAAGTTTGAATCGTCGTTTGACTAAGAAGTAATTTTTGCTTCCCTCTACTGGTCCAATCATTTATTTATTTATTTATTTGTTTAGTTTATTTTATCGTTTTTATAGCGAACGAACGAAAAACGATGCTTAAAGTCCTATTGCATGAGCGTTAAGGACGATCACCACGTCGCCACCCTGACAACAATGACCATCATCATCATATCAAAAATGAGATCCAACGGATCCAGCTCAAGAGCTGCTCAATGCGCTGGCCGGCACCGGGGCTAACTCAAACCGCTCGAGGCGCCCACTTGCGGCCTTTGAGAGCACAGTCTGATGCCCAGACTACTGGGCATAATTTCTCAAGCTTACTGTGAATTTTTCCGCCACCGGGCTTCCAGATCAGACAGCATTAAAGGGTTGCCCTGCGCTGGAGCTGAGTTGGATGGCACAGCACAACAATTCTCGTCATATACGTGTGCAACAAAGCACTGAGGAGATGCACACGATTCCTGAGGGCGAAGAAAACTATGACGATATTTATTCGTGTTCTGAGTCGATTTTGATGAGGCATTCATCACGCATCATATTTGTGTTGGCTTGTGGACGACCAGCTCCTCCGGCAGCGAAAGGGTTCAACCTGGACGTACTGGTTGCACTATGCTGCAAGCTCATTATCAAGGTGGATTCTCTTCATCCATCGTGTTCGTAATGTTTCCATAATTTCTCTAATGCTCGTGCACCCCGGCTACCTCTCGCCTTGTTGAGATCCACTTCACTTGCTAGCCATAAACAAGGCTTTGTGAGCAGATTAGGAGCTCACAGTGACTGGCAGGTCTAGTGCATGATGATGATAATGATGACGATGGGGCGGAAGATTTGGATAATGATGTGGGTAATGATGATGTTGTTCATTGTTTGATTATAAATGGAACAGAAGTTAATTTCTGTTGGATACCATCACATTGTGGTTTTATCTTTAATGACTGGGCAGATCGAGAGGCAAAGAATGGTGCTCTGAACTTAATTCAGTTACTGTTCGCATATCTTTATCTACCAAAGAAGCAATCAACAGTATAGAAAAAGCATTAAAAAAACACACCAATTATTCACCCCAATATTCGTTGCATGTGAGTTTTTCTGGACCTGTTGTAACATTAGCATATAGAATTCTTTGAAATTCATTACGAACTAAATTTTGTGCTTTTTCACTGGTTCATATACTGTTTAAATGCACTGATTTTGACTTTTTGCTACCAGTGGAAATAAAAAAAACATTAAGATACCAAGTGATTTAAATTTTTCAGTTTGTTTAAAGCTTGCAAAATGTTTTATTTATTTATCTGTTGGAAGATTTATGTAGATTTTTTTTTCAGTTGTAATATGTGTAAATTAAATCATAGAGGTATGGAGAGAGAGAGAGAGAGAGAGAGAGAGAGAGAGAGAGAGAGAGAGAGAGAGAGAGAGAGAGAGAGAGAGAGAAAGAGAGAGAGAAAGAGAGAGAGAGAGAGAGAGAGAGAGAGTTATTTAATTTAATTTTATTTTTTCTTAGCTGTTCTTCTTAGTGAGTAGATTTTTTGATATAGTTAATTATTTACATTTCTTCAGTGATATGCTCGTTTTCTTATTTTCAATGTCTAAATCACTGAGGTGGATCATAGACGATAAATGAGTAACACACACATGATGAAGTAACTGTGAAACGAAACTGTAACAATGATGTTGATGTTAGTGGTGGTGGTGGTGGTGAAGATGATGATGATAATGTCGATGATGAGGATGATGATGATGATGATGGTGATGATGATGATGATGATGATGATGATGATGATGATGATGATGATGATGATGATGCATCAATGATGATACAAGAAGATTTATAATTGTCCTCATTTGCAGAAAGAAACTTTGATGATGGTGATGGTGATGGCGATAGGACCATAATGATGACAACGTTGATAGTAGTTAGTACAGTAATTCGACTGACGTCAACTACGTCAAGAACAGAACAAAAAGAATGAGGAGAACAGGAATTCCAACCTTAAACGAAGCTAATAATTCCCAAAAAGACGAGTCTAGCACTAAGAACAAAGTACGCGTGGATCCACTGTAAAAACTACAAGATAAACAGTCAGTGAAGCAACAATGCTAACTAACAGACTAATGACGCCTGTGCGTTGCTGGATAGGCGGCGAAGGTCTTAATTCAAAGACATCTGTGGGTCTACGCTAATGCTTGATTGTTTGATAAGAGGTTGTTGTTTGTTTTTGTTGTTGTTGTTTTTTTAATGTGGGGAATATCCATATTTATTTAAATAACATTCTCAGTATGTTTCTTCCTTTTCTGCTAATTTCGCCACCTTCATCGTCGTCATCATCATCATCATCGTCGTCGTCATCATCATCATCATCATCATCATCATCATCATCATCATCATCATCATCATCATCATCATCATTCTACTCCCATTCATAATTATCCTCATCATCGTCATATTTTCTTATTCGTTCTGCTGTTGTATAAACATTGCTACTGCTGTTTGAGAGAGAAAACGAAGAGAAAATAAAATCGGAAAAGAAACTCCGCTGGAAATGAATTCAACCTTCCTTACGTCAGACTTGAGACTTGTTCGTTGGTAATGTCCTGATAAAATAAGGACCGTCTGTAGATTGCGAATTATGCCAGGAATATCAGAAGTCTGTTTTTCATCACCATGTCAATTGTTTTCCCCGCCAGCTGTGGTGCTGTCGCCACCCGGAAGTAGGTCACCTGGTGACCCAGATCTAACCAAACGTCAAGTTTGATATCTGAACCGGGTACTACCAACCAAAGCCTAACACTATCGCTCAAAAGTCTCTCTCTCTCTCTCTCTCTCTCTCTCTCTCTCTCTCCTTCCCACCCGCTCTTTTTCTCCCTCCCTTCTCTTCATTATCTACCCCTTTCCTCTATAGTATAACATAGCAAAAAAAAAAACCAAACAAACAAAACACCCCAAAACAAAGAGAACGTAGAGCTATTTAAATACTCATTGAAACAAAGCGTGCTTTTTCGAGCCTAGTTCCAGACCGCACAGAATATCTGACCCTGCTGAGGCATACGGATTTGGACGAACACCTCAACGCGCACAGATACTCTGTATGGTCCATTCAACAACAGCTGCAGGAGGCAGTTTATCCGTCTTAATGGATTTGTACCAGAAAAGCGTCCAGGATCTAAGACTTCCAAGTCCAAAAGACTCGTAAAATCTGCTCGCTCCTCATGAAAGATTGAAGTTTATGTTGCTAAATGTGTGCACAGCAGCTGTTGTTTATTTGTTTCCCCTTTAGACTTACCTGGAAATATGTTGGTTTAATCTGGAATCAGAACGAGCCGAGTGTCGGTCGGTCGTTCGATCAATCGATTTGTGGGGTCGGTATGTAGGTCCGTTGCACGCAATAAGACTTATCTCCAGAGCTACTGAACGAGGTTTGTTTAACCTTCACAGGTGGTGCTCTGACGTGTCTGTGGTCTCTCAATCTTGCTCCCCAGTACTGGAGCAACTGACGATCAACTGCAGGCCCTACTACTCGCCACGGGAGTTTTCATCCATAGTGCTCGTTGCCGTGTACATTCCATCAGGGGTCAACACTACTGCCGCTGTCGCTGAGCTTACCGAGCAAGTACAGGCGGCTGAAAATAAATTTCCTAATAGTACTGTTGTTGTTCTTGGTGATTTTAATCATGCAAATTTATGTAAGACTTTGCCCAGATTTTACCAGCAAGTTGATTGTCCCACACGTGGTAACAATATCCTCGACCAGTGCTATTCTACCATCAGGCAGGCTTACCGTGCCACGCCCCGTGCCCCTCTTGGTGAATCAGACCATGCTATGATTCTTTTGACACCCACGTACATACAGAGACTGAAGGCCGTCAGGCCAGTGACTAAAACCGTCAAAACGTGGTCAAATGATGCAATCGAGACCTTGCAAGGATGCATGGATTGTACAGACTGGAACGTTTTTAAAGATGCATGTCTTAATCTTGACGAATACACTGATACTGTAACATCATACATTAGCTTCTGTGAGGATGGGTGTGTTCCAACCAAGACTGTACGAACGTACGGCAATGATAAACCTTGGTTCAGCAGGGCAGTTAAGACTAAGCTAGAGGCAAAAAATGAGGCGTACAGGGCTGGGGATGACTCCAAGTATATGCAAGCTAAGTCAGAGGTGCGCCGAGAGATTCGCAGAGCGAAGGCGCAGTATAGGCAGAAAATTGAGGATCAGTTTGCCTCGAGCAATACACGCGACGTTTGGCAAGGCTTACAGCGCGTCGCTCAGTATAAGCAGAAAAGTGTTGTTTCAGGTGATGTTGAGCCTGATCTACCTGACCAGTTGAACAGGTTCTACTGTAGGTTTGACGAGAAGAATCCAAACCCAGGCTACCGTCCCCCTTTGCCTGATGACCCTTCGCTTCTAACCCCGCCTTTCACCATCCAGGAAACTGAGGTGAGGCGATTGTTCAGGAAGCAAAACACGAGGAAGGCGTCAGGACCGGATAAGGTGTCCACTTCTACCCTTCGGACATGCGCTGATCAGCTGGCCCCAGTGTTTACTGATATTTTTAACACGTCTCTGCAGCAGCATGCTGTCCCTCAGTGCTTTAAATCATCCGTCATTGTCCCCGTCCCCAAGAAGTCAAAGGTCACCCAGCTCAACGACTACCGGCCTGTAGCGCTCACTTCTGTGGTCATGAAGGTCTTTGAGCGACTCGTCCTCACCTACTTAAAGGCATGCACGGTTCACCTTCGGGACCCACTCCAGTTCGCCTATCAAGCAAACAGGTCAGTTGAGGACGCTGTCGCTCTGGGTCTCCACCACATCCTCCAACATCTGGAGAACTCGCGTACATACGCTAGAGTATTGTTTATTGATTTTAGTTCTGCTTTTAATACAATCATCCCTCATAAACTGTTTGATAAACTGGCGCTGTTGAACGTCCATCTCTCCATTTGTCATTGGGTCCTTGATTTTCTGTTGGACCGACCACAGGTCGTGAGAGTCAATAAAGCCACATCATGCTCTCGAGTCCTAAATACTGGGGCCCCGCAAGGTTGTGTTTTGTCACCGCTTTTATTTACCCTTTTCACAAACGATTGTGGGTCGTCAGATCCGTCGGTGCTAGTGGTCAAGTTCTCTGATGACACTACAATCGAGGGTCTCATTTCGGGTGAAGATGAAAGTGCATATCGCGAGGAGGTCGGGCGGCTGGTTGGCTGGTGCTCCGATAACAACCTTGAGCTCAATGTATCTAAAACAAAAGAAATGGTCATCGACTTTCGCAGGAATAAAAGCACAATCTCACCTCTTATGATTAACAGTGAATGCGTAGAACAGGTTGATTCATTTAAATTTCTTGGAACGGTCATTTCCAGCAACCTGTCTTGGGACAATAACAGCATGTCCATTATCAAGAAGTGTCAGCAGCGCCTCCACTTCTTGAGACAGCTCAAGAGGCTCGGACTTAACCAGACAATACTCACGCTTTTCTATCGCGCCGTGATTGAGAGTATCCTGTGCTTCAGTATCACAGTCTGGTTTGGAGGCGCCACTTCGGGCGAGAAGTTTCTACTCGAAAGAATCGTGAAACGCGCGGCAAAAATCATAGGTTGCGATTTATTATCCCTCGCGTCCTCATACAGCACGCGTTTGGCAAGAAGGGCCAGCAACATTACTGGCGACCCATCCCATCCAGCCA
This sequence comes from Oncomelania hupensis, assembly GCA_036898135.1. Lineage (NCBI taxonomy): Eukaryota > Metazoa > Mollusca > Gastropoda > Littorinimorpha > Pomatiopsidae > Oncomelania > Oncomelania hupensis. Next base: position 44,628,430 of record CM072515.1, on the reverse strand, counting down.
ACCATCTGTTCGAGCTCCTCCCGTCAGGTAAACGCTTCAGAGCACTACAAGTTAGAACTAGCCGGTTTAGACGCAGCTTCTTCCCCGAGGCTGCCCTCTCGGTACAAGTGTCCTCTGTTATCCACATAGCATGAGGTGTTATACTTAAACGCCAATTTATTAGTTGCGATAATGTGTTAGTGGTGCAATTTTGTTTCCTTAATGTATTTTATCTCATTACGTTTTAATTTGGATACCCATGCGGGTATGCGTGAGGATGCGTGTGCGTGTGGAGGTTGCGAGTGGGCGTGCGCTTGTGCTTTACTCCTTAGAATATCTTTCTCTATTAGAGTATTTTAATGTTTTAATGTCCAGTGGAAGGTTGTTTGTTGTTGCAGAGGGACTGAATGTTTTACCGCATCACCAAAACGAAATCCTATGTATTTTGAATTCATTGGGTAATAAAGTTGACTTGAACATTACCAGGGTCAGTAGCCAGCTTCTCGTGCCATTTATTTGGTCTATACCAAAAGTTAAGGAATTAATGGCTTCCTAAATATGGTTTGCACTATATTTCAAGAACGTCTGAACCGATTTTTAAGATTTTGGTATACAGAAACTGCAGCTCATGACCCATCATCCTGTAACAGTCAGCAGGTAGGTTTATCAGGCGGTCTTTTTTTTTAGTTTTTGTTTTGTTTTGGTTTTGTTTTTATAAAAAGGTTTTGCTTTATCCGAGAAAAAGACTGAACCGGGGGAGGGATTGGAGTAGTTCGTTATCAGGATCTATGAAGCAAACACGGTACAGATCAGCTGAAGATATTTTCGTACCCGTTTGACTGCTGAGAAGAAAACTAGATCTTTATTGAGGAGCCGACAAAGGCAACTGAGATAATTCCAACCCAGAAAACGCCCTGCCTGGAAACCTGTGCATGTACTTAAGCTGTACCGCCGAATCTTCAAGATGCTGAATCGAAAGCGTCGCACCTATATGGGAAAAAAGAGTTACATTTTGCTTTATTTTATATTTCAGAGTTATTATTGCTATATTGCATCATTTAATAACTCGACCAGCTGCTCAACGTGCTGGTTGACTCGCGCCGTAGCATTGTCAGGGATCTCAATATCTTTTTAAGCGGCTTACACTGGAGAGCTTTCGCTGCAATAATTTGGTTTATTAGACTCTTTGGTAATTATACTCTCTATTGTAAATGTTCGGCGATTTTAGGCGCGGGATCACTTTAAGGGCTAGATAATTATATGAAAGTACACAGACGTTAAAGTAATCTTCTTTGATAGTGACCAATTGGGTGGTAGCACAATCATGAATTATAGGCGAAAGCTCTATCTTCAAGTTAAACCGGTATAGCTTCGACCTATGTGTGCTAGATGTAATTTTCTAGAATGTAGTCTTTAGTTAGCTACACGTTACCACGCGTGTTCATTTTCTTGGTCCATCGCTAAGAGAAGATTGATGGGGAGAGGAACTGAACAAGACAGTTGTTTTTTTTTAAACTGATAAGAAATATTGAATGCCTCGTAAGAGATGGGAAATAAAGGGTTATAGGACAAGAGTAAACCGAACAGGACAATTAGGAACCAAAGAAGAAGATGAGGATGAGGAGGAAGAGGAGAGAGAGCGAGAGAAAGAAAGAGAGAGAGACGATGCAATCTATTTTATGTTTTTACCAGTGTGTGTGTGTGTGTGTGTGTGTGTGTGTGTGTGCACGCGCGCGTTTGTACATCATTGCTAATGTGTACCAGAGACCCATGAATTTTCCTTTTTGTGGAATAAAAAAATGCTTTGACTTTGACCACTGCTCTACCCCATTGCTATCGGAGGTCTACCAATTCTTTCCCAAGATCCATTCTTCTTGGTTAATGCGCCTGTGCCCTAACGAAGCCAAAGGAAATCATAAAATAATAGGTTCATCTTGTAACTTGATTTTTGGCTGAATCTCTGTTACATTTACCTTTATCCCAATTCCTAATTTTCTTTATAAAATTAGTTCTTTATATAGAAAGTCCAAACTTGTTGTATTTAGAGATAATAGATTGATCTTTTAGATATGTTCCGTTTTCGCGTTGATCTTGAAAAAGTCATTTTAGGCCATACAAAAATTTTTTAAAATGTCTTATCATTTAATGAAATGGCTCTACTGTATATTTAACCCGTTTCTTACTGTTTAGGGTCAAAGTATCTACACGAAATCACCTTTGGATAGCTCCAGTGACCTTGACCTTGGAGCAAGGTTCACCAAATTTGCAAAGTATGTGTTCCTCATTGATATCTATCATGCACCAAAGATTCGTAAGTTTAATATTAATAACTTAGGGAAAAAGTGATTTTTTTTCTCAATTTTTGACTAACATTTGTTGACATTGACCTTGAAGTGAAGTCATTCATTCACTGATCATTTATGAGGTCTCATGGATATACACCATTTTACCAAGTTTGGTTGTGATACATTAAATAGGTTCTGAGTACTTATCCACTTAAAGTTTTTCTCAGGCAGACTATTTAGCACAGATTTTAAAAAAAACATTGGGGATGAGTACTTATGTATGCGAGTAAAAGCAATTGTCATATTGCTTTTCCAGTTAAAATATCCTATGTACTAACCTTTTTAATAAAATACATAAAACTGTCATATCAAAAGTCAAGAGCTACAAATTTATAGACCCAAACTGGAGGTGCACATTTGCTGGTGGGTAAAAAATGAGGGTGCTTCACTTTTAACCACCTCCATCTCTCAGCCTCTGCAAATGCCAATGTGCTTTACAAGAAAAGGTTCTCTCTTAGAATTTTTTTAAAATGCTTTATTGTCCCTTTTTATCGGGAAATTCTGGGCCGCCTCCCCTGGGGAAGGCGTAGTCGCAGCCTGTGGCGCGCCCAAACCCAACCTACCTAACATTAGTTGTGATTTTGAAATTTAGAATGTTGTTTTTTTTTTTGAAATTTTATTTTGACATTTTGCTGGGGGGAGCAAACCGGAGTACCCGGAGAAAACCCCCGAGACGTTGCCCGAGTCGAAAGTAAAATAATATTCGGAGAAACATAACGCCCAGATGCTGGCTCGAACCCACACCTGTCAGGCGCCATTGGATTCTGGCCTGTGAACAAGGCAAATTAGTCCCGCCTTAGCCCACTTGGCCACAACGTTCGTCTCGAAGTGAAGAGCTCAATGACAATAACACAAAATGAATCAATCGTTTCGTTTCGTTGAATAGATTAACGTCCCCGGACACATCAGCATATAGGGGACTTGAATGAATCAATAGCGAGCAATCTCAGCTTATAAGATCGGTAAAAGATAATGGCAGGATCTTAAAACAAGTGGAAGTTAAAACAAAGATGTAAAACTCGTTTGTGGTGATAAAACGGGAACTTCTTTTACTATAGAAGATCTTATTTTACCATCATGCTTGATTCTGAGAAAGGGAGAAAACACAAATCGTTCAATCATTTATTAAATCGTTCAAAACCATATACTTTCTGAACTTGCTTTTGGACTGCTTAGTCTTGATACCCATAATTCTTTCTTGTTTGAAAGTTCAAATAATTTCATACTATAGATCGCCTTTATAAATGGGCTAGGGAGAAAACTCGTGTTAAAAAAAAGGTTGGTTCCATTATAATTTATATTGTGGTTGCTTCCCTTACTCTGTGTGTTGCTGTTTCTCATAAAGGCATCCGCGCATGTATCAATAACCGGCATTGAAAATCTTCAACTTCAACTTCAACTTCAACTTTTTATTGGCTCCAAATACATAGAGAAATTGCTTAGCGCATAGAAAGAACATATAAAAACCCGTTACAAATGTAAAAGACATTTAAATTTTAAAAAGACATTCACGCAACATCGACTCGCACACCGTCATTGTATCACAGCAAAAGAATATCACACTGCTACTTATTGTATCACATCACCTGTGTTATACGGGAATTGTACCTGGAATTTACAATACGGCTAGCTCTGAAGGTTCCGACCCAAAGTTGAACATGTGTAGTGGTGATGTGGTTGTGCTGCTAAAAGTGTTGCTTATTGCTGAGTTTCCATGAATGACGGATACCGTATGTCTGCAGGGGAGAGGGAGGTGCGTATTTTATTGGTACGTAGTGTCCGTGTATGTGAAGTGAAGTCTCGTGTGTCGCTTGCCTCTAATCTAGTCTGCTCGTCTGCACAACGGGTTTCCCAGGGATACCCATAGGGGAGACAACTTCCCGGATATAAACACCGAACAGCTGAGCAGTCATATGCAAAACATTCAACCACAAGAGCAATTGAATGGGGCTAATACTATTGAGTAATAATATCAATAATAAATAGAAGGTCATTGTATTAAAAAGCTAGTTTAAATCGCAACATATTGGTGTCTAAAAGTTTAGTCGCAGAACATATAAACATGTAAAACCCTAAAACAATTACAGGAAATAATAATACTAACAATACTAACAAAACAATAGCAATAATAATAACAATAATAAATTTCATATATGCACTGTGTATCATACTAACAAAACAATAGCAATAATGATAACAACAATAATAAATTACATATATGCACAGTGTATCATCCTGTTCAGTGCGCACTGAGACACTACCAATCTCTGAGACAATTAAGAAGATCTAGCATAACAATTATAAGACTAAAAACAAAAAGCAACTACATGTTTCAACAGTCTCAGTGATCAAATACAGGCACAGATGTAGGTATAAAGACACAATGACAATAAATAATAATGATGATAGGAGCATTACTACACTATACACATGGTCACATTACTGCAAAATGTAGGTTATGGGGGGGTAGGGGCAGCTCATTGTTCCAGCTACCTTATACCATTCAGGACCGAGATGGCGGATTTGTAATATATTCAGACGAGGAGCAATCATGCCCACATATTGATGAGTATTCCGTTTCTCTTCTCCATCGTTTGAAGGCACCGCTCAACGTTGATCATCCCATTCCATATCCTTTGAAAGCATTACAATACTGTATGTAGTAGGCCTACTATTGCTTATGCGTGAGCGGACGCCATTATGCAGAAATAGTAGAAGAAGAAGAAGAACAAGAAGAACAAGAAAGGAGGAGGAGGAAGGAAGGGAAGAAGTAGGAAAAGAAAGAAAGACATTATGAGAAAGATCAGAATGGAGAGGGGGGGGAAGTGGGGGAAGGAGGGAGGAGTTGAGAGAGAGAGAGAGAGAGAGAGAGAGAGAGAGAGAGAGAGAGAGAGAGAGTCTTCTTCGGGGTTTAACCATTTATTTCCCTTACCAATTTCCTACTCTGTTTCAGACCCCTCCTCCTTCTCATCTTTCTCATCCTCTTCTTCTTCTAGTAAAACTAGGCGTGTAAGACCATTACAACAAGCTCTGGCCAAAGCATCGGGCGTCTTAAGATCACAAGCCCTCGCCCCTAAATCACAGCAACCAAATGACAAAAATGACCATACTTTTTGCACCCTGAGATTCCATCCTCATAACCTCCCAGTCAGAAACATTCTTTTAGAAAATTTTCACTCCTACGGTCAGACCACACACTTAAACACACTTTCCCAAAATCTTCCATGGCTGCCTTCAAACGTGATACAAACCTGGGTGACCTCTTGGTACGTGCCACTTTCTGCCCAGTACGACGCGCTTTGACTCCTTCAGGAAACCTTTCAATGCAACACTTCCAAATGTAAGACAACAACTGCATCTTCAAAGGCCTCTCCGGGAGAAGTTTGAAGTTCACCTGCCGAACCGCTGATGCCTCTCTGACGTCTCAGTAGCAGTCTTGTGGCGCAAGGGCGATGGCAGCTACAGGGATTTCATGAAGTCGTAAATGATCACCCGCCTGGGATGTCTTCCGCCGAGGGGAATTAACATCAAGAAGTAGCCCTCTCCTCTCCCGGCCCACTTCCGATCAATCAATCTCCTTGTTAGTCATCTTATTTTCCTCCTCTGACCACCCCTCCTTATTACCCCCTTCCAATTTACCTTTGTTTGAGGGGAGGGGGGGGGGAATCTGCATTCTTCAGATTCAGCAATCACCATCAACACCCTAACCCCCACCTGTCCATTAGCTGTTAGCTCACACATCAATGATACATCTTAATTACTTGCTGAACACTCCCATGAATATAATTACAATTTCTGCAATTTATTGAATACTGATCAACATCTACCTAGTCCACATACATCTTCAAAATCTATCAGTTGGCCTTTGAAGAGTCTAAGACTGAACGCGCTACCTCTTTTTACTCCATTGGACCTTTTTACCATCTCAAAATTTTAACATTAGGCTTGTAAGACTAGACTTTTAAACCTAACACCAATATTCTATTAAACGAAAAAGAACACCACACAGGGAGATGATGCCTACCGAAAAATCAACAATGACATCCGAAAAGGCATGGATGGAAGATCAATGCCAGGAAATAGAGAACAGTCTGAACAAGAACAACAGCAAGAGGGCCTACCAGACTGTGAAGCGGCTGAAAAGTGTTAAACAGCCCAAGGTCTCCACGATCCAAAGCAAGTCTGGCATATGCCTTACAGAAGAACAAGAAGTCTTGGATAGATGGACAGAGTACTGCTCTGACCTTTACAACCACACACCAAACGGAGACCCATCAGTTCTAGCATGTCCCGAGAACAGAGAAGAAGAAATCCTCCCAATTCTCCGAGAAGAAGTTGAGGCAGCAGCGCAATCACTGAAGAAGAGAAAGTCAGCGGGAGTGGGCAACATACCCGCGGAATAGGTTCAAGTAGGAGGAGAAGCGATGGACATTAAAGTCCAAGCCAATCCCTCAACACAGTGCATAGCTTCAAATATTTAGGAGCCATTGTATCAGACAATGGGTCCCGACAGGAAGTCCTCTTCAGGATCGCACAAACAACTGCGGCGCTGACAAGTTTGAAGCCCATTTGGAAAGACTGGACCATCAGTCTGCATTCCAAAGTTAAGTAAGGCTGTTGCGCTCCCTTGTCATCTCCATACGCTTGCGAAACATGGACCGTCACAGCAGATCTACAACGAAGAATACAAAGCATGGAGATGAGGTGCTACAGAAGTCTTCTGGACATTTCCTATACCCAGCACATCACCAACGATGAAGTCCGACAGAACATCACATAAGCCATTGGACAACACGATGACCTGCTCACAGTGGTGAAGAAGCTGAGACTCCGATGGTATGGCCACGTCACCAGATCATCAGGCCTTGCAAAGACGATCTTGCAAGGCACGGTGCAAGGTGGCAGAAGAAGAGGGAGTCAGAAAAATAAGTGGGAGGACAACATTCGAGAATGGACTGGTTTGACTCTGAGCGAAGCCATGAGGGTTGCTGAGGACAGAGAAAGATGGAGTACGCTGGTTAAACGATCATCTGTGGTGCCCCTACGACCTTCGAGTTACGGGATAGGACAGGATAGGATAGGATAGATTAAGACTCTTCTAAAATAGTTGGTATAAATATTTGATTCTAAGAACGGGTGAAGACTCATTATAAAGCATGTCACCAAAATCAGAAAGAACCTTTTACAGAATGAGTGAATTTATTTAGAAATAAATATACAAATAAATAAATAAATAAATAAATAAATAAATAAATAAATAAATAAATAAATAAATAAAGAGGTGTTGGGGATTTTGCTGGTGTCGACAGAGAGAAAAAAAAGAAAGAGAGAGAGAGAGAGAGAGAGAGAGAGAGAGAGAGAGAGAGAGACAGACAGACAGACAGACAGACAGACAGACAGACAGACAGAGAGTTCATGCCTGTTGTTACACTCGTTTGATGTTGGTGTTTTTCTATCAGTAGTTGATTCAGCCCCAATGCTGAAGTCCTAATAAGGTGTAACCAAAGAGCTTAATGATAAAAAGAGGGGGAACTTGGTACAGAACCGCGAGACGAAATGTACGAGTTATGCTCCCTTGTCGACATGCTGAAAATGGCTTGTGGCAGAAAGTCAAAAGGAAACCGAGTGAAACAGGGCGGTGACCTTTGCACAGCCATCAATTGCCATAATGCCAGATACAAGAAAAGTTGTGTTGGCAAGTCCTTTTTCAAATTTCCAAGAGACAAAGAAAGGTAAATTGCAATTGAAAAACTTAATTTCTTTGTGTTTATGTAGGCCTAAACTAAGACCGCTGCAGTGTTGTTAGTGTTAAAACAATCGGAGAGCGGCTTGAATAATTCATGTTATACCTATGTGCTACATCCAAAACAGTTTGCTTGCTGACAGTTTACGTTCAACAGGTCGCTCACTGTTTACGTTATTGCTAGGTTGTTTGACTATATTTGTGCTTAGATCTATATTTCAAAAGTAAATGTCAGATTTGCAGTTTGGCTTCGTCAAACTGCTTATGTTAACAAGTTAAATTAGACTAAGTCTGTTTTCTCCTCGTGATCAAATACTGTGCAAGATAACCCCTTACCTAGGCACAAAAATGGTCCTTGATCTGTTGTAATCCCTTTTCGTTTGAGTGTAAACGGGGAAAAAAATGTAATGTAGATACTCAGTCCTTGTTCTGATCTGTGAATTTCTGCGCATTAGATCTATATTGCGTGGAATGTTGTAGTCTAGGTTCTGATTGTTCTGTCTGATTAATTAATTATTTTCCATGAGGTGACTGATGTTATTAAGCCAGTGATGTGGGAGGTGAGAGGGTTGGGGGGTAGGGGGACACCTGATATAAATTAAATTCACACTATTAGTGAAACATTTTGTTATTGTGCTTTATTGTGATTAATTGATTGAATGACAGAGCTCTCTCTTCCCCCAACCCCCCTCTCTCTCTCACTCTCTCTCTCTCTCTCTCTCTCTCACGATTGATTGATTGATTGATTTATTGTTGCTTTAGGTCCAGCGGACTCTTCCGAGCCAAATCAGGACCGGACTCTCACGATTACGGATTTACACAGTTTTGGATAAATGAAACAGTCTGTCATGCATATTTTAATTTTAAAATATCTGTCGTTGATTAAAAAATAATAAATTCCAGGGCAGAAAACGAACCTATGACATACACACATAAGCAGCATAAAAGCACCTAATTAATGTCAATAAGTAAACATAAACAAACAAACAAAAAAAAAGACAGCAGTAGCGGAAAGTTAATAATAATGATGGTTAAAAGTTTGGTTTTTGCAAACGTTGCCATAAAAATGTTCTTTTGCAATGGCATAGGCTCAATAAGTTACCACGCACAGATCATTCATATAGCAGATGATGAAATATAGCCAGCCCGAGCAAAGGGAAATAATCCGTGAGAGCGTCTCGCATTTTTGTATAGGACATAATGGAAGTTTCCCCTCTTTCCGTAATAAGCTCTTTGGTGTAACTCGGATTCGTTTATCCACGCAACCCGTTCAATCAGCCACAAGGCACAGAGTCGTCGTATGAAGTTTTCAAACTTTATTCAGCGTTCATCAACAACTGCATACAATCGCCTTTTCACTTTCCTCAACTTTTACAACAACACTACTCTTTTTTGAAACAGTGCGTTACATATATAGTCTCTCTATACTCCAGAACAATTTAGGACACTCCAGCGTAACGCACCACAACCAATCAAAATTAACTTCGTCATCACTGTTTTACGTCATACAACTTTCCTTTCTGTCCAAGAATGTTCTCAAATATCTACACCCATCAAGAAGCTTCGATCGACAGTAAACAAGCAAATCTAGAGAATTCTCCAATAATATCGACCAACTAAAATTACCAACGTTATACAAAGCTTCTCCTAACAACAATGCAAACTCAAATCAAAGGTAAATACACTCTATTTTTGAATACTTTGCAAAGCGAAACGATTAGATCTATCGTGCGCGTTTCAGACATACTATCCTTCTCGTTTCAACGTAACACCTGTATTGATTAATTTATCTGAATGACTGTAGGCAAAGACGATTGTTCTACCGTCTTTGATGTAGGCTATTCACGGGGTTAATGATTTTGTAGTCGCGCTGCAGTCTTTTTCAGAAATCGCCCGAGGTTTCTGTTTATAGATTTCTTAGAATTAGTTTTCACACACACAGGCCACTGACGTGTATTCTAGAATACAGGTCAATGCACAGGCTATAGACAACCAGACGAAATACAATGTCGAGTCATACTGCATAGCATGGCAAGGAAAGAGGTAGGCTGGGTGGACTAATAAACAGGTAGGCCTATTCCCGTAACAGAGAGAGAGAGCGAGAGAGAGAGAGAGAGAGAGAGAGAGAGAGAGAGAGAGAGAGAGAGAGAGAGAGAGAGAGAGAGAGAGAGATTGAACACAGACGCATATAGAAAGACAGGCAGGCAGAGAGAAAGACACACAAACGCATGCACACACACACAAACACACACACCCATGCACGCACGCACGCGCGCACACTACATTTTACGAATAGGGACAGCGTGTGGTGGTTGAAGGCTTGGTTGGGGAGGGGAGACTATATTACCTATAGTTACTATCGATTGGAGTTAACCCTCATTTTGTGAGGAGGGGGTGGGTGCATAGTTAGTTTAGTTTAGTTTAGCTAAATAGATTAAAGTCCCACGGGTGCATAGCACACGTTACCTTACTATTTATTACACAGACTACTGCATATAAAGCTAAATCTGTTTGGGAAGCTTCCCGTGGGGCCGGGTAGCTCAGTTGGTAAGAGCGTCTTGCTAGTAACCGAAAGGTCGCTGGTTCGAATCCCGGATTGGTCAACGTGTGATCATTATATTTTCCCCTTTACCAACAACTGGCCCGCTGGTGTCAGTATAAATCGGTCCAGTAGTCACCTATATGCGAAAGTGTCGTGTGACTATAATCTACAAACAAACAAGCTTCCCAAACACACAAACTATTACTTTTATCAATTTTATATAGCTTTCCAAGCTCAAGAGTTGCTCAAGGCGCTGGTCGATACAGGATCTAACTCAAGCCGCCCGAGGCGCCCACTTGCAACCTTTGGGCGCACATCTTGACGCCCAGACTAAACACAAGCCTGGGCGACCAGTATAGGGAGAAGGGACTTAGTTCGTGCTGGAGGTATTTGTGTAGTCGGCACTCACCCGTCTAGGATATGAGCGTCAGGATCTTTAAAGTCCATGAGATGGAATGCGTGCGTGCACAGACTAGACCTCGGTTTCACAGGCGCTTATATCCGGACACGCACCCCCGTTGGGGTGCCGGGGGTTTCAGTATAAATAGTATCCCCACTTTCTGGAAATTTAGTGCTTTAAATTCCCAATGTCGCTGTCTTTCTCATTTGCTCTTTCTCAGTCCTGCTCTGTTCTATCAATCTGCTATACTATCGTCTTCTTCGCTAGACCAGTCTCCTACCTTTTTTCTTAAAAACTCTTCCGGGACAAGACTCCTTGTTTGTGTATGAGGTCTGTTGGATCAGCTTGGGAATATTGGACGCTTTCTGCCAGGTGGTCACTAGGGCTTCCTATGATGTTATTATTTAGCAATGTAGGCATTTTATATGTATGTGTTTGTTGATAATTTATAATGATGTTTGTATTCTATTTTGTTTTTGTAAACGGGGGTTCGATAGGTTGGGGTGAAGCCTCAGCCGTCCCCTGCGTGGGATGTCTTTATTGTAAAGTGACTGGCTGGTGGAAAGCTTTCGGTTCTACCACTAGGGTTGTTTCAGCAGATCTTTTATGCGGATCGGGGGTTGTCCGGTCCTGATTTGGCTCGGAAGAGTCCGCTGGACCTAAAGCAATAATAATGTAATGTAATGTAATGTTATCAATCTGCTATACTATCTTCTTCAACGCTAGACCAGTCTCCTACCTTTTTTCTTGAAAACTCTTCCGGGACAAGACTCCTTGGATCAGCTTGGGAATATTGGACGCTTTCTGCCAGGTGGTCACTAGGGCTTCCTATGATGTTATTATTTAGCAATGTAGGCATTTTATATGTATGTGTTTTGTTGATAATTTATAATGATGTTTGTATTCTATTTTGTTTTTGTAAACGGGGGTTCGATAAATTAGAGTGCAGCCTCAGCCGTCCCCTGCGTGGGATGTCTTTATTGTAAAGTGACTGGCTGGTGGAGGGCATTCAGTTTTCCCACTAGGGTTGTTTCAGCAGATCTTTTATGCGGATTGGGGGTTGTCCGGTCCTGATTTGGCTCGGAAGAGTCCGCTGGACCTAAAGCAACAATTATGTAATGTAATGTAATCCGGACACGCTAACGACTATTTTCATGCGAGCGGCTATTTCGGAGTTTCCCGCAAAAAGTGGTTGACTCAAACCACTAAAACATGTTATTTATTTTCCCCCATTGCATGCAGTAATACCTGTATTTTCATAGGTCATGATCAGACTGATCGATCAAGTTTCTCGAAAACAATGTGAGGTGTCTCAGGTAAGCTACATGTTTGAATGTTTGTATAGCTTACGGAGCTATTCTCTTTGAAAAGTCGTCGATACATTCTTGAAAAATCCTCTTGCAACCGACCTGCTCCCACCATAACCTCCCACGCATTCCTCCCTTTTCCACCGTAAACTCTTCAGGTGGGCGTAGCACATCGAAACGTATTGAAAGCAGTTCATTACTACTACTACTACTACTACCAACAACAACAACAACAACAACAACAACAACAACAACAACAACAACAACAACAATATAATAATAAAAATTATGGCGTCATTCACTTACACTCTTATCCTGATTAGGCTACATTTTTTTAAATGCTAGCTCGACCAATGAGATATGCCAGTGTGCCTTTGTGTGTGCGTACGTGTGTAAATCTACATGCGTACGTGCGTAAGAGGGCGCGCGACGGTGTGTGTGTATGTGTGCGTGGGTGTGTGCATGTATGTGTACGTGTGTATGTACGTAGGTTTGTACATGCGTGCGTGCCAGAGTGCGCGCGCGACGGTGTGTGTATGTGTGTGTTAGACGCCGGACGGGAAAGCCAAAAACAATAGTTCCCAGAGCCTTACAGCTCGGTAACTACTACTACTACTACTACTACTACTACTACTACTACTACTACTACTACTACTACTACTACTACTACTACTACTACTACTACAGGATTCTATCACGCGCTTTTTCTTCAATCGAACTCAAAGTATGTGTGTACATGGCGTGGGAGGAGGGAAAGAGAATGAAGCCACGGCAGAAAAGTCGGCAGGGATAGCTGAAGTGTACGTCTTCTGCGACCTTCTAGCACTTAGAGGATCTCTCTGAGTTGGTAGGTGCAATATTTAATAACAATAAATCGTTCATTTATTTATTTAAAAAAAACACACACAACTATATTTCATGTGCACACTGGTTCAAACAGATAGGCAAGGCAGGTATTGGGTGCGTTCTTTTTTGGTAGAGACACAACGACCATTACGTAATGCTAAATTTAGATCATGAACCGAAACCAAAAGCCTACCTTAGATTAATCAGCAGAAAGACCTTTAGGACCGTCGGTCAGTCTTTCCAGCCTAATACATCCAGTATCATCACGATTTTATCTAGGGATGAGATACCAATTTTGAGTCAGCACAACTAATCAGGAGAATAATCTATATCGATGACCTTAATTGAAACAATTGTGCAGTGTGATCACTTTATCCAAAAAAAGTGTAGTGACAACTTTAATTTCGTTCCAAATCATTAAAACCCAGGAAATTATTAGCAGGTGACAGACCTTTTTTTTTTTTTTACTATCATTTTGCCGATTTCCACCATTGGTGAAGGTACGTTTCATTGTTTCAATCTTAAAATTGCCGAATTGTTTCTTTTTAATTGTATGTATGATTGTTTACATGTTTTCTTCAGCATGTGCTTAATTACCATAAGGATTTTTGAAACTAAAAATAATGAAACAGGCAAAAAAAAAATTAAGTAATATATGTTATGCAATAAAAAAATTAAGTCAAACATGAAATGCCAAATTATGGAAATAGTTGGGTAACAGAATGTCGGTCGGTCGATCGGTTGGAGGTCTGATCTCAAGAATCACTGAAAGGATTTTGACAAATCTTTATAATAACGTTAGACCTCCATAGGTTAGTGGCCATCCATCCGTACCATTATATTTGTTCAACCGAAAAGGTTAAGGTCACTGGACTCATTTTGTTGGTAAACACGTTTTGCTTCATATTTTTAAAAATTGGCTAAAGCGATTTTGTTGAGTTTTGGCATACAGGTATTTCAAATCATGAGCCATCCTTCAGCATCAGTCCGGTTGTCGGTCACTTGATCGTCTTCTTTAATTTTATTCGAAGCTTTCGCCTGTGACTCATGACTATTGGTGGTGGTGGAGGGTGAGGTGAATTATGTCTGTGTTGTTTGTGTGTGTGTATATGTGTGTGTCCGTGACGTGTGTGCGCGTGCGTGTGCGCGCAATAGAAAGAAAGAAAGAAAGAGAGAGAGAGAGAGAGAGAGAGAGAGAGAGAGAGAGAGAGAGAGAGAGAGAGAGAGAAACTGAAACTGAAACTGAAATGAAAAACGTTTATTACATAAGGATAGTAGCTTTAGGTCCAGAGGTCCTTTCTTCCAGCTAGTCCTTAACACATGCAAATATATAATAGATGTGAGTACATTGTAACAACATACATGAACTACAAATAAGTAGTATGAATAGAGAGAGAGAGAGAGAATACGAATACGAATACGAATCTTTTATTCCAAAAAATTCAGGGCATCGCCCCTTTGGAAGGGTGTGTACATGAAAAAACAACAACAAACATTGAATATATAATAACTTACATATAAATACAAAACAGGTTACGATACTGCCAGTCCCCGAAGTCTCATGGCTTTATATAAATAAATACATAGTTTTCTAACAGTCTCTTCGTTGTCAGAGGCTAACAGTAGAATGAGACGTGTTGCACAAGGCATTCTATAATATTTTGGGGCTATAAACTGTTTCCTTAAGTTCGTTAGGAATGGACAACACAATACAAAATGTAATTCGTTTTCTTCAGCCGTTTTACACATAGGACAAATAGTATCATTAACAGCATGCACTCTGTATCTATAAAAGTGAACAAATAATTCTGAAACACCAAACCTAAATTTTGTCATCACGAACTTTAAATGCTTATCAATATTTAATTGCAAATAAGAGAGAGAGAGAGAGAGAGAGAGAGAGAGAGAGAGAGAGAGAGAGAGAGAGAGAGAGAGAGAGAGAGAGAGAGAGTCTTCATGCCTATTTATTCACGGAGTTAGCTACTCAGGTCTTTGTTTCTTGGGTCCTGTTGCGTACGTGTAAAAATAATTTTTAGGAATAGGAGTACTTCCTAAATAGCTGTCAACATGTATTTTGACCGCTTTTCAGGGGAAGCAACTCTCATTGACCTACTTTACCTACTTTCGGTTTATGCTGTCAACATGTATTGTGTAAACCGCATTTCAGGGGAAGCAACCTACTTTCGGTTTCCTATCCTATCCTATCCTGTCCCATAACCCGAAGGTCGTAGGGGCACCACAGATGATCGTTTAACCAGCATACTCCATCTTTCTCTGTCCTCAGCAGCCCTCATGGCTTCGCTCAGTGTCAAACCAGTCCATTCTCGAATGTTGTCCTCCCACCTCTTTTTCGGTCTCCCCCTTCTTCTACCTCCTTGCACTGTGCCTTGCAGAATGGTCTTTGCAAGGCCTGATGATCTGGTGACGTGGCTTTCGGTTTATTTAGGGATAATGCCTATTGCAGTTGATCTGCACTGTACTGAAATAAACACAGACTTAGCACGACTCGCGTGTCCCGATAAATGTTTAGAACACTGTAACTATGTTAGAAGTGACGTCATTACTGGTCCTGCCACAGGCCAGTGACAGTCTGCATTAAATACTGTACCGGTAACTTTTTTTTAAAAAACTTCTATAGTGTGTGTGTGGGGGGGGGGGGGGGGGGGGGGGAGAGGAATGTTTGTGTGTGTGTGTGTGTGTGTGTGTGTGTCTGCGTGTGTATCTGTGTGTTTGTGTGTGATACTGAGAAGCATTACATATTAAATTGATTTGAACCCTTACTTAATTTAGAGCACTATAGTAACATTAAAGGTGGTGGTAAAGAATCGGACGTTCCCATAACTTTTTCTGACTTTGGGGTGACTTTGGGGAGAGAGACGTTTGGGATCTTCCTGTTGTCTAAGCCAGTTTAATGAGGGTGCGCAGATCTCTAAGTACCCCCTTCATGCATTACCATCCCCTGTTCTAAACAGATTCAGGTACCCATTCACAGCTGGGTGGACGAAGGATTGTTGTGCATGTTACAATTGAGACGCGCACGATAGATCCGATCATTTTGTTTTGCAAAGCATGCAAATAATAGAGTGTATTTACCTTTGATTTGATTTTGCATTGTTGCTAGAAGAAGCTTTGTATAATGTTGATAATTTTCGTCAGTCGATATTGTTGAGAATTTTCTGGAATTACTTGTTTATTATCGACCGAAGCTTCGAGATAGATCTGGTAATAGCTAAGCGATTCTTCTAACCTAAAGTACGTTCTATGACGTAAGATAGTGCATAGTTCCGGTGACGAGTTTTATTTTGATTGGGTGTTATTGCGTCATGCTGGAATGATTTTGATTGGGTGTTATTGCGTCATGCTGGAATGTTCGAACTTTTTATCGATCAGAGAGGCTATATATGATGTAATGCACTCTCTGCTTGTAGGAGTGATTGGTGATTTTTGACGATGATCTTTAAAGTGATTTTGGGAAAACAATCTTGTATGCAGTTGTTGATGTTTACCGAGTAAAGTTGGAAAACTTTATACGACGACTCCTGCCTTGTTGCTGAGTGAACAGGCTGCGTTGATAAACGAATTCGAGTTACACTTATCAAGATTCAAACATCGGGGCTGAACCAACCATTGATAAAGAAAGCGCGTAACAGTGCGCTTCTTTCATTCTTTGTGTCCTTTGATGATTGCCTTCCAAGTATGGTCACCCATCCAAGCCCTCACAGAGTTCGTTTTCAAATCACTACACTACTGCGCCACAAATATTAATGGTATATATTTATGCAATGGTATATTTTGATTATATAATAGTATATGTCAACAGAAGGTGGTAATATAGGTAAAAGAAAATGTTCGGCCTGTGCCTGGTGGCCAAGAATGTCCCGGGCCACTTTGGACCCAGTGATGTAAAGTCGTACCTGTCAGGATTCAGCACAGTGTCTTGCGAAGTGGACCCATTGACCAGAAAGTCAGATGACCACAACTACCCAAATCCATGCAAATGGTTACTACGATTCCAGTCTGAACAAGGTAGGTTAACAAAATATCCACTGTGCTTTAATTTGTTTTGAGTGTGTTTAGGAATAAACGCTATGTTATGATGATGATGATGATGATGATGATGATGATGATGATGATGATGAAGATGAAGATGAAGATGATGATGATGATGATGATGATTCTGCTGCTGCTGCTGATAATATGTGATGCTAACTTCATTTTGTTTTCATTTAGTTGAGAGAGAAAGAGAGAGAAATAGAGAGAGAGAGAGAGAGAGAGAGAGAGAGAGAGAGAGAGAGAGAGAGAGAGAGAGAGAGAGAGCAGGTGAGGCTAGATTCCTACACACGCATGATGGTCGTATGATGATGATGATGATTATATCTTGTGTGTTTTGAATAATTTATATGCTGAATAATATAAATGGACACACTTCCAAGTATGATTATTATTTGTAATGTATCGATTATTTAAAATTGTAGTCAATGAATTGTTATCATTTGTGAATAGCTTGTAGACATTTTGAGTTCTCTTAATGCTCAGACAAGGACAGCTTCTTGGACAGTTGGACGCGATTAGACGAGGTTGAAAACAACACCACGGAGAAGATTACCTTCTCCACCCCTTCTGAGGACGACATTCAGTATTCCTTTCGAGAACATTCCGAGCAGGTAAGTCGTCTTCGATAGTCTATGAAACTACAGCAATTTGTTATTTTCAGCCATGTGATGATGGAATTCCCTTTGTAAAATATTTATTTGCGATATTTGTCGGTGTGTTTTTTAACCACTTTCAGCTAAATAATCATTATATAGAAGCATATTTTATAAATAATCATTTTGTTTTCACACAATGTAAGATTTCTCCAAATAATATCTTTTATCTATAAATAATTTTTTATTTAACTAAACAATACGTTGTTTCCGTAAATATATCATGATATAGGTAAATAAGGCATTGTTGCTACATAATTTTTTTTAACCTATATAATGCATTATTTAGCAGATTGTGTTAAATAATGTATTATTTAGAAATGTTTTTGAATAATTGTTTGTTTAACTATGTCATGCATTATTTAGCACAATTTGTTAAATAAAATATTATTCAGAAGATATTTCTAATTATGCATTATTTACGTAAACAATTCATTGTTTAGGGACTGCAGTTTTCATTATTTAGGAGATTCAGGATTCGCTTGAAAACTTAGTTTTTATAATTTTACTGTTTTCTTGATTTAAATGCAAGGTTTTTCCAAAGATTGTGTATCCAAAATATTTGTGATAATTATTTATTTCTCAACATGAATTACTCTACAAATTCGAAGATAAAACATCTGTAACCTCCCGAACACAAACAAAAGGTCAAGGTCAGGTTTTGTGCGGGAGTGTTCAGTTGTTTTGAATATCCCGTCAGAAAAAAAAGAGAGCTTTCTTTTTGTATTTATTTACCAAAACAACTGTGTTGAGACTATGTTTTTGTTTGTTCTTTTGAGTTGAAATATGTTTGAATTTCAAACTGAAAGATTCAGCTTATTCGAAACTACAAGGGATTTGGCAAAAGTACTCTGAAGGCAAGGACGCCAAAGCAGAAATAATGATGGCTCCCTCTTTACCGAAGCCGTTACCTTGCAGTCTCGTATAATAATACTATTGCGAAGGAATAAAAAACAGAGTTAAATAAAGTAATTGGCGTATTTTGAATCGCAAAACAGCGTAAAATCACGATTTTGCCATTTTCTTTAATACCACCACATAACTTCACAGTAATACGACATGTACCTGAGAATTCCCTAAATAATGAAAATTGCTTTCCCTAAACAATGAATTATTTACGTAAATAATGCATTATTTAGCAACATCTTCTAAATAATGTATTATTTAACAAATTCATCAAAATAATGCATTATATAGGTAAACCAATCATTATTTAGAAACATTTCTAAATAATACATTATTTAACACAATCTGCTAAATAATGCATTATATAGGTAAATAATTCCTTATTTAGCCACAATGCCTTATTTACCTATAGGTAAAGGTAAAGGTGGTCCCATAGCCTTGTGGCCGTAGGGAAGCGTGATGTTGGAGATCACACTTATCTTGGGCCAGCGTAATGAGGGTGATGCCCATCTCTCTCCCTTGCTGCTTTACCTTCCCCACCCTTAAGAGAGTAGGTATACTCAGTCGCATTTGAGTCAACTGGGGGCGTTGTTATTTGTCGCTTCACGTTTTGCGGTCACCCATCCAAGTGCTAACCGCACTGGACGGTGCTTAACTTGCGACACAGAATCGAGTGGTCCAACCACTGCGCTATCCGACACACCTATTTACCTATAAGATGATATATTTCCTTTAACAATATATTGTTTAGTTAAATAATAAGTCATTTACGGAGAAAATATATTATTTTGAAAAATTGTTTCTAAACAAATTATTATTTGGAACATGTTCTTCTAAATAAAGATCATTTAGCTGAAAGTGGTGAAAATAAATATTTTACAAAGGGAATTCCATATGTGATACATACACAAACACAGCATATTTGAGGCTGCTAATGAATGCATCCTACACTAGCAAGCACTATGTATGGCGTACACCTCAGCACGCTCAGCTAGACACTCGGTCTGCGGCAGGCATGTTCCTCCCTTAATAGTACTAATAAAGTTGCATTATAGCGAAGGGTGACTAGCGTAAACAATTATTTATGAAAAGAGCTTCGGAAGTAGTTTTAGTCGTTCTTATATAGCGCTTTTTCAGCTCAAGAGCTGCTCAAGGTGCTGGACTATACAGGATCTAACTTATGTCGCCCGAGGCGCCCACTTTAGTCTTTGGGCGCGTGGTCTGACGCTCAGACAGCTGACCACAGTCCTGGGCGACCGAATATGGAGGAGAAGGAACCTAGTGCTTCCTGGGTGTATTTGTGTAGCGGCTTTTTCCCATCTATGACATGAGCGTCATGATCTTTAAAGTTCGTGCTATAGAATGCGTGCGTGCACAGATCAGACCTCGATTTATACTCTCATCCGAAGGAGTATAATAAAATCCAAAACCGCATAGTTTCGCACTAGCCATTTGATGTGAGATCACAATATACCGTGCCCTATTAGTGCTGATGTCATGCGAAACCCACAATAGAGTATCAGAAAGGGGATCAGAAATCTCTATCTCTATGCCATAAAACACAAGTAGACTTTATTACAAAACCAAATGGTACGAAGTAGTTAAATTATTGCAATAATTGTTTTGTAGAAGATCGGTATTGTCCGTTTAATTAAAGTGCTAGGCTTATTTCCAACCGATAATAATAAAGTTTGAAAGGGATGGTAATTTGTTTAATTTGACATTTTTAAATGTAAGAGTAATGCAATACAAGTTCTTATTCACACGTAAGGTTTGTTTGGGTTATTGTACTGTTTGAATTTAAGACAAGATGGCAAGCCATTCAAATATATTTCCTGACACTCACACACAACCGAAACATAAACAATTTAAAAAATGGCAATTTTTTTTGGCGATGTTGTGATTCGCTTTATTTAAAAGAAGCAAAAGGAACACATAGAATGATAGGCCACTATCTGAACTATGTGCAAGGAAAAAATTATAACACTCGACTCGGGCAATTTTGTTAAACGCAAAACGTGTTTAGAAAATGGTAAAGCGCAATAACCTTGACCTTTGAAAAAGTACTGAATCATCTAACATAGGCCTACCTAACAGTAGTTAAAGCAGCATGATGAATTCGTTTCAGTTATTCTTGAGATAAGGCAAAATAGTGTGTGTTGAAAAAAAAAAGTGAAATTCGGAGTGAAGGACCGACAGAATCACTGTCAACCGGACTGCTACTGAAAGATGGTCCATGATTTGAAGTACTTGTTTACTGCCATTTTGTCGCTTTTGAGATATTGAGCAAAACTTGTTTAGCAACAAAATGAGTTCTGTGACCTTGACCTTTGAGGTAGAGCAAAATATAATATCACAGGGGGGAGGGGGGGCGGGGAGAGGAGGGGAGGGGGTAGACCTCAGACCTAGGTAATATTCCTATGAAGTTTGGTAAATTTCCGTTCAGTTTTTCTAGGATTTGGCTTACAACGGACCGACAGACCGATTGACCTACCAAACACATTTGGCTCGATCTGATTTCCATAGACTATTTCAAAATATTTCCAAACCCCTCATCCCCACTCCCCACCCCCCCAAAAAAAAAAAACACCAAACAAACATAAACAACAACAGATTTTTAAAAATAGAAAAAAAAAGCAAGTAGATAACATTATTCTATTAATTTTAATGTTTGGTGGTTCCTTTTAAAATTGTTAATCGACTCGTAGGAAATTGTTCCCTTGCCTGCTAATTTGACTTAATACTTTTGGCAAGCGAATAGATTTATTTTTCTTTTCTTTTCTTTACACTATCAAGGATTTTGACGACGGTATGACGGAAGAGCAGAAAGAGGCTTGCAGAACAGTGGAGATGAAAGTGGGAGGAGTCATCCCTCTTACTGAAGACATTTTCTGCAACCATTTTGAGGCCCATCGCAATGGTGGTGGAGCGGTTGATGACGTCAGAATCGACGAGAATAGCAGAGTTGTCCACGTCGTGTTTAACGATCCACAAGGTATAAGAACAGTTTCTAATTTTTTTCGTGGTACAGCTTTTTTTTTTAAAATTTATTTTTAAAATACTATTCCTACTGTCCTTTTAGCTGTTTCCTGTTGTCCTTTTAGATGCTTCCTAGTGTCCTTTTAGCTGTTTCCTTCTGTCCTTTTGACTGTTTTCTTCTGTCCTTGTGGTCCTGATTCGGCTCTTGGCAGTCCGCTGTACCATATAAGCACTAAGTAGCTATCTATCTATCTATCTTCTGTCCTTTTATGTACTTCTTTCTGTCCTTTTGGCTGCTTCTTTCTGCCCTTTTAGTACTCAGTGCCATGGAAAACAAAAGTTGTCAACAATCACATTATTTTTGTTGTTGTCTACAACTAATACTAAAGGCAGTCGAATAGAAGGAATAATAATAGAGATATAAAATAAGACAGTTGAACCCCCTGAATCTAGAAAAATGTTACTTTTCTCATAAAATTTAAAACCAATATATTTGTTTATACTTTTCCTCACACATACAGAGAAAGAGAAAAATATAGAAAGAGAATGAAAAGAGAATGTGGGAATTAAAAAAAGCACTTGCCAAGCCAATTGTAAAGAATTGACTGTCTGTCCTAGAAGAATCCAGTCCGTATATTCTTCTCGTTTTGTACGCATGCGTATTAAGCTGGAGGGTTTAATAGTGCATAACATACTACTGTGTTTACGATATCAGCTGACATTTCTCACACACTTATAAAGCCTTGACACACAATACACACGCCTTGACAATTTTCTCACACACAGGTTACCTTCACATTCATTAATTTTTTCCTGTAACATTATAAATAATCTGAGTTTTTTTTTTCTTACAATATATACTATGCACACAGACATAAAACACACACTTACAAGTAAATTAATTTTATAACATAAAAAACATTGGTGCAAACCCAGAATCTAACCCACAACTCTACAGCTCGTCCGAATTGTTAGTCAACGTTCTTATCCATTCGTCTATCCATGTTGGTTAATCTTTTAGTAAAAAAAAAAAAAAAGCATCAGGCGCTTTTGAGAGCCCTCTGTACATTTTATTTATTTTCTCATAGGAAAGACAAAATGTATTTAAAATGGCTTACTCTAAAACAATTGACTCAAGTCTTGAATTAATAAATGACTTTGTTGATTTGACATTAGATGATGAAAGTAACAACAGTGAAAAAATGTACATGTTTGAAACAACTGTTTAATCTGATTTTTTTTTAAAAACACAAAAAACATTAACAATACTCAGCATTACACTAAACATTAACAACAAACTATGTAAATATTATTCTCCATTTTTAATGTCCCTCCTTTGATTCCTTAAATAGAGAGCTTAGTATCTTGTAGCCTACCTTCCCTAGCCTACGCTTACTGTGGTTTGTATGCGGGCTTAATGCACCACTGCACTCTTGAAATTACAAGGCTGGCCGGAATGACATTAGGATTTTTTGGCTGCATTGTAAGCCACTCCACTCTGCAGTGCAAATAAAAGCTCTATCTATATGCGTACCAGTAATACTGATCATCTTTAAAGTAGACACATGGTCTTATAATGTGACACATCTGGTGAGTAATGGCAATGACAACAATATATATTAATGATCTGTTGTTTAACAAAATAAGAAAATTAGATTAGTAAGTTAGATAACTTATGTATAAGATGACTTTTTAATTTACAATTGACATAATGACTTACAGTTGACTTACAAGGAAACTTTAAAAAAAGTAACCTTTGTAATTATATAAGTCATTTAACTGGCAGTATTAAGAATTGGGTGAGTGTGAAAATTACCGCACCATCAGCCTCATCAGACATCCCAGCAAGGTCCTCCTGAAAATAATACTCAACAGGTTGAAACCCCAAGCTGAACAAATCATAGCTGAAGAACAAGTAGAATTCAGGGCAGGGCGAAGTACCACTGAACAGATTTTCAACCTCAGAATAATCTGCGAGAAATACCTACAGAAGAGAGGTGACAAAGAAAAAGAACACCTCACAGGGAGCTGCTGCCTACCGAAAAATCAACAAGGACATCCGAAAAGGCATGTGCACAGCAAAGGAGAACTGGATAGAAGATCAATGCCAGGAAATAGAGAACAGCCTGAAAAATACCAACAGCAAGAAGGCCTACCAGACTGTGAAGGGGCTGACAAGTGTTAAACACCCCAAGACCTCCACGATCCAAAGAAGAACAAGAAGTCTTGGATAGATGAACCGAGTACTGGTCTGACCTTTACAACCACACACCAAACTGAAACTGATACCCATCAGTTCTAGCATGTCCCCAGAACAGCGAAGAGGAAGAACTCCAAATTCTCCGAGAATAGAAGTTGAGTCAGCAGTGCAATCGCTGAAGAAGGGGAAATCAGTGGGAGAGGACAACATACCTGTGGAATTGCTTCAAGCAGAAGGAGAATCGATGATTAACGCCAACACCATTATTTGTAACAAGGTCTGGCAGAGTGAATAGTGACCTACACCATGGACCCAGTCGCTTGTCATCACTCTTCCCAAAAAAGGTAACCTTCATGAGTATGAAAATTACCGCACCATCGGCCTCATCAGCCGTCCCAGCAAGGTCCTCCTGAAAATAATTCTCAACAGGTTGAAACCCCAAAATTAACAAATCACAGTTGTGGAACAAGCAGGATTCAGGACAGGGTGAAGTACCACTGAACAGATTTTCAACCACAGAATAATCTGCGAGAAATACCTACAGCACCCACAACATTTATATCATATGTTTGTAGCCTTCAAGAAATTGTTTGACCGACTTTTGTATGCCGCTCTGTGGGCAACCACGAGAGTGTACATCATCAGCCCTAAAATTATTGAAGTCATCAAAAGCCTATATGACAAGACTAAAAGTGCACTCCTCCACAACAGCGCTATCAGGAATTGGATCAGAACAACAATCGGTGTGCGTCAAGGATGCCTACTCTCTCCAACACTCTTCAACATCTTCCTAGATAGAGCGCATCATGTCAGATGCCCTTGCAGATCACGAAGGCAAAGTCAGGAAAAGAGGTAGAGCAACCTACAACCTTCGTTTTGCGAATTATATTTAGGTGTTGACTTAACACCAGAACAAGCACTAAGACTAAAACCTGAAGAGATCATTACTGTTGCATTTTTTAAATTTATTTATTTTGCTATAAGCAGAAAAGTGTAAAAGATATAATGTTGCAAGATGTTAATGCGTGCAATGGCTCAATACATAAACTTCCGCTCGCTATCAAACACTTCTTTTACATATAAAAAGAAGGTAAAATGCTGTCACATAAAATGAACGACATTTATTAGTGATAACAAAATCACCTTTCTTGAAAGAAACTATGTAGGCGATTTCAAAATGACAACTTAACCGAGATCGAGGAGGTCAAGACCGTGCATGCGATCGAATAAAATGATGGATAGTCCCTTGTAGAATCTCTCAACATTAGGATCTGGTACATGGTTCTTCTTAGGTGACTTGAATGTAGATCTTACCAATGATGGCAAACAACATACCCTTGGATGTAAGGTGATGTATTAGGATACGGGTTCCAGAACCCTATCCTATTCTATCCTGTCCCGTAACTCGGAGGTCGTAGGGGCACCACAGATGATTGTTTAACCAGCATACTCCTCAGCCACCCTGATGGCTTCGCTCAGTGTCAAACCAGTCCATTCTCGAATGTTGTTCTCCCACCTCTTTTTCGGTCTCCATCTTCTTCTACCTCCTTGCACTGTGCCTTGCAGAATGGTCTTTGCAAGGCCTGATGATCTGATGACGTGGCCATACCATCGGAGTTTCCGTTTCTTCACCACCGTGAGCAGGTCATCGTGTTGTCCAATGGCTTGTGTAATGGTCTGTCGGACTTCGTCGTTGGTGATGTGTTGGGTATAGAAAATGCCCAGAAGTCTTCTGTAGCACCTCATCTCCATGCTTTGTATTTTTCGTTGTAGATGTGCTGTGAGGGTCCATGCTTCGCAAGCATATAGGAAGATGGAGATGACAAGGGAGCGCAGCAGCCTTATTTTGGAATGTAGACTGATGGGTCCTGTCTTTCCAAATGGGCTTCAACCTTGTCAGGGCAGCAGTTGTTTGTGCGATCCTGGAGAGGACTTCCTGTCGGGACCCATTGTCTGATACAATGGCTCCTAAATATTTGAAGCTATGCACTGTGTTGAGGGATTGGCCTTGGACTTTGATGTCAGCGTTGATGCCGTTGGTGTTGTTGGTCATCATTTTGGTCTTCTCTGCACTTATTTCCATTCCATAAACTCTGGAAGTGGTGTCAAGCCTCGGTACCAGCTGTTCAGTTCTTGTTCCTCTCCAGCCAATCCATCAATGTCATCCGCAAAACGAAGATTGGAGATTACTCTACCCCCTTGGCTGACTGTGCCTTCGTGATCTGCAAGGGCATCTGACATGATGCGCTCTAGGAAGATGTTGAAGAGTGTTGGAGAGAGTAGGCATCCTTGACGCACACCGATTGTTGTTCTGAACCAGTTCCCGATGGCGCTATTTTGGAGGACTTCACTGGTAGCCTTTTCATACAGGCTTTTGATGACTTCAATAATTTTAGGGCTGATGTTGTACACTTTCATTGTTGCCCATAGAGCTGCATGCCAGACTCGGTCAAACGCCTTCTTGAAGTCTATGAACACATGATATAGATGTTGTTGGTGCTGTATGTATTTCTCACAGATTATTCCGAGGTTGAAAATCTGTTCAGTGGTACTTCGCCCTGCCCTGAATCCTGCTTGTTCTTCAGATATGATTTGTTCAGCTTGGGGTTTCAACCTGTTGAGTATTATTTTCAGGAGGACCTAGCTGGGATGGCCGATGAGGCTGAGGGTGCGGTAATTTTCATACTCCTGAAGGTTACCTTTTTTGAAAAGAGTGATGACAAGCGACTGGGTCCATAGTGTAGGCCACTCCCCACGATGCCAGATCTTGTTACAGATAATGGTGAGGGCATCAATCATCGCCTCTCCTCCTGCTTGAAGCAGTTCCGCGGGTATGTTGTCCACCCCCGCTGACTTCCCGTTCTTCAGCGATTGCACTGCTGCCTCAACTTCTTCCCGGAGAATTAGGAGGATTTCTTCTACTCTGTTCTCCGGACATTCTAGAACTCATGGGTCTCCATTTGGTGTATGGTTTTTAAAGGTCAGAGCAGTACTCTGTCCATCTGTCCAAGGCTTCTTGTTCTTTTGTAAGGCATATGCCAGACTTGCTTTGGATCGCGGAGACCTTGGGCTGTTTAACACTTGTCAGTTGCTTCACAGTCTGGTAGGCCTTCTTGCTGTTGTTCTTGTTCAGACTGTTCTCTATTTCCTGGCATTGATCTTCGATCCAGTTCTCCTTTGCTGTGCGCATGCCTTTTCGGATGTTATTGTTGATTTTTCGGTAGACATCAGCTCCCTGTAAGGTGATCTTTTTTTTTTTTTAAAATCTCTCTTCGTTTATTACACAGATCCAAAAGTCCAGGTGTGATCCACGGCTTCTTCTTTGGTCGGTTCTTGCCAAGGATCTCAGTGGCGGAATCTTTTACAGTGTTACGTTGAAACGCGAATGGTAGTATGTCTGAAACGCGCACGATAGATCTAATCGTTTCGCTTTGCAAAGTATTCAATAATAGAGTTTATCTACCTTTGATTTGAGTTTGCATGGTTGTTAGAAGGAGCTTTGTATAACGTTGCGTGTTTACTGTCGATAGAAACTTCTCGATAAATGTAGAAGTTTGAGAACGTTCGAATGTGAAGAAAGATGTATGACGTAAGTCAGTGATGACGAACTTTAGTTTGATTCGTGGTAAAGCGTCATCGAGAACATTCTGACGTTATCTCGATCGAGAGAGAAACTATAAAATGGATGCTCGACCTGTGTGAGGAGAGGAGAGTGTTGTTGTAAAAATGTGAAAAGGCGATTGTATGCAGTTGTTGATGTGTGCTGAATAAAAAGTGGAAAACTTCATACGTCGACTCTGTGACTTGTATGCTGATTGAACGGGTTGCGTGGATAAACGAATCCGAGTTTACACCTATCAGGAGAATTCAAGCATTGGGGCTGAATCAACTACTGATAGAAAAACACCAACATCAATAGAGTGTAACACACAGCTGAGTTGAAGGTGGTGGTCATGGTGTTGACATGATCTACTTCACCAGCCCCCAATATAAGCAGTGGTGCAAATTTCCCTCCAACTGTGGCCTGAAATAATTCTGCCAACTCGGGTCTTGCAGTTTGTCCATGGCGAATTTCAGTCTAGTGCACTTTGCTGTATTTACTCTCTTCAAGTGGAGCCGGAAAGACATCATCACGAGATCGTGGTCACTTCCGATGTGTGCTCCTGGAAAAGTGCGTGTCCTGCCAATGTTGATGCTTGATCTGAAGCGTTTCTTGACCATGATGTAGTCTATCTGGTTGTGATGCTCCCCGCCGGATTGTGCCATGTCCATCGTCTGGAGTTTTTGTGGAGACCAAGCGTGTTTGCCAGTATCAGATTGTTGTATCTGGCAAACTCCAAGAGTCTCAGACCCCTATAATTTGTTTCGTTGTTGCAGTGGGGTCCAGATGTGTCTCCCCAGTTGTGGTGCGCATCTTGGCCAACCTTGGCATTCCAGTCGCCTTGCACTATGACTATGTCCTTTTTCGGCACTTGGTCAAGGACCATCTGTAGATTTTCATAGAAATCATCCACTTCGCTGTCGTCATAGTCTGATGTTGGGGCATAGGCCTGAATGATGCTGATGTTGAAAGGGGCTGCTCTCAGACGGATGGTAATGAGTTTACTGGAAACTGGACGGCAACCCATGACAGTGGTTAAAATGTTTTTGTGGACCAAGAATCCAACCCCGTGTTCGTGCCTGTCATCTCTACCGCTGAAATAGAGCTTGTGGCCTTTGTCGGTCGTTGTTTCACCTAGGCCTTTCCAGCGCAGTTTGCTGATACCTAAAACGTTCCATCGACAGTGGTCCAGCTCGTGGGCCAGTTCTTCTAATTTTCCTTCCGCAGTTAGGGTCCTGACATTCCAGGTTCCTATGACGATGTTGTTTCTCGTGCGGTTCTTGCTAAATTGTCCATCAGTAGCATACTTATCACCTCCGTCCTGGTGGCCAACGGAAGGCGCGGTCCTTGTTGAGCCGGGCGACGACCGATCCGGTATGGAATTAGTGGATAGTTTCGTCATGTAGTTTGTCTTGGGCAAAAAAAGACCTGGCGGTGCCCAATCCTCTCCAGGCTGTTGGCCACAGCCGAAATCCACGAATACAGTGTGGCTCGCCTTGGCCCTGAACACGTGGGCGTTGAAACTGTAGTAACATGTGGTTCCTCCGCCCTGGCCGGTGACTTCTTTGTAGAAGACTTTCATCCAGTGATGCCGTGCTAACATCACCCCTGTTAGTCGCCTCTTACGATACGCCGAGAAACGTTGGGTCTATTCTATTTAGTGCCCGAACCCACAGGGCAGGGTTCCAAAATAAAGGATAGGTGACTATCACAAAACCCCCATAGTAAGTTTTGCCAGGTTATTCGCTTGGAAAGCGATTTTATTATATACAATCAGCCTCTTGGCGATAAACAATTAAATGAAAATCCTGGCCCTAAATTATCCAACTCAACAATTATTTAATTACATTTAACACAAGGGCATTGCTTAAAGTACAAACATTAACAATTCATTCAAATGAATTTCCATTTGCATGGACATCTCCAAGAAAACGGTTACTCCATGGCAATCGGCAACTCGCAATCACAACTTCTTCATTTATAAATCATCGTCATTGCGTAAATAATTACCCTTTATTTACCCACGAAGATCCTTCACTGAATGAATTAGTTAAATGAATATAAACAAAAGCATTTCATAACTATGGATGATCTGGAAAATTCATAGCTTTTTTTTTTCATTGCGCCTCCTGCAAGAAAAAAACCGGACAATTTATTTTCTGTTGCACCTTCTGCAACCAGAATTATACCTGCACATATAAAATCGTTCCGCTAATTAATTACCCATAATTAACCGAAGCAATTTTCTTCCTAATGGTAGTATCCAAGGACAGACCTAGACTCTCTACGATTTATTTTATTCCTAAGAGTTTCACCCACCAGTTACAAGATCTCTTAAGTTCGTAACAATTCTACCCTCAGATCGTCAGTGGGCAATGTAATAAGCACAGATGCTTCTCTCAAAGAGTAAAAGGACAGCAAAGTAGACAGTGGCTATAACTGCAACAGGTCTACGTTCGACCACAGGCTGTGAAGTCCGTAGGCCTCGCCTCAATTACATACTATACATAGAAGGTCCACCACTCGTTCAACGTCCGGTTTACGACTGACCCCCCCAAAACGCCTTTCCTACCTTTTGTGTCCACTTCAATCTCAAACGGAGGGGCCAGACGAATCACAAACACTCATAGCAACACATTCGTATCACTTCCAACGATGTCGGCTCCAAATTCACTGCGAATTTATTTTTTAAAAAACGCAGTCACACAAGCTGGTTCGAATTTGGACACGACGCCGCGAGTCGATCTCAATAAGCATAGCAACTGCTTTACGACCTTTCATTGGTCGCCTAAGAATACGCGCTGTTAGGCCTAATGAAGGGCAGACCACTCTAGCAATATAAAGTCTCCAACGATCATTTTGTTGATATCACTAGAGTAGTCCGCCCTTCATTAGGCCTATTAGCGCGTATTCTTAAAAGTGATGGAAACACGAGTATAAAACTAATTGTTAAAAGCCCATAATTTATGAGAAAAGTAACATGTTTCCCAGATTAACGGGGTTCAACTTTCCTATTTTATATCTCTATAATAGATAGGTCGTCAATTAATACAAAATATAGGCTAAGTTTATTGGAAAATGCGTGGGAATGAATTAATAATTGAGTAACAAATTATAGCTTTCAATATATTGTCCAAGAGCGTGGAATTGATTAATGTTATTAAATAATTGCATGTTTTGACTTTACTTACTTTGTTTTAATTGTTCGTCAGTGGCGCAGCGTGTGGTGGCGAAGCAACACAAAATATTAGGACAACAAGTTACAGTCCAGATGATGAAACTTCGAGAAATTTCTGGTGAGTCGGGTACCATACCATGACCCTGCTGCTGTTGCTGATAATGGTGTGGTTGTGGTAGTTGTGATATTGCTGCTGCTGAGGAACTGACGATGATAACGGCGACGACGATGACGATGTGATGATGATGATGATGATGATGATGATGATGATGATGATGATGATGATGATGATGATGATGATGATGATGATGATGATGAAGATTCTGCTGCTGCTGATGATAATATGCGATGCTGACTTCGTTTCGTTTTCATTTAGTGTAGAGAAAGAGCGAGCAGACGAGGCTAGGTTCCTGCACGCGCACGATGGTCGTAGAAGGCGGACTTTAATCTACTTCCAGTACTTCACTTCAAACTATGTTTTAAATCTCAACGCAGGCATAGATCCCCATTTTGAACTCTACAATGGTTGATTAAGCACCCTTACACAAAATCACATAATCTTGGATGTCACTCAACCGATGTTATAAACAAAACTAGCGGTTTATCGCGCATGCGCGGGTTTATATGCCGGATTTTATTTAGTCGTTCTTATCGTTCATATATAGCGCTTTACCAGCTCAAGAGCTGCTCAATGCGCTGGCCGATACAGGATCTAACTCAAGCCGCCCGAGACGCCCACCCGCAGCCTTTGGGCGCATGGTCTGACGCCCGTACAACTGAGCACAATCCTGGGCAGCCAGGGATGGGGGAGAAGGACCTAGGTGCATGCTGGGTGTGTTCTTGTCACCGGCACTCACCCGTCTAGGACATGAGCGTCAGGATCTTTAAAGTCCGTTATGATGGAATGTATGCGATACAGACTAGACCTCGGTTTATACTCTCATCCGAAGGAGTAGGAAACGGGAGTAAAGTGTCTTTCCCAAGGACACAACACAATGCCCCGGCCTGGGCTCGAACCCGGGACCTTCAGATCCGCAAACCAAAGCTCTACCATTAGGCCACCGTGCCTCCCCGGATGCAGGATTTTAAAAGATTCAACACTGTCACACACATGTTTTAATCTTGACAGACAGAATAGTACGAAACACCGACAAAGAAATAAAACCTTCTCTCGCCCACTCACCTAACACATGTTCTAATGTTGACAGACAGACAGAATAGTAAGAAGCAACGACAAATAAAGAAAACCTTCTCTCGCCCACTCACCTAACTTACAGAGTACTGAGTGAACCTAATCATCAGCTAAGGCATGGGAAGGTAGATGTGAAGCGAGTTACGTGGACTATTGCGAGTGACGATGACAATAGCAGGTATAGAAGGAAAGTAATTATCGTAATGAATAATTACTTCCCTCAATAACTTCAATTGAACGCATGTAATGGGCGAAATTTGCTGAGTTGTGACATATTTTAATTTCTTGCAGTTGTGTTCGGCCCAAAATATAATTGCAGGTATAGAAGGTACACCGGAGACTGGGCAGTGTAAGTAAGCAAATTTTCGAGTAAATCCATTGATAAGTTTAAAAGATATTTGTCTTCCAGTTTGCAATAAAAGTAATCTTATGTGCAAAACAACTGTTATAACGGCAAATGCGGGAAAAATCGCTAATTAATTCCTCTTTGATTGTTGGGCTCACATTGAGGTAAATACAATGTACAAACTGACAAAAACATTGTTGAGTGGAATTTGTTATTGTTCAAAGTTTGAAGTAAACTGATGCAGCATTTTAAAAGATACAACAGTGTTCGAAACGTTCATCCGCAAAAAAGGAGGTTGGAGATTGTTCTATCCCATATGCTGACTGTGTTTTCGTGATCTGCAAGGACATCTGACATGATGCGCTCCAGAGAGTGTTGGAAAGAGTAGGCATCCTTGACGTACGCCGATTGTTGTTCTGAACAAGTTTCCGATGGCGCTTTTGTGGAGGACTGCCCTGGTAGCCTTGTCATACAGGCTTTTGATTACTTCAATAATTTTAGGGCTGATGTTGTAAACTCTCATAGTTGCCCCAGAGCTGCATGCAAGACTCGGTCAAACACGTTCTTGAAGTGTACAAACACAGAATATAGATGTTGTTGCTGCTGTAGGTATTTCTCGCAGATTATTCTGAGGTTGAAAATCTGCTCAGTGGTATTTCGCCCCGCCATGAATTCTGCTTGTTCTTCAGCAATATGTGGCGGAAAGGGAGGCGACTGGTTCAAGATTGGGAGAGAGGTTGCCTACCTTATTTAAAAAAAAAAGAAAAGACTAGCCTTGGGTGGCTCTTGCTGTGCAGAATCCTTTGGTGTGGTCTTTGAGTTATGCAATAAAATGCTACACGACATTGTTTTCCCCTTCTTACCATTCGTCTGCTGCTTTTGGTGGTGAGCAGGACTACATTGTCGGCAGGCATTTTATGCAAGTCATTGGCAGTTACTTGTATGGATTGTCGTGGCACAAGTAGCCGGCAACCCTGTTTACTATTAACACGCTTCCCCGCCTTGCAGGGCAATTATTTTTATGTCCCTGTTAAGATGGATAAAATGAAAATAACAGCTCGGGTTGGGCTGTGTTCTCAAGGTCGTGGCCGAGAGGTGGGAGTCAAATACTCCGCTCGGCTACGAGTGGTGCAACGACCGGGAACAGGATGATGCTGGACCGTGGTTACTGTTGAAGACAGATTTTCACTGTTAAGTCAGTAAATGGAAACTGACTGGGCGTAGTCAGTGTCGGTTCCAGACATACCTGTTTCGAACTGGGAAACCATGAGGACATGGTTCGATTTGAGCTGTGTGGTTTGTGGCGAAAAGGGAGGCGACTGTGATTAGACTAGCCTTTGGAGGCTCCTACTGTGCATAATCCTTTGGTGTGGCCATTGGGTTATGCAGGAAAATGCGACACGACATTTATTTCCTCCCGGCTGACCATTCGTTTTCTGCTTTTGGTGGTGAGCAGGACTACATTGTCGGCAGGCATTTTATGCAGGTCAGTGGCAGTGACGTTTATGGATTGTAGTGGCACTAGTAGCCGGCAACCCGGTTTAATAATAATAATAATAATAATAATAATAATAATAATAATAATAATAATAATAATAATAATAATAATAATAATAATAAAAATAATAAATTGCATTTATACAATGCATTTTTTATTAGAATAACTCAATGCGCTTACACACATCATTCGTACGCATCATCACAACATTCGCACTACATCATGTCCAGCATCATTCAGAAAGTATTATTACTGTTCTTACTATTTACACAGAAAACGCCTTGCAGAACAAGTGCGTTTTTAAGCAGCTCTTGAAGGAAACAAGGTCTGTACAATGTCTTAAACCGGCAGGCAGCGCATTCAAAACCTTGGGTGCTTGAAAACTAAAAGACCGCTCGCCAATTGTTTTAAGCCAACGTTTGGGCGTTTTCAAATGTTTTTCATCTGATGAGCGCAAAGAACGAGTTGTAGTGTAGGTAGTGAGTACCTCAGACAGATATGGTGGAAGTGACTGGTCGAAGTGACGGAAAGCTAGGACAGCAATTTTGTATTCAATGCGGAACTTGACAGGGAGTCATTGAAGCTGCATTAAGAGAGGCGTGACATGATCACGGTTCCGTTTTTTAAGCACAAGCCGAGCAGCACAGTTCTGTACACGCTGCACTCGGCTAACTTCATCAATGGGGAGAACAGCTAGAACTGAATTACAATAATCAAGTCTGGATGCCACAAAAGCGCTGACCAACATGCATGCATCCCTGGAAAGAAACTGCCTCAAGGACGCAATACGCCGAAGCTCAAGAAACGACAAACGACAGATGGTACTGATGTGGTCATGCATGGACAAAGAACTATCTAGCTTGACACCCAAATAACGAACAATATTACTAAATGGGATGCTGCCGCCGATGTTTGCAGAATCGCTGCCGACCAGCTTAAGACGGGAAGATGCGCCTATAGGTATAACCTCGGTCTTGTCAGAGTTAAGCATCAACCTGTTGCTATTCATCCAAGCCTGGACACTGTCAATACATGTTTCTACTTCAGACACAACAAAAGGGAAGTCATCAGCGTGACCACTCTTTGACAGTTCTGTATCATCTGCGTATTTGTGGAACACGCAGTTGCAGGCTGTGATTACATTAGATAGTGGTTGGGAGTACAACAAAAACAAACCAGGACCGAGCACAGAGCCCTGGGGGACTCCGCATAACAGTGGACTAGGAGTAGAGGTTTTGAAATCAATGACAACAGACTGGTAATGATCAGTGAGGTACGAAGAAAACCACTTCAGAACAGTCCCTCTTAAACCAAATGTAGTGCGCAATCTCTCTAGAAGTATGTGGTGATCCAACGTGTCAAACGCAGCACTCAGATCTAGCAATGCTACAAGAGAAACACGCTTCTCGTCAGCCTGTCCAAGTAAACAATCAAGGACACTGAGAACAGCAGTCTCACAACTATGATTCTTCTTGTATGCTGACTGGTAGGTTTCCAGAAGACTGTTTTGAGATAGATGATCTTGTATCTGTTTTGACACAACCTTCTCCAGGATCTTGGAAATATATGGAACATTAGATACAGGTCTATAATTGTTTAGTACATCGCTGTCAAGTCCAGTTTTTTTTCAATAACGGCGTCACAACTGCCTGTTTAAACTGCTTTGGGACAGTACTTGTAGTAAGAGAAGCATTTACAATAGTAGAAATCAAAGGCACAAGATCAGCAAGGTTATGTTTCACAAGAGGGGTTGGCAATGGGTCAAGCATACAAGACTTTTTAGGAGACTGCACAATCAAGGCATAAATGTCACTCTCCGAAACAGGCTGAAAGGATGACAACGTAGGTCCCTCATACAATTCAAAAGATGGAACTTCACATGGACGCGCATAAAGTTTGTCTCGGATACCGCGAATCTTGTCTGTGAAAAAGTTACAAAAATCTTGTGGAAGTTCCGAACGAGGAATAACAGAGGGGAGAACACGACATTTTTTCTGGCCTAACAGTTTACCGGTAACTGCAAATAGCTCCTTGTTTGAAGACGCTGCAGAAGCTATTCTATCGCTATAGTAGCGTCTCTTCGCTGCCGACACACACAACTTGACACTGTGTCTTTCTTTGATAAAGATCTCTTTGTGCACTGTGAGACGAATTTTCCGCCAGCGTCGCTCTGCCCGCCTCCGCCCCCGACGAGCCTGGCGGACCTCGGTGGACATCCAGGGCGCGGAGGTGCGATCTCTCACCCGTCTGGTAACAGAGGGCGCCAGGCGGTCGAGGATACGGCGAAGGCCATCGTTGTAGACAGTGACGAGACAGTCGACATCAAGGTCGGCCTGCTGCTCACTGGCCGACCAGGCCAACGCCTGCACGTCAGCTGGGAGAGCGGCCGGGTCAACTGCGCGGAGGTTCCGTGACGTTACCAGCCGCTTCGGAGGAGGCGGCCGAGCGAGAGCGAGCCTGCAGACGATGAGGTAGTGGTCGGATAAACGGGAGTGGTAGGTACTGTCGTCTACAGCCTCTAAAGACCAGAGACTGTCGTCACTGCGCACCACAACCAAGTCTAAAGTGTGACCAGAACGCTGGGTTGGTACATTTATAAGCTGTGAAAAACCATAGTCACTAAGCATAGTCGTGAATCGGCGAACCTGAGAATCAGCATGGTTATTTACATGGAGATTGAAATCCCCCATAAAAGACACACCCCTGCAACGATCGGCGTATATTGTCAAGAGCTCCGAAAATTCGCGAAAAAACATGGCCGATGTCAGTTTGTTCGTCTTACTAGGCGGAGGCCGGTAGTAGTGACCCGGTTGACTACACCAGCTCAATGCCTATGTGAGCAGCACTCTTAGGTTCCCCCACATTTTGCTGGCTGCGGGCTATTTAGGAAAGGAAAGGAAAGAAGCACTGGCGAAGCTATTTATAGCTAGCCTGGCTGAACTAACCTCAAAACCTAAAAGCTTTGGTTGAGTCGGTGTGACTGACTGTGATTGTCATCTCCACACACTCGAAAGACGTGACATTATACATACGTTTATAGAACACAGAGGATGCCAAACCGTTCTTTACGACTACGAGGATTTCCACCACCCCTTTGTCCTGTTGCATGCGGAAAGGGTTCATAAACATAACCAGCAGGAGTGATTTTCCTCATGTAACTCTCGTCACCCTTTTCATAAAGCCAGGTTTCAGTTAACACCATTGTATCAGCTTTGGGATCAATAATTAAATCATGAATGTCCACAGCTGTCCCACGACACTACTGTGCATCGAAGCAAAGAACTTTGAGAGCATGCTGTGTTTGTTTACGTTTGTAACGCTTGCGTGGTAGACCGACACCGATCTGCAGTACACGAAGTCGAGAGACGAGGTCAGGGGTCAAACGCGCCGGTGCTACAGACAGCAGTTGAGCGCGATCGTACACGATCTTTCTGGAGTGCATCATGTCAGATGCGATCGTACACTGTACGTAACGGTTCAACACGTTCGCCTGAGACTGAGAGCAGCGGTTGTTTTTGAAGTGAGTCATTAAATAGGCTGGCACTCTGCTGCAAAGCCGCGCTATGCGAGGTATCAACACTAAATGGCGGGCAGTTAGAATTCAACCAAAGAAAGTACAGCTACGCAAAGAAGGTTCATCTCGGCGAGTGCCTATATAAAGTTACAAAACGTAGCCACTCGTAGCGCCCCCCAGCGATTCCCGTGATAAATGATTCCAAGGGCGATAATTTGTTCTTAGCGCTATGTAAACAAACCGCTTCAGTAGATTATGTTCCGGACACTCGCTTGCTTAAATTAACAAGCGATTCTGCTTTTTTTTTTTTTTAAAGTAAGTTAATAAGTGTCTGGTTTTAATAATGTAAATACAGCTTGCCAACAAGTTGCTTGAATTATGCATTCAGCCGATTAAATTACCGTACCAATGCTGATGATTCAGTAGGCCTGTACTCGGCCTGTACTCATCCTAGATCCGTCAAAACTCAAACCCAAAAGTAAGCTTGAATACCGGTAATAGCTTTTCTGAACATTGCTTGATTTAGCATTTCCAGTTAACAACTGTGTTCCAATCTACTGTTTATCTCATTTACACTGCACTTCTGATTTTAATCGCTGCTAACCTACTGTTAGGCTCTCATCTTAAAATTATATTTACTGCTTTCGATCAACTGTGTAAATAAGCCTATAAATTATTAGGCCTACTGTTTATCATCATCATTTTCATCATCATCATCATCATCATCATCATCATCATCATCATCATCATCATCATCATTATGGTTTAATATAGGCTATCTCTATAATAGAACTGTAGTTGCAAAAGGAAATTTGATAGGTTAAGATAGACTAAAGAAAAAGAACAGACATGTGTGTGTATGTGTATATGTATATATTGCACAATGTTAATATTCTTCTGCCAAATTTAACTCTGAAATTTACTCGCACAGGGATAGGCTTATATAAGCATGCTTGTTGCTTGTCCCTGCTGCTTGTGATGTATATATTTTATATGTATTCTGAAGAAATAAATAATATATAAACCAACAGACATCAAGACTATAGAAGTAGAGAAATAAAGCAATGCAACAAGAAGAGTGAACAGTGAAGCTTTTAAAGAAAACACATTTAACGTTTAAAAGCATTATTTTTTTTTTGCATGAATCATTACATTGGAAATTGCACCTAGATAAGACCAAAAAGTGCAACAATAAAAATAGTCAAATAAGAAATATTTGTAGTCATTTATAATATTAGATCTGTACATTGCAGCAGGCTGCATCAATTATGTTACTTTATTGTTAAACCATCATGCATTTATAAAAGCTGAAAAAAATAGCTTCAAACATTTGTGTTTCTTTTTCTGACATTTAATATGAATATTATAGCAACAAAAAGCAACAATGATGACTCTCTCTCTCTCTCTCTCTCTCTCTCTCTCTCTCTCTCTCTCTCATATAAAGGAAACTTCAGCAATTATCATTTTTTTAAAGCACTGTCATCTCAATAAATGTATGTTTAAAATAATGAAAAGGGTAAGAATGTCAGTATCAACAAAGAAAATACAGTTAACATCGAGTGGTAGATCTAGATCTACAAAGCCAAATGGCAAAATCTCTGCTGGGATTGCAACCTCGACCGGCGACCAACACATTTTTAATTAAATTATGGTACTAACCTTGATTCTTCCTTTGGAAAATTAAAAAACGAAAGTCCAGGGCACTTGTATCGTCCATTTGTGCAGTTAAAAGCGCTGCAGTGTTGCCCACCAGGACGGATTCTAGGTTTGTTTACTTGATTTGATACGCTTTCCTCCATTGCTAAGCGCTAAGGCCGAAGCGAGTTATCACTTATTCCGCTAGTTGGCGCTCGCAACTTCCGTTTCGCAGTAAGAGTCGAAATGAACCTTCTTTGCGTAGCTGTACTTTCTTTGATTCAACGGACCTAGCCTTGCCGATAGAAGAAGGCAGAAAACAAACATACTGACGACTGGAGGGGCACAAAACACCCACAAACTGAAAGAGTCCCACATCATGATGCTAGTATCATACTCTCGCTCAATCCATCACTCGAACCACAAAACATCGGAGCTCGCTGCCGCTCGAACCGCATGGTGAACAACAGGGAAGACCCTCAACACGCTTCCCCGCATTGCAGGGCAAATATTTTTATTTCCCTCTTAGGAGGGATACAATGATAATAACAGCTCGGGTTGGGCTGTGTTCTCAAGGTCGTGACCGATAGGCGGGAGTCAAATACTCCGCTCGGCTACATATAATTTGTTCAGCTTGGAGTTTTAACCTGTTGAGTATTATTTTCAGGAGGACTTTGCTGGGAGGGCTGATGAGACTGATGGTGCGGTAGTTTTGGAAAGAGTGATGACAAGCGACTGGGTCCATGGTGTAGGCCACTCCCCACTCTGCCAAATCTCGATAAAGATAATGGCGATGGCATCAATCATGTTTCCTGCTCCTGGTTGAAGCAATTCTGTGGGTATGTTGTCCACCCCCGCTGACTTCCACTTCTTCAGCGATTGCACTGCTTCCTCAACTTTTTCTCGGAGAATTGGGAGGATTTCTTCTTCTTCTCTGTTTGGGGACATGCTAGAACTGATGGGTCTTCGTTTGATGTGTGGTTGTAATGTCAGAGCAATACTATCCAATACTTCTTATTCTTCTGTAGGGCACAAGCCACACTTGCTATGGATCGTGGAGACCTTGGGCTATTTAACACTTGTCAGCCAATTAAGTCTGGTAAGCCTTCTTGCTGTTGTTTTTGTTCAGATTGTTCATTATTTGCTGGCATTGATCTTCTATCCAGTTCTCCTTTGCTGTGCGCATGCCTTTTCGGGTGTCACTGTTGATTTGTCGGTAGGTATTAGCTTCCTGTGAGGTGTTCTTTTTCCTTTTCATCTCTCTTCGTTTGTCACACAGGTCGTGATCATCGGTTTCTTCTTTGGGCGGTGCTTGCCATGGATCTCAGTGGCTGCATCTGTCACACTGCCTAAGGTGGTGGTCATGGTGTTGGTGTGTACAGATAAATATGTTACCTAGCGTAAGAACCTGTTGTAGTCAAGCGGAGCTATGACAGCTAAGAAATGACGGCAGGTAGCGGCTCGCACCACCTAGCGCACTGATAAGATACAAGGAATGTGACCCTGATACTCAAGCAGTGCAGTGCCTGTCAACGCACGGGAGGATATTCGTGCGGCCCTTTTCCCAAAATAGGTAATGATTTTAGGGGGATGCGCACCACCTGCCGCGGTTGCTTCCGTAGATCTTATAATATGTGTTATGTGCAGTTGGAGAGAGAATAACAGCACAAAAGACGAGAACACGCTCGCACTTGCACTATAGGCCTATACTCGAACACGCTGATGATGATGACACGGTTCGCTATTCACTCAATGATTATGAATACTAGTGGTGGATGATATAATTAAATAATCGAATTTACTGCAGCCTGTTGATTCTTGTATTGTTCCAATATTTGTTGATGACACTGTAGACCAAGCGAATGAAACTAAGGTATGTCTTTGGCGTTAATATTAAATCTTTCACTTATCTTGAGTTCTTGTATTGAAGCGGGGATGAAGGTAGATTATGTCTATAACCCGCTTTGGCCTCGTTTCAAACGATGATGTCAATGGCGACTTTACGAACTCGCCACTGCTGCGGTCCCTCCTGTGTCTGTCTGTCTGTCTCTCTTCATGCTACTTCTGCATCTATTTTGTTGCTGTCTCTGCGTTCTGGCCACTTCGCTGCTACTGCTGCTTCTGTGCCGTGGTGTACCATTTGCTTACCTTACATACATTGACATAAAAATAAAACACTTCTGCCAAATGCTCCTCAATCCAGACCCTCCGAAATAGATCTAAATCTAATCATAGATCTAATCAATGTTGTGGGAAAGATTCTTCTGAAAGATCTAGGAATCGGCCTAGATGCGTTGTGGCTAAATATCTGATAAACAGTGGCGGAAGAATAAAACTTATTTAACACAAAAGCAAAACAAACTAACCTCGAATAAGACACATGCTAGCTATCTGGCATCTGTTTGCCCAGTCTAGCCTACCTGCATACGTACCAACGATGGCGCTTGAAGATTGAACCCAACGGTTCGTGAAGAATGGCCTCCAACTCAGTAACGGCCGGTCGACGACCTTCGGTCACTGGCCCCCACCCCGAATCAGTGAAAAGCGCAAATGGACGCTCTGTAATTGGTCGCATTGCAATTGGTCGCCTTCAGCTGATTCGTGAAGTCCATGCACCCCCTGGAATGTTACCCTGGATATCTTACAACCGGCTTGCCTTGAAATCGTTTACTGTGTTGGATGACTGACGAAGTGATGTCTTCCCTGGTCAAAATCTCCCGTCTCAGTGAAGATTTTCCGTTTTGCTTCAAAGGTATCGGGGTCATGGAAACCCATCATCAATTTGCTATATGACGCAATCGGTCTGTGACCCCCGTTGGAGTGCCGCGGGTTTCAGTATAAATAGTATCCCCACTTTCTGGATATTTAGTACTTTAAATTCCCACTGTCGCTGTCTTTCTCATTTGTTTTTTCTCATTCCTGCTCTGTTCTATCAATCTGCTATATTGTCTTCTTCTTCGCTAGACCAATCACCTACCTTTTTTTTGTTGAAAACTCTTCCGGGACAAGACTCCTTATTTGTGTGTGAGGTCTGTTGGATCAGCTTGGGAATATTGGACGCTTTCTGCCAGGTGGTCACTATGGCTTCCTATGATGTTATTATTTAGCAATGTAGGCATTTTATATGTATGTTTTGTTGATATTGTATAATGATGTTTGTATTCTATTCTGTTTTTGTAAACGGGGGTTCGATAAATTAGAGTAGACTATATCCTCAGCGTCCCCTGCGTGGGATGTCTTTATTGTAAAGTGACTGGCTGGTGGAGAGCTTTCAGTTTTACCACTAGGGTTGTTTCAGCAGATCTTTTATGCGGATCGGGGGTTGTCCGGTCCTGATTTGGCTCAAAAGAGTCCGCTGGACCTAAAGCAATAATCATGTAATGTTACACGTAATGTAATCGATCTGTGACGTATTAGACAAACCCCCGTTGGGGTGCCGGGGGTTTCAGTATAAATAGTATCCCCACTTTCTGGAAATTTAGTGCTTTAAATTCCCACTGTAGCTGTCTATCTCATTTGCTCTTTCTCAGTCCCGCTCTGTTCTATCAATCTGCTATACTATTTTCTTCTTCGCTAAACCAGTCACCTACATTTTTTCTTGAAAACTCTTCCGGGACAAGACTCCTTGTTTGTGTATGAGGTCTGTTGGATCAGCTTGGGAATATTGGACGCTTTCTGCCAGGTGGTCACTAGGGCTTCCTATGATGTTATTATTTAGCAATGTAGGCATTTTATATGTATATGTTTTGTTGATAATTTATAATTATGTTTGTATTCTATTTTGTTTTTGTACGGGGGTTCGATAAATTAGAGTGCAGCCTCAGCGTCCCCTGCGTGGGATGTCTTTATTGTAAAGTGACTGGCTGGTGGAGGGCATTCAGTTTTCCCACTAAGGTTGTTTCAGCAGATCTTTTATGCGGATTGGGGGTTGTCCGGTCCTGATTTGGCTCGGAAGAGTCCGCTGGACCTAAAGCAACAATTATGTAATGTAATGTATTAGACAAAGACGTAAAAATCGCAGACTATGAAATTCTATGAGACTGAAGATTTAAAGGTTCCCTAACATTGTTTTTATGAACATCAATAAACAAAAACGAAGATACAATAC
Source organism: Oncomelania hupensis (assembly GCA_036898135.1). NCBI lineage: Eukaryota > Metazoa > Mollusca > Gastropoda > Littorinimorpha > Pomatiopsidae > Oncomelania > Oncomelania hupensis. The sequence goes on along the minus strand of CM072515.1, from coordinate 44,585,405 downwards.
TGCTGATACAAAGAGACGCTTGTTTTCGCGACAGTGCTCCTTTCGGATGAGAGTGTAAACTGAGGACTAGGTTGTGCACGCATGCATTCCATCGCACATATATTGAGGATCCTTACTCTCATGTCCTAAGATGGTGAGTGCAAATACAAAAACACTGCAAGCACTAGCTAGACATCTTTTGTTTTTCCTTGTTCTAGGTGGTGCAGCTGTTCTGGGGCTACCGCCCTTTCTCTGAGAAGGCAACCCGAATTTTGTCCACATGTTTGACAGACATTATCCAAAATCCAAATCCTTTTGTCTTTCAGATGAAAAGAGAGAAGCCCAACGAACTGTGCATATGAAAATTGGGGGTGAATTTCCTCTGGCAGAAGACATCTTCTGTAACCATTTTGAGAGTTCTCGCAACGGTGGTGGCAAAGTTGAGAACGTTAGGATTGATGACACCGACAGAGTTGTCTACGTCATATTTGAAAATGAGGACAGTGAGTAAAAGCGGATGCTTATTAAATAAAATATGAATTCATAGATGAACAGCTTTAACACACTGATTAATTAAGTAATGTTCTAATACTGTGTGTTGCTGTAGTACCGATGCATAGGCGACAGTAAAGACTACTACTATTACTACTACTACTAACTACTGCTGTTGCTGCTACTACTACTACTGCTACTACTACTACTACTACTACTACTACTACTACTACTACTACTACTAGACTACTGCTATTACTACTAATACTGCTGCTTCTGTTGCTGCTGCTGCTACTACTACTACTACTATTACTACTACTAGACTACTACTACGACTTCTACGACTACAACTACTTTTTATATAATAATAATAATAATAATAATAATAATAATAATAATAATAATAATAATAATAATAATAATAATAATAATAATAATAATAATAATTCAATGTTAATTCAAGTCAACAAATCTTTATTACCGTCAAGGAATTATGTACAGCCATTTGTGTTGCATATTAATAGATAATAATAATAATATCTACTAAAAACAAAACGAATTAAAATCTGTGACCTTGACATTAGTTATGCGGCAGAGCACAGGGGTATTACACATATTGGGTGCATGCAATGGATCCTTTATAGCAAAGCGGTAGATAGCACACAGCCGTAGTGTCTCGTTGTGATTATTTTATTAGGGCTTTAATTTTTTTAAATTTATATAATTATTATAATATATATTCACATGCGTAATTCTATACTAAAAATTACAAATAAATACAATAGCAAACAAGCAAATAAACTCATAAGTTGGTTTGAAAGAATATCTTTATCCGCGCCTCAAATCATATCTTGAGAGATGTGTGCGCATGATAAATTCTAATATTATTATTATTATTATTATTATTATTATTATTATTATTATTATTATTATTATTATTATTATTATTATTATTATAGACCCAACGTTTCCCGGCGTGTCGTAAGAGGCGACTAACAGGGGTGATATTAGCACGGCATCACTGGGCGAAAGTCTTCTACACAGAAGTCCCCGGCCAGGGCGGAGGAACCTCACATTACTAAAGGTTCAACGACCACGTGTTCAGGGCCAAGGCGAGCCACACTGTATTCGTGGACTTCGGCTGTGGCCAACAGCCTCTAGAGGATTGGGCACCGCCAGGTCTTTTTTGCCCAAGACACACTACATGATGAAGCTATCCACTAATTCCATACCATATCGGTCGTCGCCCGGCTCAACAAGGACCGCGCCTTCCGTTGGCCACCAGGACGGAGGTGATAAGTATGCTGCTGATGGACAAATTAGCAAGATTCGCACGAGAAACAACATCATCATAGGAACCTGGAATGTCAGGACCCTAACTGCGGAAGGAAAATTAGAAGAACTGGTCCATGAACTGGACCACTATCGATGGAACGTTCTAGGTACCAGCGAACTGCGCTGGAAAGGCCTAGGTGAAACAACGACAAACAAAGGCCACACGCTCTATTTCAGCGGTAGAGATGACAGGCACGAACACGGCGTTGGGTTCTTGGTTCACAAGAACATTCTAGCCACTGTCATGAGTTGCCGCCCAGTCTCCAGTAGACTCATTACCATCCGTCTGAGAGCAGCCCCTTTCAACATCACCATCATCCAGGCCTATGCCCCAACATCAGACTATGACGACAGCGAAGTGGAGGATTTTTATGAAAATCTACAGGTGGTCCTTGACCAAGTGCCGAAGAAGGACATAGACATAGTGCAAGGCGACTGGAATGCCAAGGTTGGTCAAGATGCGCACCACAACTGGGAGGACACATGTGGACCCCACTGCAACAACGAGACAAATGACAGGGGTCTGAGACTCTTGTAGTTTGCCAGATACAACAATCTGGTACTGGCAAACACGCTTGGTCTCCACAAAAACTCCAGACGATGGACATGGCACAGTCCCGGCGGGGAGCATCACAACCAGATCGACTACATCATGGTCAAGAAACGCTTCAGATCAAGCATCAACATTGGCAGGATACGCACTTTTCTAGGAGCAGATATCGGAAGTGACCACGATCTCGTGATGATGTCTTTCCGGCTCCACTTGAAGAGAGTAAATACTGCAAAGTGCACTAGACTGAAGTTCGACCTGGACAAACTGCAAGACCCGGAGGTGGCAGAACTATTTCAGGCCATAATTGGAGGGAAATTTGCACTACTGCTCATTTTGAGGGCTGGTGAAGTAGATGTCAACACCATGACCACCACCTTCAACTCAGCTGTGACAGATGCCGCCACTGAGATCCTTGGCAAGCACCGAACAAAGAAGAAGCCGTGGATCACACTTGAACTTTTGGATCTGTGTGATAAACGAAGAGAGATTAAAAAAAAAAAAAAAAGAACACCTCACAAGAAGCTGATGTCTACCGAAAAATCATCAATGACATCGGAAAAGGCATGCGCACAACAAAGGAGAACTGGATAGAAGATCAATGCCAGGAAATTGGAGAACAGTCTGAACAAGAACAACAGCAAGAAGGCCTACCAGAATGTGAAGCGGCTGACAAGTGTTAAACAGCCCAAAGTCTCCACGATCCAAAGCAAGTCTGGCACATGCCTTACAGAAGAACAAGAAGTCTTGGACAGATGGACAGAGTACTGCTCTGACCTTTACAACCATACACCAAATGGAGACCCATCAGTTCTAGCATGTCCCGAGAACAGAGAAGAAGAAGAAATCCTCCCAATTCTCCGGGAAGAAGTTGAGGCAGCAGTGCAATCGCTGAAGAAAGGGAAGTCAGCGGGAGTGGACAACATACCTGCGGAACTGCTACAAGCAGGAGGAGAAGCGATGATTGATGCCCTCACCATTATCTGTAACAAGATCTGGCAGAGTGGGGAATGGCCTACACCATGGACCCAGTCGCTTGTCATCACTCTTCCCAAAAATGGTAACCTTCAGGAGTGTGAAAATTACCGCACCATCAGCCTCATCAGCCATCACAGCAAGGTCCTTCTGAAAATAATATTCAACAGGTTGAAACCCCAAGCTGAACAAATCATAGCTGAAGAACAAGCAGGATTCAGGGCAGTGCGAAGTACCACTGAACAGGTTTTCAACCTCAGAATAATCTGTGAGAAATACCTACAGCACCAACAACATCTATATCATGTGTTCATAGACTTCAAGAAGGCGTTTGACCGAGTCTGGCATGCAGCTCTATGGGCAACAATGAAAGTGTACAACATCAGCCCTAAAATTATTGAAGTCATCAAAAGCCTGTATGACAAGGCTACCAGTGCAGTCCTCCATAACATCGTCATCGGGAACTGGTTCAGAACGACAATCGGTGTGTGTCAAGGATGACTATCCTCTCCAACACTCTTCAACATCTTCCTAGAGCGCATCATGCCAGATGCTCTTGCAGATCATGAAGGCACAGTCAGCATAGGGGGTAGAGCAATCTCCAATCTTCGTTTTGCGGATGACATTGATGGATTGGCTGGAGAGGAACAAGAACTTGAACAGCTGGTACAGAGGCTTGACACCACTTCCAGAGCTTTGGAATGGAAATAAGTGCAGAGAAGACCAAAATGATGACCAACAACACCAATGGCATCAACACGGACATCAAAGTCCAAGGTCAATCCCTCAACACAGCAGATCTACAACGAAGAATGCAAAGCATGGAGATGAGGTGCTACAGAAGACTTCTGTGCATTTCCTATACCCAACACATCACCAACGACGAAGTCCGACAGACCATCACACAAGCCATTGGACAACACGATGACCTGCTCACAGTGGTGAAGAAACGGAAACTCCGATGGTATGATCACGTCGCCAGATCATCAGGCCTTGCAAAGACCATTCTGCAAGACACAGTGCAAGGAGGTAGAAGAAGAGGGAGACCGAAAACAAGGTGGGAGGACAACATTCGAGAATGGACTGGTTTGACACTGAGCGAAGCCATCAGGTCTGCTGAGGACAGAGAAAGATGGAGTATGCTGGTTAAACGATCATCTGTGGTGCCCCTACGACCTCCGGGTTACGGGACAGGATAGGATAGGATAGGATTATTATTATTATTATTATTATTATTATTATTATTATTATTATTATTATTATTATTATTATTATTGACATACTTTCGATCGGTGTAAGAGTATTTCAGATTAACTAGAGCTAATACGGCATATTCGTTTCGCCGTTGTAAAAGTAGTTTTTTTGTGAGTGTGGTCACTTCAGTTGTTTTGTGTTATGAAAAAATGTTTTTAATGAATTTGTTGTCATATTTATTTTTACACGTTTCTTGTGAAAACATAAACATTGCTGCTACGATAATTTTTTTTAATCATACGTGTTTTATCTACCACTTTGCTATATAGAATCTGCAATATGCACTCAACTTGTGTAATACCCCAGTGGACAGAGTTAATTCTCAACTAAGAAGAAGTACAGAATGCAGAGGCATTAGTAGGTCACCTGCAATAATGAGTGTCAGTGATCTGTCAGGTCATACGTGTTGCCTCAGCTGCCTCTAAGTTTTGAAGTATCGTGAATGTAATGTAATGCGACTATAGAGAAAAATAAGAATCCTAAATTGTATTATTTGAAATATTACTAAACCGAAACGGCTATTTTATGTACATTAAACGTTAACATACATTGTTCGGACTGCTATATAATCTTACTGCTTCATATGAAATCTACAACTTTGAGAAGCAATAATAAAAAAATATATCCCTGTGGGAAAAAAAAATCATTCGACTAAACATTTTATCAGTTAAATTCCGATATTGTTTTGCATTTCAAAATGGTTATGTTTTGTGCTTTCAGTGGCCAAGCGAGTGGCTGGAAAGGATCACAAGATTGCTGGACACACAGTCACTGTGACGATGATGACCTTTCGCGCACTGACTGGTAATTTAAAATTATTGGTTCCCGAGCGAAACTGGGGAACTATTGTTTTGGGCGTTGTCCGTCCATACGGCGTCCGTCCGAAGCTGACATTTGCTGACATCTATCTGAAACTAATAGACGGATTTCTTTGAAACTTGGTATTTAGTTAGAAAATAATAAACCCTACCTGTTGGGAAAAAAAACCGTATAGATGTCTGGTGAACTCATCATGGTGACCTCATATATTTTCTAATTATATTTTTCCCCAAATTAGTTTCAAATTTTGTATTTATGAAGACTTTACCTATGCCTCCAAGGTAAAACCAAACTTAAACAAATCGAATAATATAATCATCGTGACGTCATTTTTAACATTAAATGTGTGTGGGTGTTTGTGTGTGTGCGCGTGGCTAGGTAGAAACGACGTTACTCTGACATACACTTGAAACTCTACGTACTTTCTTTTGACGGCCCCGTTATTTTGACGTCAAAATACTTAAATAGTGTTCCGCTAGGGTTAGGGCTGTGTTAGACTTAGGGTTACGTTAAGGGTTACGTTAAGGGTTAGGGGTTGGGTTAGGGTGAGGGATAGCTTAAAAAATGGCAAAATAATGGCAAAATGATGGTAACTGTGTCAAAATAATGTATGTAGAGTTTCACGACAGTCATCACAACGTCGTTTCTACAAAAGTGTGTGTGTGTGTGTGTGTGTGTGTGTGTGTGTGTGTGTGTGTGTGTGTGTGTGTGGGCATGTAGAAACGACGTTACAGTGACGTGTGTGTGTGTGTGTGTGTGTGTGGGCATGTAGAAACGACGTTACAGTGACGTGTGGGTGTATGACATTAATTTTACAATTGAAAGGAAGAATAATAACCCAGATTTAATGATAACACTATGTAACACAATTTTTGTTCCTGGCTTCTAAGTGTTATATTTCAATTGCTTATGTCTAAAGTAGGTGACAAAATGACTTCATTAAGCACAAACTTTGCTTACACGACAACAGCACGAAGAAAACTCGTTTTTTGTGAAAATAGAACGATTCTTTTTTCATTTTCGTTATTATGATCAGGTAAAAACAAAAATTGCACAAGGAATAGACAAACACAGTCGGAAACCACTCAACAAGGTTCAGAAATGTGTAGATTTTCTAGATTTACGGTTGTACTGTGAATCACTCTCTCGAAGTAGCCCCCAAATGTAGTCTCCCATCATGTTTTCGTTATACTGTCCTTGGTAACGACGTTCAAAGTTCAATATATCTTGATGAAAGCGCTTGCCTTGCTCCTCCGAGTAAGCGCCCATGTTCTCCTGAAAGTCCTTGCCACCGCTGCACATCAAGTTAGGCCTCATTAAGCAATTTGTCACTGCTCTTTACAAGGAGTCGACAGCATTTGAATACCTCCAAGATCTTTTTCCAAAGCTGTCCGAGGCTAAGGTCAGGGCTGGTATATTCGTCGGACCACAGATCAAGAAGATCATATAATGTGAGGATTTCGCAAAGCTGTTGAACAGGACGGACAGAGCGGCTTGGAGCAGTTTCGTTGCAGTTGTTCAGGGCTTCCTAGGTAATCACAAAGCTAAAAACTATGTGGAGTTGGTGCAGACTCTCATAAAGAATTACGCCACAATGGGATGCAGAATGTCTCTGAAAGTCCATATCCTTGATTCGCATCTCGACAAATTCAAGGAGAACATGGGCGCTTACTCGGAGGAGCAAGGCGAGCGCTTTCATCAAGATATATTGAACTTTGAACGTCGTTACCAAGGACAGTATAACGAAAACATGATGGGGGACTACATTTGGGGGCTACTTCGAGAAAGTGATTCACAGTACAATCGTAAATCTAGAAAATCTACACATTTCTGAACCTTGTTGAGTGGTTTCCGACTGTGTTTGTCTATTCCTTGTGCAATTTTTAATTTTACCTGATCATAATGACGAAAATGAAAAAAAATCGTTCTATTTCACAAAAAAAACGAGTTTTCTTCGTGCTGTTGTCGTGTAAGCAAAGTTTGTGCTTAATGAAGTCATTTTTTCATGTATTTTAGACATAAGCAATTGAAATATAACACTTAGAAGCCAGGAACAAAAATTGTGTTACCCTTTCAGTCTGCAATAACACGAATTGGAATATTGGTTCGAGACACCCGTGCTTTTATACTTGTACAGCTACTTTTGGAACGTTCAAGAACGTTCTAGAAAGTTGTGAGAGTTTCTAGAAAGTTCTGGAAGTTTCTTGAACGTTCTAGAGTGTTCAGGAGAATTGTAGAAACATGTGGACAACTCTAGCAGTTCAGGGAGGAAGCTCGGCATTGAAATCATATCGATAATTGACTCGAACACACGCGATTTTCCAAATTTCATTGTCCTGGTCACAGAAGCAAAGTTTTTCTGGAATAACAGCGATTCCCTTTCTGTTCTAGGCCTAACGGGTTAGGAAAACACACTTTCAACCCAGGAACAGAACAAAAGTTAAAATTTGTTACATAGTGTAATTGATGTTCGTTATCATTTATATGAAAAATATTCGACACAACTTAAGATATACACTGACGGATCGGTCCTTGAAAATGGTAATGCTGGAGCAGGTTTTGTTATTCCTGAATTTAAAATTACAGAATCATTTTATTTAGGACAAGGATATTCAATTTTCTCTGCAGAATTGATAGCAATACTTATGGCTTTAAATAAAATAATAAATATACCATTACATTTCAGTAGTGTAGTTATATGTGTAGACTCAAAATCAGTTTTAGAGGCATTAAATTCTAATAGCAGTATAGACAGAAAAGAAATAATTTTTGAAATTAAGTACTTGATTCATAGTATTATAACTAATGGAACACATGTGAACTTTTGTTGGGTTCCTTCTCATTGTGGTTTTGTCTTCAATGACTGGGCTGATCGAGCTGCAAAACATGGTGCCGAAAACAATCCTGTAGTAAAGTTAAATATATCATTGTCAGTTAGAGACATGCGATTTATAACTGAAATGGAAGTTAAAAAGAAATTTCATTTTAATCTCGATCTCCTATTTGAGCAACATAATGGAATTCCCAGGTCTGTAGTGTCGATGGCTTATAGAATATATCTAAATTCTATAATAACTAAATATTGTAAAAATATTAAATGTGTATGTTTTCTTTGAAACATGTTTTATTTCAATGCAATCAATTGCATGATAGTTTACCTAACAGTATGACAGCTTTGGACAATATTAGTTTTGATGTATGCGTTAGTCTAGCGAAAACGTTTATTGGTTCTTCAATAGGTCAGTATCTCTGATAACTGATGTTTAATGACCTGTATTTTTTTTTGTCTTATCATTTCGGTGAAAAAAACATTAAAACAAACAAACAAACATAGCGAGTTGTTTTTATTTTTTAATTTTCTTTAAATTTTGGATGCAATTAGAATGTACTGATGTTAGGTTTAATATTTCATATTAGTTTGTTATTCCCGCCACAACCCTCTCCCGCCCACTTTACATTTATTTCATACATATATTTTTAACATTTTCTTTCTATAATCCTTTATATAATAATAATAATAATAATAATAATAATAATAATAATAATAATAATAAAACTATAACAATAATAATAATAATAATAATAATAATAATAATAATAATAATAATAATAATAATAATAATAATAATAATAATAATAATAATAATAAATAATAATTATTATTCTTCATAATAATAAATTTTCTTATTGTAATTATTATTATTATTATTATTATTATTATTATTATTATTATTATTATTATTATTATTATTATTATTATTATTATTATCATTATCATTATAATTCAATATCTTCTCCTCCTCCTCCTCTTCCTCCTTCTTCCTCTTTTTCTTCTTCTTGTTATTATTATTAACACAATTAATTATGGTACCCCCTTGGGGTCATGAGCAATCTTGCCATTGTAGATTGTTCTAACCTATAAAGGGAAAAGTGAAAGCCCCAGTTGAAAACCTGTCTTGCCTTTGTAGGCATGACTGATTCACTGCGGCAACAGTACCCCCGTTGGAGTGCCGGGGGTTTCAGTATAAATAGTATCCCCACTTTCTGGAAATTTAGTGCTTTAAATTCCCACTGTCGCTGTCTTCCTCATTTGCTCTTTTCCATTCCTGATCTGTCCTATCACTCTGCTATACTATCTTCTTCTTCGCCAGATCAATGACCTACCTTTTTTCTTGAAAACTCTTCCTGGACAAGACTCCTTGTTTGTGTATGAGGTCTGTTGGATCAGCTTGGGAGTGTTGGACGCTTTCTGCCGGGTGGTCACTAGGGCTACCTATGATGTTATTATTTAGCACTATAGGCATTTTATATGTATGTGTTTTGTTGATGATTTATAATGATGTTTGTATTCTATTTTGTTTTTGTAACCGGGGGTTCGAGTAGTTAGGGTAAAGCCTCAGCCGTCCCCTGCGTGGGATGTCTTTATTGTAAAGTGACTGGCCGGTGGAGGGCATTCAATTTTCCCACTAGGGTTGTTTCGGCAGATCTTTTATGCGGATTGGGAGTTGTCCGGTCCTGATTTGGCTCGGAAGAGTCCGCTGGACCTAAAGCAACAATCAATCAATTAACAATCAATCAATAAATTAATTATGGTTACATTTTAGGAATTTAAGGCAATATTTATCCCCGTGTCCCCGTGTCGCACCACCGGCTCGATTGTTACTTTTCTATTAAAAAAAAATATTTTTTTTGGCATTATCTCAAAATATATTTGATGTAGCAGCTATAAGTGCAGTTGGATAGGATGCAGTTTTCCAAAGGTCGCAGGTTCGAATTCCGCATGGACAACTTTACGTGATTTATAACGAGATTTTTCAGGTCGCCGAGGGTTTTCTCCGGGTACTCCAGTTTCCTCCCTCTCTTATATAATGAGGTTGGATACAATCGATCTAAATTTGAAAAAAAACCCAAAACAACAACAACATTTAATGTCTTTTCTGCTTTCTATAATAACGATCGCTCCAAATCGCCGCGCTTTGAAGAAAAAGCGCAAAATAGCATGCTGTATTATTGTTATTATTATTATTATTATTATTATTATTATTATTATTATTATTAGATATGTTAGACGTTTCATATAGTTATTATTAATTATTTTATTTTATTTTTTCATGTATATTTTAAAATTTTCCGTTGTTTTGCGGTTGTGAGAACAAAAAAGAACAGAATAGAACACAAATGTGTTATAAATATGTGTGTGGGAGTCTGGAAATACATTTGAATGGCATGTCATCTTGTTGTCTCATATTTACTGTCGTGGTTATGAGAGCTGTGTTGCGTTTTGCAGAAGAGGAGATATTAGCACAGCGCACAGTGGAGATGACAGTGGACGAAGGGTTTCCTCTGGAGGATGACGTCTTCATCAACTACTTTGAAGCTCCACGTAACGGTGGCGGAAATGTTGTGGATGTCAGAATTGATAAAGACAGCAGAGTTGTTTACGTCGTGTTCGAAGACCTTCAAGGTTGGTTCTGTGAAAACATCCTGCGGTAACTTTTGATACACACAATTGGATTGTACATGCACACTGAATTGCTTATAGTCTTATATAGCGCTTTTCAGCCCAAAGTGCTGCTCAAGGCGCTGGTGTAACGATTCAACTCATGCAGCCCCAGGCGCCAACTTGCTGCTTGCTTGAGGCTGTCTTATGGCGCAGACATCTGAACGATTCTGAACGACTGAGGTGGAATAAGGGAATCGCTTGTTGTGTGCGTATGCATATCAGTCTAAAGCAATGAGTGGCAGGATTTTGCGATGGAGTGAATGCATGCACAGATCAGACCTCGGTTTATACTGTTGTTCGAAGGAGTATAAGATCTGTTTACCTATGTTTAAAGTGAGTGTGAGGTCATATTTTCAAACTTTTACAGATAGCATGATCATAGAAGAGTTTATGTATTGAGGTGAAAGATCTAAAATAAGCGTATATGCAACTTAATAGGACATTCCGCCCCTGTTATAATGTTATAACAAAACCGCACGTCGATGCAGTTATTATGCGTTATTCAAAATAACGGGCAAATAGAAAGTGCCACAGCCAGCACCCCAACACACGCTATGTGGAGGCAGGCTGTTACAATAGTTACAAATATTTTATTTTGTAAAGCGTGCAATGATATCGTGTATTTGTGCAAGTGCGAAAAGGTCGTTTTGATACAGTATGCATTTTAAAAATGGAAATAAATGTGTATTTGAAATTATGTGTTTGTTGTAATTTGTGATATTGTATGGATATATGTTAGAGAGATATATAAAATAAACTGATGCTGTTAATTGTAGAATTAGTATATAAAAAAAATAAAACAGTGAAAAAAAGGGGATTTTTTTGTGTTCCAGAAAGCTGTAAGTTATAGTTGCTCACATTAGAGTCTCTTTACTCATTTAAATGAAATAACAACTGGATAAAATTTTGTAGTTTGACTTACCGATGTTTAAGCACTTAAAACAGCTTAACAATTTATCTGTAACCATTTTTAAAATTATTGCATTATAGACTAATTTTATTCACGGACGGTCGTTACATCAAATGTCAAAATCGTACTACTATTTGCAGACAAAAAAACAATGCTTTAGTGAAGTTCCAGTCCTAATTTTGGGATAACCGAAGCGGAGAAATGTATGGCAAATACAAATATATTTTGTTTCAAGGATAAAACGAAATTCTTATAGGTAAAATATGGCAGAATATCTCACTTTTAAAAAAAATGTCAAAAAGTAACGACCGTTCATACTTGTTTTTTTATTTATTACTTTACGTTTTGAAACCCATTCCGACATTTTATTGATCACGTGACCAAAACAGAAAAGACAAATGGCGGCTATTTTAGCTGAGAGCAAGCTACGGGAAAAACGGGTTCAGTTTTCATAAAATGTCAAAAATTTTTTCAATAGTACGACCGTCACACAGAAGCTTGATATGATCGTTTCTTCACTTGTGTAGAGTTGGATTGTACATTATGCTTTTATTTCGCAGTATTTTTGGAGGAAAGTGAAAATAAAAATGATCGGAAGCGTAAATATAATAAAGTAGAACAACCAATTGATGTTTTTCAGATCGACAGATGTCTTATTTCAGTAATATCGACCGTCACTTTTCATCAGTAACAAGTCAGAGGGTTTTCTTTACCTTTGGCTGGGAAAAAAACATGTCCCTAGCAGTGATTTTCTAACTACAGATCGATAATTTAGGTTATCCAATTTGACAGACTCTTACAAGATCTGTGATGACAATAATGTGATAAATAGACCTAAATTCATTAAATAATCAGGTTTACATTTATTATTTTATTCAAATATTGTTTGTTTTATTTTTTATTTTTTCACCATTTTTCAAGTTGATACATTTTTTTACTGTTTTACTTAACTACATAATAATTAGTAAATATGCTGATAACATGAATAATTTGTCTTTTTTGTCCTAAATGTGCACATTGCTTCATTATGTATGTCAACACTACTGACAACAGTGTCTCGTGTAACAACCGTCACAATATTTTTCAATATCAACATTTTGTATTACTTGACAATATTTAAATGTGTTTTATTTTGAAATGTGATCTAAATGTTTTAGAAACAAACATATCTTAAATCATTAAAGCAAATCATAACATACCCATGAAAACATTAAACCAGATTTGCGCGATGGTTGTTACATCTGACATGATCATGTTCATATACTGCTTTTTGATATTTCATTCACTTTGGTTTTTTAAAATTATTTTTTCTTTCAATTGTGGAAGCTTTATTAATTTTAATAGTTTTAAGTTACACATTTCTTCCATCTTTTAAATTATGGGTGATTGAGGATGTCAGTGTAACAACCGTCACGTTGTCAGTTTTTTTCACATACATGGCTTTATGTGAAAATTCCTTTAATGAGTTATCTTTTCATGCACATTTCCTTGAAGCCTATACATAAGACTTACAAAAAATGCAAATTATTATGTAATCAAAAACAATTTATTAAACTGCTTTTACAACACGACCTTGTGGCACTTGCACATTTACCTTCGATTTATTTACGTGCTGTTACTAGAAAAAGCTTTTCACATTGTTGATTGTTTTCTATATTGTTGTAGCAGTGCAGAGAACTTTCTGGAACTACTTGTTTATTATTGATCGAATGTTCGAGATGAATCTAGCGATAGTTAGTTGAATTCTTGTAAATTGGTAGAACACTCTATGACGGACACAAAGTTTAGACTCAATTTTCTTAAATATTAGTCACAAAAATGTATCAATGTATAAGCAAATAGTAATCTCTTAGCACGAAATAGACATTTTATAAATACGTTTTTGTGCAATGTTAATATTGACCTCAGATGCACTTTAAACTAGCCTATCAATTTTGTTTCCTTAACTATTTGTGCAGTGGCAAATCGAATGGCCGGGAAACAACACAAAATTGCAGGGCACGAGGTCCAAGTCAACCTAATGACCATCAAGAAACCCTCAAGTAATATTCCCCAAAGAATTCATGATTGATAGATTGACTGAAGGATTGATTATAATTATACCTTTCCAAATACCTTCCTTGCATCATACTGAGAGAGAGAGGGAGAGTGAGAGAGAGAGAGAGAGACAGAGACAGACAGAGAGACAGACAGAGAGAGACAGACAGAGAGGGAGAGAGATTGTTTTTACAATAGTAATGAATATACACGTAAACAGGATGGACTGAGGGATTGATTATAATTATACCTTTCCAAATAAGCCTACCTTCCTTGCATCATACTGAGGAAGAGAGAGAGAGACGCTTTGACGCTTTGATAGTTTATTGTCTATAACTTCACACGTTTTTAAGACAAGGATTCGCAATCCCAATAGATTAAAACATTAAAACATTACCAAATTAAGACATATAACAGCAAATAAACACAAAAGCAAAACAAGCAATTAAAAACACCTCCAGTGTTAGAGCCACATGCCTCGAGAATTATTACAATACAAGGACGTACACTGAATTATTAAAAGGAATATGAATTATCCTAAATACATACCGTTAAAAAAAGTAAATAAATAAAATTAAAAACGTTATTTAGGAAATGCACTCATTTTTCCACTCTTTTCTTTTCATTTTCAATCGTTTTCATACAGTATCATATGCAGATTTTTACGGGAGACGCAGCACATTCATTCCGTTCTTAAATAGGCTATAATTATATTATAGATAAATTGCAAAAGTGTCGTGTGACTATAATCTACAAACAACTTATAGATAAAAAGATGCTCGGATCAGAGTCTCCTCTCTGAAAATCCCTATCGGGAAGAGAGGGGACTATAAACTGATACATACATACATACATACAGATAAAACCCTGACAATAAGGACGTTAAGCTTCGTTGTTCCTCCAGATAATACATTTGTGTACACAACCACTCCGTTTGACAAGCAGTTTAATATATTTACATATTTATATAGGATCATCATGTACATCAAGAGCTAATTTCCAACAGTTTGTTTCGCAAACTCATAGCATCAACAATGTATTTTGCTAGATCAAACACCTTACTTTCATTCTTACATGCCAACAAGAAGGAAATGGCGTTCCAAGTTGGGTTATGTTTAATGGACATCAGCATTATGCTTTTCCTTCGTAAATGATCATACGCTTCACAATGAAACAGAAAGTGCAATTCGTCTTCTTCAGCTTTACCACATACTGGACACTTATTGTTTTCATTCGTTCTGTCTGCAAACCACAATATATTATTTTTAAAACCACATACTCTCAGCCTAAAACGAGCAAAACACTCTCTGTACCAACGATTATTTAAGAATAAAAGGTATCTCTCGGTATCAAAAAGAGACTTAAAGGAATAGTACCATGTATATTTGTAATTGTTCTCTATTTCTGAATGCCAGTTCTGCATGAAGCATGAAATGAGCCTGTCTTTAAATTCTAAAACGAACCGTGATTTTTGTCCCACATCTTGACTTAGCCAAACAATTCCAAACCCATTTTCCATTAATATTCTTTTTATCCCTGCAACCCAGTTCAGTTTTCCTTTCTCGTGTTGATTCAGCATCATATCATAAGCCTGCCTACAAAGTCTGGCACTCGGAAGACGCATTAATTTCAACCAATACTTCACACATCTCACATGGATTCTGATGTACAATGGATATCTTCCGGTCTCCCCGTAAACCATATTATTGGAAGCATGCAGGGGAATAGATAAAAACCTGTTCAGGGCGAAAGTGTGTACCTTTTCTATATTGTTTGCACTCTCGTCAAAAAAACCCATACTTCTGCTGCATATGTCAGAATTGGCTCTATCTGAGTGTCAAACAATTTCCAAAACAAAGTCAGGTCATTGGTGTCAAGCTTTCTGAGAGATCGGAGTATTTCCATTACCCCTTTTTTACCTTTTCTGCACACTTCCTGCAGGGCTGAATTCATACTTAATTTAGTAGTAAATGTCATTCTCAAATATTTGTACGAGTTTGTTACTTTTACTTCATCTCCCCATAGAACCACTTCTCTTTTCCTGCTAGATGCCCTCCCTTTCTAAACACCATAACGTTTGTCTTATCCAAATTGACAGTGAGATAAAGCCTGTCAGCTTCATACTTGAGACAGTCTAGCTGGTGTTGCAAGCCTACAATTGTGTCCGACATGAGAATCACATCGTCTGCAAATAAAAGCAAAAAGATTTCAACTGCTCCTGGAACCAGCTGGATTCCATGTTTACCTTTCTTAGATAATTCTACAGCTAGCTCATTTATAAAGAATGAAAACATTTTCGGGCTTAGGAGACAACCCTGCTTGACTCCGATAGGACATTCAAAATAATCAGAATACACTCCTTTATCTCTTACACATGCAAGTACAGTGCTGTACACACTTCGCAAAGCAAAATACAGTTTATTGTTGACACCAGCTCTGCGTAACACATGCCACAATCTGTTTCCGTCAACCGAGTCAAAGGCTTTTTTAAAATCAACAAAAGCGACATACAATTTTGCATTTTTCTCTAAGTATCGCTGCACCACGGCGAACAAAGTAAAAATGTGGTCTATGGTGCTGTAACCTGCTCTAAAGCCTACCTGTTCCTCCACTATTTTCTCGTTTTGTTCAGCCCATTGTGTTAGCCTTTTGTTTAAAATATGCGTATACACTTTGCCAACAATGCTAGTTAATGAAATTCCCCTGTAGTTATCTGGGATATTCACATCCCCCTTTTTATGAATTGGTACAATGATAGACTTTGACCATTCCATTGGAAATGTACCGCTATCAAGCAAATAATTAAAAAGACTGATCAGATAATCAACAACTGCATCTCCACCATTCTTCAGCATTTCTGAAACTATTTTGTCTGGACCCGCGCTCTTTCCAGCTTTAAGGTTACCAATGCTGGCATAAACCTCATCCCTTGAAATAGCCTGGGTGAATAGTGGATCACATTGTTCAGATTCCATATTTTGATCATTACAATCTTCATCATCTGTCTGGGCTTCACTCTGCTGTACATTAAAAACCTGAAAAAAGTGTTCATACCACTGGTCTTTAGTGATGTCATTATAAATAACAGATTTCCTATTTACTAATCGTATTGTCTGCCAGAACACCTTGGGGTCATTAACGGACTCTTTTAATTTTGTTAACCTAATTTGATCAAATTCTCGTTTCTTTTCTCTCAAAAGTTGTCTACTCTTTTCTCTCTCTAACATATTCCTCCCTCTTTTCTCGGCTATCTGTCCCAGCCCGCTGGAAAGCACGCAGCAGTTTCCTCAAGCGAGACTTCCTCTGCGTGCACTCTCTATCAAACCAGTCTTGCTTTTTGTTGCTTTTCTTTCCAACCGTTCTTATTATGCATGCTGCTGCACCACACATTGCCGATGCGAACACGTCGACTGATTTATCAACGTTTTCCCGTAATAATGTGCGAGCATTCTGCATTTGTTCTTGGAAGTAATTAGAATTAATTTCATCTTTGAAGGTTTGCATAAAATTATCAGCCCACACAATGCGCTCTTCGCCACTGGGTCTAACCTCTTCTGAACCCAATCTGCTATTCTTTACTGATATCCTGAACTCTACTGGAAGATGCCAAGACTGGATATGATCTTTAACCTTTAAGGAGCAGGAATGGGTCAAAAATAAGTCTTCGGATAAAATAAAATAGTCAACAACACTACAACCATGTGGTGACACGTAAGTGTATTCCCCTCCAACATCCCCCTCACTGCTACCGTTTGCTATGATACAATCAAACAGAAAACACAAATTCAGCAGTGACCTGCCGAACGAGTTTACAACTTGATCCTTCGATCGTCTCACCGTGCATACATCATTATCATCAAGATCGGGTGAGTAGTTCAACATGTCCTCTATGTGAGGTTGTTCAAGACCAGGTCTATCACCAAATATAAACAAGTAACAATTTTCAGTATGCATTAAATTGCTCAGCAATTCTTCTAAAATGACTACTCCATCATTAAGGTTTTTGTTGTTATACGCTGGGCTATTTTCAGGCGGAATATAACATGCCAGTAAAAGTACATCTTTGTCAGCTCCAAAAACACATTTATCTGTTTTTACTGCAACTATATTGTCGCAGTCTACGTTCACTTGCGTTAAAAATTTAGCAAAGCAATTTTTTACCAAAAGTAAAATCCCACCCGAATTTCTGCCTTTATGAGAAAGAGAATCTTTCTGTTCTAGTTTCTTAGCCGATGCTACTAGTTTAAAGAAATCCGTAAAAATTCCACTAAAATCGAATCCTCTGTCCGCCCATGTTTCGGTCAAGCAAACAAAATGAAAACCTGAAACGTAACTTACGAAGGAGGGATCACTTAACTTTACTGGCAAGTTTTCAACATTATAGGTAAGGAATGTAAGCTTGTGATTGTGTTCATGATGATCCTGCCTGTCCTATTGTTTGTGTCTTTCCGAACGCCTCACCCATGGACCGATGCCTTGTTGCTCGTTGCTGCCCCTCTGCCTTGCACCTCCCCCACAGCCATTGCCGCCTTCTCCACCTGTAGCTCTAACTCTCGTGGTTCGGTCACCCATGGCGCCACCACCAACAACGCCAGCTTTGTCGCATTCAGTGCCATCCCCAGTAGCGCCAACTTCTGCAACGCCATCACCAGTCACGCCAACTTCCGCTGAGTCAACTTCCGCAGCTCCCACTTCTGTAACGCCATCTCTAGTAGCGCCAACTTCTGTAGCGCCATCACCAGTAGCACCATCTTCTGTGGCACCAGTTATGTCGCCTCTCTCTCCAGCTCTGTCGTCGTCGCCTTCTCTGCCGGTGCTGAAGTGGTTCTGTCTGTCGCAAGACACTCCTCTTCTATCTGTTCGACTGTCCTGGGTTGACCCGTTTCCTTGTTCGCCTTCTTTGCTCTGTTTATGGTGTCGCCTGGGTCGGGTGTCTGCTTGTTGGTCTCGAGGTTCAGCAACTATTGGTTTGCCATTTTTGAAGAACGTTACCTTGCCGTCTTTTCTGGCCTGTACCGCTATTTGTGATTGAGCCTTGGTGAAGTCGTTGGCGATCCTTACCCCTTTCTCTTCCAGCTTGCCACGGAACTTCTTGTCTGTGATGACGGTCATTTTGTTACGCCGAGTGGTAAACTTCACCATCATTGTTCTTGGTTCACTTCCTCTGCCTCTGCCTACTCTGTGTGCACTGATGATATCTTCTGTTGACCATGTCTTGGGTTTTTGTGCCACGCTATTCAGAGTGTTTACCACTTTCTGTATACAGGCGTTTCCGTCTTCTGCTTCTTCTCCCTCTGGAACGCCAAACAGTCGCAAGTTGTCTCGTCTGTCTGCATCTTCCTGCTTGTCCACCTCCGACTTCAATTTCTCGATGGTTACTGCTATGTTTTCAATTGTCTGCTGTAGACTGTCAATGCTGTGCTCACTTTCACCCGCCGCAATCCTTCTGTAATGTCGCCAGTCATGCCAGCCAGCGCCTCTGTAAATTTCTTGTTTTATGTTTCTAATCTGCCTGTCTATTATTTCATATTTCTCTTGCACGATGTCAAAGTCTGCTCGCAAACTGTTCAAATCCTGCCGCATGCCGCACATGTCAGTCCTCATCTCTCTAATCTCCTGCAGGATCAATCTTCCAACATCTACCGACATGTCATTGTTCGTTTCCATCTTCTTATTTGCTTCAGTGGTGATGCTACCGCTCAGTGTACTTGTTCTAGGATCTGGCTTCATTTCAATATCGCCACAGCAAAGCAAGAGTGTTGTCACAAATACAAAGAATACAATGTCCAACCTGTTGCGAATCACGATTACTCTTGCTTTTATCTTGCGAGCGAAGTTGGCTCTTTTTATCATGAAGCTGATAAAAGTGCTCACAAAACGTCCACACGATATGCGAAATTCAAGATTATGTACAGGCATTTTGCTGACTGGCCGGCTAACAACGAATAGTGCTCACTCCTTTTGTCAACCAGTTACTTGACTTTGTCGCTGTGCCGAGCTCTACGAACTGGATCCAACCTGTGTTTTTCCCTCCAGGATGCCGTCCGAGATTTTTTAAAGTCCACTAGGCCTACTGTTACACTCGATCGATGATGGTGTTTTTCTATCAGTATCTGATTCAGCCCCAATGCTGAAATCCTGATAAGGTGTAACTCAGATTCGTTTATCCACGCAGCCTGCTCACTCAGCAGCAACAAGGCAAAGTCTTTGTATGAAGTTTTCCACTTTTATTCAGCACACATCAACAACTGCATACAATCGCTTTTCCACTCTCAACTTTTTACTTTCCAACTCACTATCAACAACAACACACCACCTTTGAAACAGTGCGGCACTTATAATTATAGTCTCTTGATACTCCCGAACAATTTAGAACACGGTAGAAATGACGCACTACCACCAATCAAACTAAAGATCGTCATCACTGTCTTACGTCATACATCTCTATACACATTCCCGGAACGTTCTCAAACTTCTACAAGTTTCTATCGACAGTAAACACGCAGATCTAGAGAATTCTCCAATAATATCGACTAACGAAAATTATCAACGTTATACAAAGCTTCTTTTAACAACAATGCAAACTCAAATCAAAGGTAAATACACTCTATTATTGCATGCTTTGCCAAATAAAACGAACAGATCTATCGCGCGCGCTTCACACATAATATCGTGCACATTTCACACGCACCATCATGCGCGCGTTTCAACGTAACACCTACTTTCTGTTTTTTTTTCCAGAGTCCAGCCAGAAGAGAGAAAATGAAAGAACAAAATCCCAATGATGTCCACTCAATGTCTACTTGCCCGTTACATGTGTTGTCTTGTACTTGTCGTTACACTAACCGAGGGCTGTTTGTTACTCGTCTTTCTCCCTCCTGTCCACTGTGGTGTTTTCTTTCGTCCTATGTAGCTTGTCTAATACTATAACTTGCTGTGTCCTCCTGTAGGTCCACTGGAACCAGAAGATGAAGGGCTTCTTGTCTAAAACATCCAGTCACTACATGTAAAGTAGCAACAGATGATTGATTGAAAAGTCCCTTTTCTTCTTTGCCTCAATACTTCAACATAGACTATAGGCAAAGTGTGCACTGCAATTATTCGAGAGAGAGACAGAGACAGAGACAGACAGACAGAGAGAGAGAGAGAGAGAGAGAGAGAGAGAGAGAGAGAGAGATTGTTTTTACAATAGTAATGAATATACCCGTAAATTGGATGGGCTGGAACAGCTCCTCGATCGACTTCATTTTTTTCAGTCATGTATCTAACGTTATTTAGGTATCTGTACCATTCTTGTATATTTTAAATGACATGAATTGTACAACTGTATGGCAATTACAGATAGCTCAAAGACCTGCTCAAGGTGCTAAGAATATTGTTTTAACGTGTCTGAACAGAAGAAGAGTTGGAGGCACGCAGAACAGTGGAGATGGAGATTGGCGGCAATTTTCCGCTGTCGGAGGACATCTTCATCAACTATTTCGAGAGTCCTCGCAACGAGCTAGGTCTCGTGGAAAGAGTCGACCTTGACGACAGAACAGTCCGGGTCGTCTTCCAGGAAGTTGACGGTGAACAACAATATAATACAGTACAATACAACACAACACAACACGGAGTCAGAATGCTTTGTTTTTTCTGCTTCTTTACTTCCACTGATTGAAGATAATGCTTCACTTTTAGGTTTCCGGTGTTAATCGTAGTGAACGTGCGGTGGTTGGAAGTGACGCTCATGGAGGCGTTGGGGTATGGTAGGGATGCGAGTTAGTTAGTTATTGCTTAAAGGGGCCAGCGGACTGCATAGAGCCGAATCAGGACCACAAAATCAAGACCACAACTTGGCTGAAAGAGGACCCATCCCTGATCCGCATTAAAGATCTGCTGAAACAACTCTAGTGGTAACACTGAAGGTACTCAACCAGCCGGTCAAGGCATCCTATGCAGGGGATGCTGAAGCTATACTCTAATTTATCGAACCCTCATTAACTAAAGCGAAATAGAATACAAACATCATTATAAAATATAAACAAAACACATACATATAAAATGCCTACATTGCTCAATAATAATATCATAGGAAGCCCTAGTTACCATTTTTGCAGAAAGCGTCCAATATATACAAACTGATACAACAGACCTCACACACAAATAAGGAGTTTTGTCCCGGAAGAGTTTTCAAGAAAAAAGGCAGGTGACTGGTCTAGCGAAGAAGAAGATAGTATAGTAGATTGATAGAACAGAGTAGGAATGAGAAAGAACAAATGAGAAAGACAGCGACAGTGGGAATTTAAAGCACTAAATTTCCAGGAAGTGGGGATACTAATTATACAGAAACCCCCGGCATCCCCATGGGAGGGGTGGAGGTGGGAGGTAGGGATGGGAACGGGGGATGAAGGAAGGGTTGGGAGGAGGAACAACGAAGCTTAACGTCCTATTGCATCAGCGTTAAGGACGATCACCACGTCGCCACCCTGACAACAATGATTATCATCATCATATCAAAGATGAGATCCTACGGATCTCTTACTTAGTGCGTTGAAGGGTTGGGGAGATTAGACCATGGGTTCTTATACGTTCGTGTAATCCTCAGTACCGTGTTTTGAGGGGAAAAACAAAATTGTAAAATACATTTACCCTACGGTAAACAAGCATGGGGTATTATTAACTTATACACATATATGTTATCTAATTTGTATACTACCAATTCTGAACCAATTTATGATTGGATCGTGATATTCGATCGGTTGATTACGCAATGGATGACGACATATTGCAATGTTACGTTAATTACGTTAATTACATTACGTTAATTTACTTTCCGCAGTCTTTTCTTAGTGACAGAGCGTCTTTGGACACAGCTTGTTTAAATGGAAATGTTGTCATTGTCTTTAAATATATTTACGCCCGACTCTTATGACAAAGGCTTTCACGGACCCACTGCACCATCACATTGTAAATAATACAGAGGGGACAAACAACTCCGAATCAAGGTAACATCAACAAGAACTCTATGACTGGGGTCCGAGCAGTATCACAGATTTTGAATGGATATTTCTGCGAGAGATCTCGCTATATGTCCTGTCTTATTGTCCAACAGTTTTTTGGAGGTTCTAAATCTCGAGCCTAGGTTCCTGAATCTTTTTTTGTCCAAAAATTTCAGCAACCTACGTTCGAGATCTGAGAACCTCAAAAAAAGGTTTTTGAACCGTAACAAATCTTCCAACAGGCCATTGGGCTGCCATGTATTCTGGTTCGGGTTATTATTTAGCCCCATCACCGATACGTATAATTATACCTCCCCAATGTATTGGAACGCTTTGACAACATCATGATCAACCCGCCCACCCCAGTGCCTTTGTATCTGAGCTTGTGGGCAGAAGTCAGCCTATAATTAGCTCAACGGCTCATCCAGTTGTTCTATCCATGTCTTCAACAAGAAGTGTTAATTATCATCCTTTATTTATTTAAAAAAAAAAAAAAAACATTCAAGAATTGACTGGCTTGACACTGAGCGAAGCCATGAGGGTTGCTGTGGACAAACAAAGATGGAGTACGCTGGTTAAACGATCATCTGTGGTGCCCCAACGACCTTCGAGTTACGGGATTGGATAGCCCAGGATAGATTATTTATTAATTTATTTTTTAAATGAGCTACACACACCCGTCCTGTCACGAATAAAAGTCGTATATTATCCGGCTCCCGTGACGTACCCGCCAACCATCATCTATTGGGCAGGAAACCAGATCCATATGTCCTTACGTTTGAGTTTTATTGTTGCCCTCTAAATTCTTAAATATTGGCTCGCCTCGGCTCGCGGTCTGTTGATCCATCTCTGTCGTCGGTCATGCCATGGTATCATACAGTCTCCTCTCTGAAAATCCTTAACGGGAAGAGAGGGGACTATAAACTGATATATATGCCATGGTACCCTGAAAACCTCATGCACCCGTGCTACACAAAATTTAATTCGTGTTGAAGAATGTGTACAATATAGAACAATTTCATGCGCCTGTGTTGTTTTTTCTTTGTACATATAGTGGCGAAGAAAGTGTGTACAACACAACACAAGTTAGCTGGCCAGCTTGTGACCCCAAGGATGATGATCTTCAGGAAGACAGCCAGCGCAGAAAAGCCACCCGAAGGTTAGCTTATGCAAAAACGTTTTTGCAGTCAGCATTAAAAAATAAATATATCGGGCGCTATCCAGTAATATTTACTATCAATTTTTTTTTCTACCAGCCTTGTCAGAATATTGAAATAACTATCTGCACAGGTTTATTTTTAATTTTTATATCCAGTGGTTGTGTTTTGTTTTATGGCTTGCTTGCGTGCATTTTCAGCCTTTATTTTAAGCACAGGATTATTATATTTATAGCGTCTAAATTTTTAACAAATTCCAGCCTTCCATAATCATCATATCTATCGCAACAATAATTATGTTTCGTTTGTTTCTACTATTTGTTGTTCATCCCGACCTGATTAAAACTCACACAACATCAATCAAACAGAAGGGAAGAGCAGATTTAATGGGAAAAGAGGGCGGAGTGAAAGATAGCATTGGCTATTTTGCGTGTCCGTGCTTAATCTCAATTATTATTAATCTTCGTAATTTAATATGAGTAAATTAATAAATGTGATGATAATGATGATGACTGTTATCACTTATTGTTATTATTATTATCATCATGATCATAATCATCGCCATTAAAAAAAATTCAAATGTGAAATTGTATATATACATGTAATTATGCAGCGATAATATGTGAATTTCTGCAGCGAGATCAATAAAATGTGAATTTAACCTACCCTTTTCTTTTCTTTTGGGTGAGGGTGGAGGTTTGGGGCATGGATTCTTCAATTTGGGTGTGTATGGAAGTGGTGGAGAGGGCTGGGGTTAGGGGAGCTTGTAAGATTATGTGCAAAGAGCACACACAATAAATTAAAGAGAAATTAAAAAAGAAGTTGATGACAGAAGAAAGAAAAACGAGGAAGAAAAAGAAGAAGAAGAAGGAGAGAGTAAGAGAGAGAGAGAGAGAGAGAGAGAGAGAGAGAGAGAGAGAGAGAGAGAGAGAGAGAGAGAGAGAGAGAGAGAGAGGGAGAGAGAGAGAGAGAGAGAGAGAGAGAGAGAGAGAGAGAGAGAGAGAGAGAGAGAGAGAGAGAGCAACACAACGATTCAGTATCAAGAGAACAACAGCAGTGAATACATTGGAAGTTTTGGAGATTTATTCTAACACTAATACTGTTTTCTATTGTCTTACAACTGTTTTGCGTTTGTATAAAACAATTTTTTTTTACCGTCCTCCATTCTCTTCTTCCACTTCACTTCCAGTTAAGAATTATGTACACAGTAGTATATACTTACAAAACAGGGGCGAATCTATGGTGTACGTTTCCCCTTACCCTTCCCTTATACTCCTCCACAACCCCCCAAAATAAATAAAATAATAATAATAATAAAAAAGGAAATTTTAAAAAGGATATATAAAAAAATTAATAAATTAAATAAAAAGAAATTTAAAAGAATTGTGTTCTGTTTCTTGGCGTTACTTGACGCCGATGTCTACCACAAACATCCAAAGCCTATGTATGTTTGCAGTCGAAAGAGGTATCGTATTACTACTGCATGGTTATGTCCCTTGGCGTTGCTTTCACTTGCGTTTACCATTGCAAAGCGGAGTTTTTAAAGTGGCTGCGGGCAGCTGATCCACTCTTAAATCTGCCGATGCAGCGGGCACTGTGATTAGAGGCTAGATTTACACAGCACTATGGCTTCTCGCCTTGCTTAGTCAGCTGTAACCTTAGTAAAGTAATGTTGCTTTGCAGCAGACGACAGAAGTCTAGTGTGGGCTACACTTTTGTATGCTGACGCTGGCTCAGTTAGGTAGTGACATCATCCAGCTTACTATAGCAGTAGTACCGCGACCCACGCTAGAAAGCGCCTCTTGTGGTTGTAGTTTACCTGGACTTCCTGCTGACCAGAGGGATAGAGGATCATTCTGCGTTCAACTTGCATCCAGTAAGGAGCTTAGCTCTAAGGGATCTCTCTACTTGAAGACTAAAAGCAGGAACTGGTGAAATTCTATTCAACCTAGTTAGCCACAGCCTGACATTGTCAAAAAGGTAAATGAACTATCTTTTGTTTCATCGCGATGTATTGATATTATTGCTGTAGGCATATTATGTTTGTGAAGTTTGCCATGTTTAGACTTGTGAATGTTAGTCAAACTTTGCGTGACCACGTGGCGAACACGACAGGTTCAACGCCATGACGTAGTCCCTACAGACCCTCTGTTATATTTATATTAGAATTAGAGTGGAGATTCCAGTGGACCACAGACTAAGCAGAATGTTTGTCGCTTTTATATGTATATAAAGGGAGCTAATCACTGAGGGCTAGTTCTGCCTTCAGTGAGACGCTCTGCACACACCTAGTATACACGGTGTTGCATAAATTCGTCTCATATTTTGCAGACGAGAAGGCATCGAGGGCCCGAGCAGAAGAAAGAGAAGTAAAAGTCTTCACTGACATTTGGACTGCATTGGAGCCTCATGCACTGAGCGACGAGAGCCTACCAGTCTGTCAACAAGGAGAAGAATCCTCCACAACACAGCTCATCGAATCTAAAGTTAAGTTATATTTGCACCAGTGCACCAAAACTGTTAGCAAAGGACATAACTAGTCCACTTTTCCAGAAGACTGACCCGTTGGGCAGAACGCACCAGTAGCCCGATGATGAAACAGTAACTGCATAGAATTATCAAGGAGCGAACCATTCAAAGTGATATTTGGACTTTTAAAGTTAGTGTCATGATTAGCAGATCTTGTATAGAGTAGAGGAAATAAATGTGTGGTATGTACTGTTAACAAGTGGCTGGACTACCTATGTTTCATAGCCGTATGAGAGCTAGTGTGACAGTGATCTTTTACCATTTTCTTTCTATCTCTGTAAACTCAGCCTAACACAGACCGAGCTAAACTTATAAATGTATTAAGATGAGTCACCGGGAGATTTACTAGCGATCCCCATCGACGAAAGACGAGTGGGTAATAGCATTCCATTGTGGAGAGCCCAGCAACAATAGACCGACCTAGTCAGGCACTAAGAAAGAAACTGTAGGCTTTCTTCTCACCATTGCCAATGGGCTGTAATCATATTATTATTATTATTATTATTATTATTATTATTATTATTATTATTATTATTATTATTATTATTATTATTATTATTATTCTATTTCGCTATATCAGCAGATACCTACTATCAGTAGGTACTCCAAACTGACGTCATTTGTGCAATAAAAGTTAAAACTTAGTTTTTCATTAGTTCAACTTTTTGCACGATTTTCAAATGACGGCATTTTTTTGTGGGTTGTACAGGAATAATATTTATTTCTGTATAAACATGTTCTGTCCTTCTCCACAAGGACTTTGTTTTATGACGTGAGCTTACGTAAGACACTGTAGCATTACGTCAGGAATGTTTAAAACAAACAAAAAAAAGTTATTAGAATAAAAAAAAAAGGTATCAGTTGAGCAGGTATTAAGAATGCAGTTACTCAGTGGATAAATCCGCGAAGCGGTGGGTAATTCAAGTCAAGTCAAGTCAAGTCAATATATTCTTTATTCCATCAAAGGAAAATTTGTTTTGCCACCAGGATACGCACTGTATAAAAACACATATGCCCACCACATACTCATCGTCATCCTATCATAACTTACAACCACAAAACCATATCACATGTGTACTAATACACTAATACAGTTTAGCACAAATTAAAATAACACTATTCAATTTCTACAGCTTAGATATATATATACACATACACACATACACATACACACATATACACGCACACACACACACACACACACACACACACACCCATATATAAACATACCCACCCACATACACCTATACATACATATACATACACATATATACACACATACACGCACACCCACCCAAATACACACACATACACACACACGTACAAATATGCATATACATATAATTATGCAAGTTAGCAGCACATTACATTGACAATTTAATTAGCGTAGACATAATATTGTAATTGCTTGACTGTATAGTTGACTCTAGCTAGAGCGTGCAGTGGGGCAGTGTTAACATCCGATGCGCCAGCCGGAGCCAGAGGCAGCATTCAGTCTACCCACTGCCATGGGAACAAAGCTGCGAGAGTACTTTGCCTTCTTGCATTTGATGGAGCAATACCGCCTGCCCGAGGGGAGCAGTTCAAACTCCGCGTGCAATGGGTGGGAGCTGTCAGCAGAGACCGCATGCGCCTTGCGGAGCAGGGCTTTGTCTGTTATCTGTACTGTAGTACGGCTTATACGATTTACTCACCACTTCGCGGATTTATTGAATGGGTAACTGCTTCCTGAATACTGTCCCATGATTGATTGATTGTTGCTTTAGGTCCAGCGGACTCTTCCGAGCCAAATCAGGACCGGACAACCCCCAATCCGCATAAATGATCTGCCGAAACAACCATAGTGGGAAAATTGAATGCCCTCCACCGGCCAGTCACTTTACAATAAAGACATGCCACACAGGGGACGGCTGAGGCTTTACCCCAACTACTCGAACCCCCGGTTACAAAAACAAAATAGAATACAAACATCATTATAAATCATCAACAAAACACATACATATAAAATGCCTATAGTGCTAAATAATAACATCATAGGAAGCCCTAGTGACCACCCGGCAGAAAGCGTCCAACACTCCCAAGCTGATCCAACAGACCTCATACACAAACAAGGAGTCTTGTCCAGGAAGAGTTTTCAAGAAAAAGGGTAGGTCATTGATCTAGCGAAGAAGAAGATAGTATAGCAGAGTGATAGGACAGATCAGGAATGGGAAAGAGCAAATGAGGAAGACAGCGACAGTGGGAATTTAAAGCACTAAATTTCCAGAAAGTGGGGATACTATTTATACTGAAACCCCCGGCACTCCAACGGGGG
Source organism: Oncomelania hupensis (assembly GCA_036898135.1). Lineage (NCBI taxonomy): Eukaryota > Metazoa > Mollusca > Gastropoda > Littorinimorpha > Pomatiopsidae > Oncomelania > Oncomelania hupensis. Next base: position 44,556,570 of record CM072515.1, on the reverse strand, counting down.
TACTGTTGCCGCAGTGAATCAGTCATGCCTACAAAGGCAAGACAGGTTTTCAACTGGGGCTTTCACTTTTCCCTTCATAGGTTAGAACAATCTACAGTGGCAAGATTGCTCATGACCCCAAGGGGAAATACTGTCCCACAGTCCACTTTAAGCTCAATGCTTCACAATCGAAAATGTGCGCATACTTTTGATATTAGATCTGAAAACTTACACCAAGAAAAAAGAAAACTAAAAGCATAGAAAATTTATGTTCCGGTGCAAAGTATACGCTCTTACAATTGAAAATATTGTATATAACAAAGAGATATATATTAATGAATCCATCAAACTAACATATAAAGAAATGTAGATAAATGTTGGGTTCTGTACATAAGTAAGTGTCTTTGCATAGCTAATATAAAAAATAAAGGAATAAATAAATGGTCTGACTATACTCTTTGGTTGTCTACGCAAAATGATAATGCAATATTTTCATCAGGTCTGTTTTGGCTGATTCCAATGATACTAAACTCATTTTTGAATTGTTATTAGAAACAGAGATATTAGCAAACTAACATTGTATGCAAA
>CM072515.1:44178503-44553503 GCA_036898135.1 Oncomelania hupensis | reverse complement strand
CATTGGCGATAATGCAGACGGGGATAACCATCCCAGGGAAAGAGGGTAGGGGCATGAATAAACACTGAACCACCAGAGCAATCATACTGCTAAAAATGGACAGTACAAATGGCCACTTTTTATATTGCCCATCACGGGAATCGAACCTGGTTCATCGGTGTGCCATGCGAACGCTCTACCACATGAGCTACGGCGGTAGGACACACAGGACCATTACATGATTTGGGTCTTTATATAGCGCAATGAATCCTCTATAGCACAGAGGTAGACGTCAGTATAGCTGTTATAAATTAATTGTATAAGCTCAAATCGTTTTCACTACACTCTGATAATAAGCAACAGCCGTTTGGTTATCAATATACTGCAGGGGGTCTCAATAACATCCTTATCTAACATATACAGAAATAACATGTTTATCTTCTGAGGACACTATTTTAAATACACCCATCGGAAACAATAGTCGTCCAAGTTGCAAAATGTTTGTAAAACGTTTTCTCTGGGCAACCCGTTTCAGATACTTTTGTGTAAGCGAACCAGTTTGAAGCAACATGAGCGAGTTTGATTTTGGGTATAATGTCACTGTCTAAATTGACTGGACTAGAATAAGAAACTTGTTGGATAAAATAATCATATCTTGTTTTAGCAATATTATTGGTTGTCCTGTTATTAATTTTCTTCCTAGTTACAGAGCTTCAAACCTAAATTAGCAACAGAAACTACTGGATTCGGCTGCATCATTCTTTTATGCAATGAACTTTAATGAAGCTGTCGTTGCAGTTTCAGAAGAACGCCGTTTTCCGAACCCTGCTAGAGAGCCAGAGCATAAGCAAAGTACAGCGGAACTTGAACCTGAACCCGAGCCTGAGTCTGAACCTGCAACGGATAAACTCAGTGAGGAAGAGAAAGAAGCCACGAGAACAGTGGAACTGTCTGTTGGCACTGGAAATTTTGCCTTGACGGAAGGGGCCATCAAGGACTATTTCAGTAAAACGGGTGATGGCATCGACGACGTCAGGATTGACCCAGAGGGGAAGATTGTCCACGTCATCTTTCAGAATGCAGAAGGTTGGTCATTCGAGCATTCGGACCTTTGGGCTAAGTTTTGTATGATTAATTTATTTGACAACAATTAATGTACCTTGAGTTTCGGTACATATCTTTATTTGTCCCCATGCATTCCAAAAAAAATTATATGCAGCATATTTTAAACGAACCTAATTATTATGTTGGTCATTCAGGCATTCGGGCCCTTTGGTTAAAGTTTTGTATAGTTAATTGTAGAGAACGGGAATTTTCAGTTTTAAAAATAAATGTTTATTTTAAAAAAAAAATCTATGTATTATTTTGACTGACCGAAGTTGCTGAACCAATTGAATAATGAATAGCTTGCAGTCAGGGCATTGGGGCTCACTCGAGTTTTGTGTCTCAGGCTGTGTGGTCGCAGGTTGTAGAGTCAGTGTGTCAAGCCAGGGAAAAAAAAGAAAAGATTATGAAAGAAAAAAAAAGAAAAAAATTATGAAAGAAAAAAAAGAAAAGATTATTGTGAAAAGTGAAGAGGTAGCAGGCACTGAGAACCTATCAGGACGTGTAGGTTCGGTGGGACTTTCTCTCTGAAAGAGGATATATATTGTGCTGTAAAGAATACAGGTATTTATAATGTTTTTCATGATTGTGAAATGTTGGAGAGGTAAATTTTTTGCATTGTGTTTATTGTGTTGAGAGGTGGTGAGCTGTTGTCCACTAAGATGGAATATAATTTTCATTGATGTAATAATATTGTTAATTACATGGGCGACACGAGGAACACGTCTTGATCTCTCTAGATGTAACGTATGGATATTTTGATTGTGTCCTATCCTATCCTATCCTATCCTGTCCCGTAACCCGAAGGTCGTAGGGACACCACAGATGATGATCGTTTAACCAACATACTCCATCTTTCTCTGTCCTCAGCAGCCCTGATGGCTTCGTTCAGTGTCAAACCAGTCCATTCTCGAATGTTGTCCTCCCACCTCTTTTTCGGTCTCCCTCTTCTTCTACCTCCTTGCACTGTGCCTTGCAGAATAGTCTTTGCAAGGCCTGATGATCTGGTGACGAGGCCATACCATCGGAGTTTCCGTTTCTTCACCATTGTTAGCAGGTCATCGTGTTGTCCAATGGCTTGTGTGATGGTCCGTCGGACTTCGTCGTTGCTGATGTGTTGGGTATAGGAAATGCCCAGAAGTCTTCTGTAGCACCTCATCTCCATGCTTTGTATTCTTCGTTGGAGATCTGCTGTGAGGGTCCATGCTTCGCAAGCATATAGGAAGATGGAGATGACAAGGGAGCGCAGCAGTCTTACTTTGGAATGTAGACTGATGGTCCTGTCTTTCCAAATGGGCTTCAACCTTGTCAGGGCAGCAGTTGTTTGTGCGATCCTGGAGAGGACTTCCTGTCGGGACCCATTGTCTGATACAATGGCTCCTAAATATTTGAAGCTATGCACTGTGTTGAGGGATTGGCCTTGGACTTTGATGTCCGTATTGATGCCATTGGTGTTGTTGGTCATCATTTTGGTCTTCTCTGCACTTATTTCCATTCCATAGGCTCTGGGGGTGGTGTCAAGCCTCTGTACCAGCTGTTCAAGTTCTTGTTCCTCTCCAGCCAATCCATCAATGTCATCTGCAAAACGAAGATTGGAGATTGCTCTACCCCCTAAGCTGACTGTGCCTTCATGGTCTGCAAGAGCATCTGACATGATGCGCTCTAGGAAGATGTTGAAGAGTGTTGGAGAGAGTAGGCATCCTTGACGCACACCGATTGTTGTTCTCAAACAGTTCCCGATGGCGCTGTTGTGGAGGACTGCACTGGTAGCCTTGTCATACAGGCTTTTGATGACTTCAATAATTTTAGGGCTGATGTTGTACACTTTCATTGTTGCCCATAGAGCTGCATGCCAGACTCGGTCAAACGCCTTCTTGAAGTCTATGAACACATGATATAGATGTTGTTGGTGCTGTAGGTATTTCTCACAGATTATTCTGAGGTTGAAAATCTGCTCAGTGGTACTTCGCCCTGCCCTGAATCCTGCTTGTTCTTCAGCTATGATCTGTTCAGCTTGGGGTTTCAACCTGTTGAGTATTATTTTCAGGAGGACCTTGCTGGGATGGCTGATGAGGCTGATCGTCCGGTAATTTTCACACTCGTGAAGGTTACCTTTTTTGAGAAGAGTGATGACAAGCGACTGGGTCCATGGTATAGGCCACTCCCCACTCTGCCAGATCTTGTTACAGATAATGGTGAGGGCATCAGTCATCGCTTCTCCTCCTGCTTGTAGCAGTTCCGCGGGTATGTTGTCCACTCCCGCTGACTTCCCTTTCTTTAGCGCTTGCACTGCTGCCTCAATTTCTTCCCGGAGAATTGGGAGGATTTCTTCTTCTTCTCTGTTCTCGGGACATGCTAGAACTGATGGGTCTCCATTTGGTGTATGGTTGTAAAGGTAAGAGCAGTACTCTGTCCATCTGTCCAAGACTTCTTGTTCTTCTGTAAGGCATATACCAGACTTGCTTTGGATCGTGGAGACTTTGGGCTGTTTGACACTTGTCAGCCGCTTCACTGTCTGGTAGGCCTTCTTGCTGTTGTTCTTGTTCAGACTGTTCTCTATTTCCTGGCATTGATCTTCTATCCAGTTCTCCTTTGCTGTGCGCATGCCTTTTCGGATGTCATTGTTGATTTTTCGGTAGACATCAGCTCCCTGTGAGGTGTTCTTTTTCTTTTTCATCTCTCTTCGTTTATCACACAGATCCAAAAGTCCAGGTGTGATCCACGGCTTCTTCTTTGGTCGGTGCTTGCCAAGGATCTCAGTGGCGGCATCTGTCACAGCTGAGTTGAAGGTGGTGGTCATGGTGTTGACATCTACTTCACCAGCCCCCAAAATGAGCAGTGGTGCAAATTTCCCTCCAATTGTGGCCTGAAATAGTTCTGCCACCTCCGGGTCTTGCAGTTTGTCCAGGTCGAACTTCAGTCTAGTGCACTTTGAAGTTGATGTGTGTGCCTGTTAATAATAGCTAAATGAATGCGAAATATATTTGACTCCTAGATCAAAGATACGTGTACGTGCAAGTCTCTCTGTTAACTACCACACCCACAAATTCACATGTTCTCACCAACACAGGCAAACACCAACACAAAATTTACGTTCCACGTTCTCAATACTTTATATAAACAAACGACAATATTTTATGGCAATCTTTCACTCCAGTCCTTTTACACGGATAACTTAACACTATTAATCTTAACACTTATCTCATCCCCCGTTGGGGTGCCGGGGGTTTCAGTATAAATAGTATCCCCACTTTCTGGAAATTTAGTGCTTTAAATTCCCACTGTCGCAGTCTTGTTCAATTGTTCTTTCTCATTCCTGCTCTGTTCTATACTTTCTTCTTCTTCGCTAGACCAGTCACCTGCCTTTTTTCTTGAAAGCTCTTCCGGGACAAGACTCCTTATTTGTGTGTGAGGTCTGTTGGATCAGCTTGGGAATATTGGACGCTTTCTGCCAGGTGGTCACCAGGGCTTCCTATGATGTTATTATTTAGCAATGTAGGCATTTTATATGTATGTGTTTTGTTAATAATTTATAATGATGTTTGTATTCTATTTTGTTTTTGTAAACGGGGGATCGATAAATTAGAGTATAGCCTCAGCGTCCCCTGCGTGGGATGTCTTTATTGTAAAGTGACGGGCTGGTGGAGAGCGTTCAGTTTTACCACTAGGGTTGTTTCAGCAGATCTTTTATGCGGATCGGGGGTTGTCCGATCCTGATTTGGATCGGAAGAGTCCGCTGGACCTAAAGCAATAATCATGTAATGTAATGGTTAGAGCGAAAGCGAACTTGGATAATCGAGGGCCGGCAATTTCTTGTCAGAGCCAAAATAAGCACTAAAACGAGTTACATCTTTTTTTCGTATGAGGCGGGTGCACCCACAGGCTAGCAGTTAGATGCACAGTGAGGTTGTCAACAGGAAGTTGAATAAGAATGATGTCGTAGACAGGCGGACGAGCACGCCGGCCCTGTCCGTCTGTGTTACACTCGAATGGTGGTGTTTTTCTTTATCAGTAGTTGATTCAGCCCCAATGCTGAAGTCCTGATAAGTGTAACTCGGATTCGTTTATCCACGCAACCCGTTCAATCAGCAACAAAGCACGGAGTCGTCGTATGAAGTTTTCAAACTTTATTCAGCGTACATCAACAACTGCATTCATTCACCTTTTCACTTTCTCTTCTCACTTATGTTATGTGGATAGATTAAAGTCCCGCGTCACGAAAGCGAATAGGGGACGGGATAACTCTTCTCACTTTTTTTTTTTTTGAGTAAATTTACGTCCCCGGACACATTAAGCGTATAGGGGACGGGTGAAACACCACTAGTTCTTCTCACTTTACACAGAGCATCGAATATATAGTTTTTCTCTATTCCAGAACACGTTGGAACGTCCGAGCATGACGCAATTATAACCAATCACAAATAAATTCGTCATCACTGTCTTACGTCATACAACATTCTTCATCATAAAAGAAGCTCTCAGCTTATAGTGGATCTAACTAGATTCTTCGATGATAGTAAACAAGCAAATCTAGAGAATTCTCCAATAATATCACCAACGAAAATTATGAACATTATACCAAGCTTCTTCTAACAACAACGCAAAATCAAATCATAGGTAAATACACTCTGTTATTGAATTGTTTGCAAAGCAAACGATTAGATCTATCGTGCGCGTCACACACGAACTATCGTGCGCTTTTCAACATAACATAACCCCCCTCTCAAGAAGAAATTTACCCAATTTCTTTCGACAACGTTGAAACGTAATGCACAAACAAAGTCCAGAATTAAAACTTATTTCAGTCTGTCTGAATACTGTCAATGTGCTCAGTTTATCTACACAGAGTCAATGGTTTTCATCTTCAAGTCTGTCTGGATATGGCCAATGTTCTCAGTTCATCCACATAGTCAATGTTCTTTACTCACACACTCTGCTGAGAAAGTCTGCACCAACATTGTCTGATCCTTTAATAGATTCTACTCGCATGTTAAAGTTATGCAAGTACATAGCCCATCTCATGGTGCGAATGTTCACAAACTTGGCAGAGTTCAAGTAGGTTAGCTAGCGGCTTGTGATCAGTCTGTAGCACGAACTTCACTCCTTGAAGGTACAGTTCGAACTTCCGGATTCCCCATATGATGGCGAGGCACTCTTTCTCCATGGTCGAATAATTTTTCTCAGCCCTCGACAGTTTTTTGCTGGCGTAACTTACCGGAAATAGTTTCCCGTCGTGTTCCTCGGCGGCAGGGATAGCTCAGTGGTCAGAGCGCACGACTTGTGTGAGTGCGTCTTGGGCGACGTGGGTTCGAATCCTGACTTCAGCAAACTATTTTGTGATTGCTGGATATTACGGGCCAGCGCCTTGAGAAGCTCTCTGAGCTTGTAAGTGCGCTATATAAGAGAAATCTCTTTCTTTCTTTCTTTTTCTTGCATCAGTATGGCGCCGATGCCTTCGTCCACTGAGTCTGTCCTTAAGGCGAATTCCTTGGAAGTATCGGGCAGTCGTAGCACCGGATCATTCGAAAGGAGGTCGCGCACAGTCTGGTATACCCTCTCCTGAGACGATCCCCACTGCACTTTGTTACGACAGCCTTTCCGCACCAGGTCCGACAAAGGTGCTGTGATGGCTGAGTAGTTCGGTACGAACTCCATATAATACCCAGCCAATCCCAGGAAAGACCGCACTTGCTTCTTTGTTTGGGGACGTGAAGTGCTCAGAATCTTGGTGACATTTTCTAGCAGAAGCCCCTTTTGTCCTTCTTTCAGCGAATGGCCGATAAAGTCGACGTTGTGAGTTCCCAGAATACACTTACTGGGTCTCACGGTCAGTTTAGCTTCTGTTAGACGGTAAAACAGCTCCCTCAAGGTCTGCAGATGCTCTTCCCAGGTGTGGGTGTGGACTAGAAGGTCGTCCCAGTAACACACGACGTTGTCCATCCCTTTGAGCATCTTCCTCATTCCTCTCTTCAGGGTAGCTCCGCTGTTGACCATGCCAAAGTGCATCCTTAGGCATTCGTACGTCCCATCAGGAGTTATAAAAGCAGTCTTTGGTATGTCTTGTTGACGCACGGGGACTTGCCAATAACCCTTGCTGAGATCAATCTTTGAGAAGATTTTACTTCGCGATAATTGGCGGAAGAGGTCTGCTGCGGTAGGCATCGGCTCAGGGTCGAAGACGGTGATCTTGTTAACCTTCCTGTAGTCGATGCATACTCTGTTGCTCCCGTCCTTCTTCACGATCACGACAGGGGACGCGTAGGGGGAACTGGACCCCCTGATGATGCCCATCTTCAGCATCTCGTCGATGTCTTTCTACAAGGATTCGCGGGCCTTGGAAGGGATCGGGAAGAGTTTGATCGAACGGGGACATTTGACGTAAGGTGGACTTCATGTTCGACCAAAGTTGTAGAGCCTGGGACATCGCTGAAGCTATGGGGAAACTCGCCCATAAGGTCCTTGAGCTTCATCGTTTGACCTTCCGTCAAGCGTGGTCCTAGCTTAACATCATCGATGCCTTCTTTGCTGTGGAAGTCTCCCAGTTCCAACAGTTCCTCGCTGTCAAAGCTGTCGTCGATCACAGCTGCTGTTGCTGCGTGTACAGTCTCTGGTGGCCTTTCCACGTACAGCTTGGTTGGCGTGGTATATCTTGGAATGCTGGCCGACCTTCACGTGGTAGTCGTTGATTCCCACCACGATCTCCACTTTGTACGGGCCTTTCCACTGCTTCAGCAACTCATTGTGATCGGTAGGTAGCAGCACTAGCACTTTGTTGCTAGGTTTGAACTTCGTGTTCACACGATCATAGTAGTGTTTTCCACAGTCCTGGGACTTCTTCAAGTTTTCTCTGGCTATCTCGAGAGACTGCTCCAGCTTCTCCCGTAGCTCAAACATGTACTGGTAGCTGTTCTTCACCTCTGGGGTCTCTACTTCCTTCGTCCACAGCTCTTTCTGCATGTGCATCAGCCCTCGGATGGTTCTTCCGTACAGCAGCTCGAATGGAGAAAAGTCGGTGGACTCCTGCGGCACTTCTCTGTAGGCGAACAGTAATGCGTTGACGTAGCGATGCCATTATCTGGGCTGCTCGCTGCATAGTTTCTTCAGGGTGGACTTCAGCGTAGCATTGAACTTTTGGACAAGCCCGTTGCACATCGGATGGTAAGGCGTCGTAGTCAAATGCCGGATGCTCAGCAGTCTGTTGACCTCCTTCATGCAGTCAGAGACGAACTGCGTCCCGAGGTATGTCAGAATTTCTTCAGGCACTCCAAGTCTACTTGTCTACTGAACATGTCCACCAGCGCCTCTGCTACAGTTTCAGTGTCAATTTTCTTCAGTGGCACTGCTTCTGGGTACCGAGTCGCATAGTCCACTAAAGTCAGTACCCACCGATGACCTTCTTCACGCGGAGGTTTTATTTCGCCGATTAAGGCCAACGCCACCCTCTTGAAAGGTCGGTCGATCAAAGGCATTCTCTGCATAGGCACTTTAGGGACCCTTCCTCGAGGTATGGTCTTCTGGCAAATGTCACATGACCGGCAGAAACGGCTGACGTCCGCATGAAGTCCTGGCCAGTAGAACACCGCCTGGATTCTGTCCGACGTCTTCTTGATGCCCAGGTGACCTCCCATGATTGAGTCATGTGCTACTTCCATCACTTGGCGCCTTAGGGGTAACGGTACCAAGACTTGACGTAGTGGTTTCCCGCCGTTGACCCTCGGGTGCTGGAAGATTCTGTACAGGATCTTGGCCTTCACCTCAAAATAGATCGTGCCACTGCCCTTGGTCAGGTGGTCTTGGCGATTCCTGTACTTGTTTAAATTGCTATCAGCTTCTTGGAGCTGGGTCAGCTTATCTCTGTCCACGATGGCGGCTTTGGAGCTGTCGGCGACCTTCAGTGGGGTAGACGTCTTGTCTCTCTTGGCCTTGGCCCTAGTAGTGACAGCACCGACGATCTCGGGTCAGCAGGGCAGAGCCGGAGTAGCCACATTGTCCCGTAACAGCTCTGTAAGGTCTCCATCGGGAAATGGCAATGGATCCTCCTTCGCAACTTCGACGCGTTGGGTTGAGGCAGGACTCCATTCTGAATCGGGGTCGTCGGGTCGTCTCGCGCCGTCGATATTCCCGATTATCAAATCATACAGCGGCTTCTTCAGGCAAACCGCTTCTACTTCGCCAATGTAGAAAGGAGTGCTGACTTGAATCTTCGCAACTGGCGCTTTCACACATTTGCTGTCGGCCATGAGTGTCCATTTAGAATCGCCAGTGAACTGTTCTTTAGCGATTAGGTCTTCTCTGGGTATGACCCCACTGCAGCCCGAGTCTCTTAGGACAGTCACTTCATGATTTCCGACGCGTCCCTTGGAAACAGGCATGTTCTGGACGGTCACAGCTGCGCTCGCGACGACGGGGATGGATTTCCCCTTGGCAAGGAGAAGTTGGCCATCAGTCATGCACTCTTGCACGTCCGCAGGAGTAGCTGTGCGCTCGGTCTCACTCGGAAGAATGACGCTCCCGCCGCACACTTGATGGTCAGATCTACTGGTTTGCCGTTGATTGGAGAAGCGCCTCTGTCGGTTGCCCGCCGCTGCGTTGTCCGTATTGCTCTGCTGTCCGCTATTTCTGTTTTGAGGACAGTTGGCAGCTCTGTGGTCTGTAGCGTTGCAGATGAAACAGCCTCTTGAATGCCCTTCCCTGGGAGGTGGTGTGGTGTCCGTGTGTATATGGCTCGTCTGACTCCCCTGGATCTGGTTCCCATGGTTTCCAGTCTTCTGAAAATGTTTCGTCGCCTTGGGTGGCCCCAGCGTCTTCCCGTTAGCGATAAGGTATCTTTCAGCAACCTCAGTCACATCTTTAAGCGTCTGCAGCTTTTGTAATTCTAAGTGGGTCGCCAGGTCCTTGTGACAGGCATTGAGAAATTGTTCCTTCACGATCAGGTCATGGAGACTGTCGTAAGACTTCCTTTCGCCTGATAACTCCACCCACTTGTGTAGATATGGCGACAGGCGCTCCACAAACTGCTTTGGCGTCTCGTCTGACAAAGGCCGGCATTCACGGAAGCGTTTACGGTAGCCCTTCTCTGTAAAGTTGTAGCACTGCAATTGGGCCTCTTTCAAGACGTCATAGTCTTTGGCGTCAGTGTTCGACAATCTGGTGTAGACTTCGAGTGCTTGCCCCGTCAGAAGTGCACTTAGTCGAATCGCCCAGTCTTGAGGATGCCAGTTAGAGTTTTCGGCAAACCTTTCAAATCTCGCCAAATAACTGTCAATCTGGTCCTTCCCGTCGACGAACGCTGGCAATTTTGGAGCCATGTGGTAGCTGATGATTTGTGGCGCATGCTGATTGTTTTCGATACGCGCCAACTCTAGCTGGTACTGAAGTCGTCTCTCTTCCATCTCGTCACGCCGACGCTGTTCCTCTCTTTCTTCTTGGCGACGCTGCGCTTCGAACTCTCTTTCTTCTCGGCGTCGCTGCTCTTCTAATTCTCTTTCTTCACGGCGGCGTTGCTCTTCAAATTCTCGTTCTTGTATTCTCTCCTGGGACTTGACGTACTTCGTCAGCTGTTTGCCTTTGAGATTCAGTTCAATCCCTTTCTGCCAGAAGTCAGCCATCTTGATGCTTCTGGAAAGTTCTTGACTATGCTGTACCTTTCTAGACTGTTCTAGAACAGCACGCTTTCTGCAGTAGCGCTGATGCTTGTCACTTGTTGCCTTCGCGGATGCAGGCCCTGCTGTCCTCGTCGTATGCGACGCTGCACCACGCTGGTGTTGATGTATACGCTACTGTGCTGAAGTAGATGCGACGTCCACTCGTCGCTCTCTCTAATGCTGGCGATGTAGCTCCGAGACTATCCCTCGACGTAGTCTTGCGGCAGCCACGTAGTCCCGATCTGTTGTTCGCTCTCGAAGCAACTCTTCGGCGACTACACGCCCTTGCAGTCAACCCGAATCTATCGGGAATATATGTTGGCCCCTTCCGACGCAACTCCTTGGCGGCTATCCTCGATGACTGCCTCTCGTAACGTTGACTCGCTTGTTGTCGCAGTCGAACCATTGGCTATGGCGTGGATCCCGGCTTGACCCCCCAAATTGTTACACTCGAATGATGGTGTTTTTCTTTATCAGTAGTTGATTCAGCCCCAATGCTAAAGTCCTGATAAGTGTAACTCGGATTCGTTTATCCACGCAACCCGTTCAATCAGCAACAAGGCACGGAGTGGTCATATGAAGTTTTCAAACTTTATTCAGCGTACATCAACAACTGCATTCATTCGCCTTTTCACTTTCTCTTCTCACTTTACACAGAGCATCGAATATATAGTTTTTCTCTACTCCAAAACACGTTGGAACGTTCGAGCATGACGCAATTATAACCAATCACAAATAAATTTGTTATCACTGTCTTACGTCATACAACATTCTTCATCATAAAAGAAGCTTTCAGCTTATAGTGGATCTATATAGATTCTTCAATGATAGTAAACAAGCAAATCTAGAGAATTCTCCAATAATATCACCAACGAAAATTATGAACATTATACCAAGCTTCTTCTAACAACAACGCAAAATCAAATAAAAGGTAAATACACTCTGTTATTGAATACTTTGCAAAGCGAAACGATTAGATCTATCGTGCGCGTCACACACGAACTATCGTGCGCGTTTCAACATAACAGTCTGAAGTAGCTATCGTGTCTTGGTCTGGACCAAGACGCACGTCCGGTCGCCGCTGTTCCTCGTGTCGCCCTTTCCCCCGTTGTCTGAGACAACGCTGTGTCTGAGTGTATGGAGCAAACACCCGCTTCCCGTAGGCAGCTACAACAATATATATGAACACCTCAATGCTCTGACCTTTATAAACTCATTGTTCTTCTTTGTTTCATCCTTGCTCACCTCCCTTTGTTTCCTTCACTTTTCCAATTCCGTTCCGTATGTGATCGTTTCTTTCCTAATTCCACAATGTTATCCATATCCCAGATATAATTATTTCATGCATGACAATAACTATCAAACATGCTCACACCTTTCTTTCATATTACATAATATACTGCTCTATAACTATAGCCCCATGTAATTAACAATATTATTACATCAATGAAAATTATATTCCATCTTAGTGGACAACAGCTCACCACCTCTCAACACAATAAATACAATGCAAAAACTTTACATCTCCAACATTTCAGAATCATGAAAAACATTATAAATACCTGTAATCTTTACAGCACAATATATAATTATCCTCTTTCAGAGAGAAAGTCCTACCGAACCTACACGTCCTGATAGACTCTCAGTGCCTTCTACCTCTTCACTTTTCACAATAATCTTTTCTTTTTTTTCTTTCTTAATGTTTTCTTTTTTACCTAGCCTGACACTCTGACTCCACAACCTGCGACCACACAGCCTGAAACGCAAAACTCGAGTGAGCCCCAATGCCCTGACTGCGAGCTATTATTTATTCCATTGGTTCAGCAACTTCAGCCAATCAAAATAATACATAGATTTATTTGGGAAAAAAAATAAAGATATTTATTTAAACAAACGGAAAATTCCCGTTCTCTACATTAATTTTATTTGTCAGCAATTAATGTAACTTGAGATTCGGTACAAATCTTTATTTGTCCTCAAGCATTCCAAGAAAACTTGTATTCAGCACATTTTACACGAACCTAATTATTATGAAAAACACCAACACCTTGGAACACATTACTGAGGTAAACAAACAATGACTACTACTACTACTACTACTACTACTACTACTACTACTACTACTACTACTACTACTACTACTATAAATCGGGATGCTAAGCACACGCCTTTTTGACTCACATGCATAGCAATGTGAGTCTTTGTACTCACCCACTCCCCCCCCCCAACCGCCTCCTCCCCCCAAAAAAAAGAAAAAAAAAGAGAGAAATAAATAACTACATTTCCAGATTTTAGCAAATCTGTGCAAGATTGAGTCATAAATAGTCCAAAAATTACGTTAAAAAAAATTGTCCATCCGTCCGTCTGTCTGACCGCCGTCAGGAATCCGCCGTCTGGACGTCCAAAATGTGCAAGTGGATTAATATCTCAGAACCTATTTCAACCATCACAACCAAGCTTTGTAAGATTTAGTATATTCATGAGACCTCATAAATGTTAAGTGAATGAATTATTTCACATCAAGGTCAAGGTCACAGGGTCACACAATTAACTTTTTTTTCTAAGTTATTAATATTGAACTTATTCTTAGAAGCATGATAGATATCAATGAAACACATCCTATGCACATTTGGTCAACCTTACTACTAATAATAATAATAACGGGTTTTTATATAGCGGGTACTCCAGCCTATGACCAGACTCACCATGCTTTACATAATCATTACATATAAATACATGCACTCGATAAAACATTGCTTTTGCTACAATACACCACAAGACAGAACAGTAAGGGTACAACTATTTACAACTATGTACACAAATTATAATTTTAAAAAAAGACAGAGGTAGACTATTTACAACTATGTACACAAATGACAGAAAAGACAGAAATAGAATAGCAAAAAACCTATCCACAGCTATTTATATGCCCGGTTAGGCCCAAGAGGAAAAACAGTATAAATATGTACAGCCGTGTATACACTTACAGATGAGACAGAGACAAAAGAGGAGAGAATGGCAGAAGGATACAAATCAGTCTGAATAATGCAGTTTGAAGAGGTGGGTTTTGAGGGCCTTTTTGAATGCTTGTGTTGATTGTATGTTGCGGATATGGGAGGGAAGGGAATTCCACTGCTTAGGTGCGGCGTAGGCGAATGCACGTTGGCCGTATGTCTTAGTGCGGGTGACGGGAACCTTGAGTGTGCGAGTTTCAGCAGAAGATCTTAAAGTGCGTGCAGGGGAGTAGACAGACAGCAGGTCAGCAAGGTAGGAGGGACAAAAATCAGTGAAGAAGTTGTGACAGAGAACAGAGAGTTTGTACTCTACGCGTGCTTGCACAGGAAGCCTGTGAAGGAAATGTAGTAGAGGTGTGATGTGATCGCGTTTCTTAGCTCGGAATACTAGTCTAGCTGCTGAGTTCTGAACCTTTTGTAGCTTGTCAATGATGTGTTTTGGGGAGCCAGCGAGGAGAGAGTTGCAATAGTCAAGACGAGAAAGGACGAGAGCGCAGACTAGGGTTTTGGTGGCAGTGAGTGTAAGATAGTGGCGAAAGGAGCTGATTTGGCGTATGGCCGTGTATGCAGAGCGACAGACGTTGGAGATGTGGTTGTTGAGGGACAGGTCATCGGAGAGAATGTAGCCGAGATTTCTTGCTGAGGATGAGAACTGAATGTTTGTTGTCCTACTGTAAGCGATGTTGGGAGAGGCGGGAGTGAGGAGGAGGTGTTGTGCTTGTGAATGAGGAGGGCTTCGGTTTTATCGTCATTAAGTTTAAGCTTGTTGAGTGTCATCCATGACTTAATGTCTGTGATGCAGTTCTCCAAAGTTTGAACAGCGGAATTAATGAGAGAGGGGGCAGTGGATTTATAAAGTTGTGTGTCGTCTGCAAATGACTGACTCTCAACAGCATGCTTTCTAAGCAGGAGAAGCAGTGGCTTGGTGTACAGAGTAAACAACACCGGCCCTAAAACGGAACCCTGAGGCACGCCGCACACCAATTCTGCTGTGCTGGAGAAACAGCCATCGACAGTGACTGCTTGTGATCTGTCAGAAATATATGAGTGGAACCAAGCCAGGACCGAGCCGGAGATTCCAAAGTAGTGTTGAATAGTGTTAAAGAGAATGTTGTGGTCGACTGTGTCAAAGGCAGCTGAGAGGTCTAGTAAGGTGAGAACGGAGACGTTACCATTATCTAAGGCCAGCAACAGATCATTGGTTACCTTTAGGAGGGCTGTCTCAGTGCTGTGGAAGGGTCGGTAGGCAGACTGGTTGGGGCAAAGTAAAGCGTTATCATATAGGTAGGCAAACAGTTGTTTGAGAACAATTTTTTCTATGACTTTGGACAGGAAGGAGAGGTTTGAAACAGGACTATAGTTCTTTAGATTATTTTTGTCTAAACTTGGCTTTTTAAGGAGGGGTTTGATGACAGCCGCTTTGAGCACAGACGGAACAACACCAGAGGACAGACTCGTTGATAATGTGGGTAATGGTCGGGAGTAGAGGGTCAAGATTCTCTATCAACATGGGAGTAGGAATGGGGTCAAGAGAGCAAGATGTTGGTTTTGAGCTTAAGATGACTTTCTTGACTTCTTGCTCTGTTATTGGTCCAAGGTCAAGGTCACTGGAGCTGTCCCACGTCAGTTAGTATAGGTACTTTGAAGTGACCTTAAAACTATGAGAGATATAAAGTCCGTACTTGCTAAATTTAGAGATGATAGATGTGATATTTCATATATGTTCCATTTTTGCGTTGACCTTGAAGGTCAAGGCCATTTTATTCCTAGCGAAAACATAAACGAAATAGGTCGTCGTACAGTGGAATGACTGGAATGCCAAGGTTGCCCAAAATGCGCACCACAACTGGGGAGACACATGTAGACACCACTACAACAAGAGACAAATGACAGAGGTCTGAGATACAACAATCTGATACTGGCAAACACGCTTAGTCTCCACAAAAAATCCAGACGATGGGCCTGGCACAGTCCCGGCGGAGAGCATCATAATCAGATTGACTGCATCACAGACATTAAGTCATGGATGGCACTCAACAAGCTTAAGCTTAATGACGATAAAACCGAAGCCCTCCTCATTCACAAGCACAACACATCAAATAAATCACAGCATATCCTTTTCCCCCACCTTCCTTTTATTTTCTTGTCTAAAATCACTTCGGTGAATAGACGTTAAATGAAATAAACAAACAAACAAACAAGCACAACACCTCCACCTCACTCTCACCTCTCCCAACATCGCTTACAGTAGGGACAACAAACATTCAGTTCTCATCCTCAGCGAGAAATCTCGGCTACATTCTCTCCGATGACCTGTCCCTCAACAACCACATCTCCAACGTCTGTCGCTCTGCATACACGGCCATCCGCCAAATCAACTCCTTTCGCCACTATCTTACAGTCACTGCCACCAAAACCCTAGTCTGCGCTCTCGTCCTTTCTCGTCTTGACTATTGCAACTCTCTCCTCGCTGGCTCCCCAAAACACATCATTGACAAACTACAAAAGGTTCAGAACTCAGCAGCTAGACTAGTATTCCGAGCAAAGAAACGCGATCACATCACACCTCTACTACATTCCCTTCACTGGCTTCCTGTGCAAGCACGTGTAGAGTACAAACTCTCTGTTCTCTGTCACAACTTCTTCACAGATTCTTGTCCTGCCTACCTTGCTGATCTACTGTCTGTCTACTCCCCTGCACGCACTTTAAGATCTTCTGCTGAAACTCGCACACTCAAGGTTCCCGTCACCCGCACTAAGACATACGGCCAACGTGCATTCGCTTACTCCGCACCCAAGCAGTGGAATTCCCTTCCCTCCCATATCCGCAACATACAATCAACACAAGCATTCAAAAAGGCTCTCAAAACCCACCTCTTCAAATTGCATTATTCAGACTGATTTGTATCCCGCTGCCATTCTTCTCCTCTTTTGTCTCTGTCTGATCCTTAAGTGTATACACGGCTGTAAATATTTATACTGTTTTTCTTCCTGGGTTTTAGTTTTACCGGGCATATAAATACCTGTGAATAGGTTTTTGCTATTCTATTTCTGTCTTTTTGTCATTTATGTACATAGTTCTAAATAGTTTATTTCTGTCTTTTTTGTCATTTGTGTACATAGTTGTAAATAGTTTTTACCTTTACAGTTCCGTCTTTTGGTGTATCGTAGCAAAAGTGATGTTTGATCGAGTGCATTTATTTTTAATGTAATGACTATGTAAAGCGTGGTGAGTCTGGTCATAGGCTGGAGTACCCGCTATATAAAAATCCGTTATTATTATTATTATTATTATTACATGAGTTGGACCACTATCGATGGAACGTTCTAGGTATCAGCGAACTGCGATGGAAAGGCCTAGGTGAAACAACGACCGACAAAGGCCACAAGCTCTATTTCAGCGGTAGGGATGACAGGCACGAACACGGCGTTGGATTCTTGGTCCACAAGAACATTCTAGCGACTGTCATGGGTTGCCGCCCAGTCTCCAGTAGACTCATTACCATCCGTCTGAGAGCAGCCCCTTTCAACATCACCATCATCCAGGCCTACGCCCCAACATCAGACTATGACGACAGCGAAGTGGAAGATTTTTATGAAAATCTACAGGCGGTCCTTGACCAAGTGCCGAAGAAGGACATAGTCATAGTGCAAGGCGACTGGAATGCCAAGGTTGGCCAAGATGCGCACCGCAACTGGGGAGACACATGTGGACCCCACTGCAACAACGAGACAAATGACAGGGGTCTGAGACTCTTGGAGTTTGCCAGATACAACAATCTGGTACTGGCAAACACGCTTGGTCTCCACAAAAACTCCAGACGATGGACATGGCACAGTCCTGGCGGGGAGCATCACAACCAAATAGACTACATCATGGTCAAGAAACGCTTCAGATCAAGCATCAACATTGGCAGGACACGTACTTTTCCAGGAGCAGACATCGGAAGTGACCACGATCTCGTGATGATGTCTTTCCGGCTCCACTTGAAGAGAGTAAATACAGCAAAGTGCACTAGACTGAAGTTCGACCTGGACAAACTGCAAGACCCGGAGGTGGCAGAACTATTTCAGGCCACAATTGGAGGGAAATTTGCACCACTGCTCATTTTGGGGGCTGGTGAAGTAGATGTCAACACCATGACCACCACCTTCAACTCAGCTGTGACAGATGCCGCCACTGAGATCCTTGGCAAGCACCGACCAAAGAAGAAGCTGTGGATCACACCTGAACTTTTGGATCTGTGTGATAAACGAAGAGAGATGAAAAAGAAAAAGAACACCTCACAGGGAGCTGATGTCTACCGAAAAATCAACAATGACATCCGAAAAGGCATGCTCACAGCAAAGGAGAACTGGATAGAAGATCAATGCCAGGAAATAGAGAACAGTCTGAACAAGAACAACAGCAAGAAGGCCTACCAGACTGTGAAGCGACTGACAAGTGTCAAACAGCCCAAAGTCTCCACTATCCAAAGCAAGTCTGGCATATGCCTTACAGAAGAACAAGAAGTCTTGGATAGATGGACAGAGTACTGCTCTGACCTTTACAACCATACACCAAATGGAGACCCATCAGTTCTAGCATGTCCAGAGAACAGAGAAGAAGAAGAAATCCTCCCAATTCTCCGGGAAGAAGTTGAGGCAGCAGTGCAAGCGCTAAAGAAAGGGAAGTCAGCAGGAGTGGACAACATACCCGCGGAACTGCTACAAGCAGGAGGAGAAGCGATGATTGATGCCCTCACCATTATCTGTAACAAGATCTGGCAGAGTGGGGAGTGGCCTATACCATGGACCCAGTCGCTTGTCATCACTCTTCCCAAAAAAGGTAACCTTCAGGAGTGTGAAAATTACCGCACCATCAGCCTCATCAGCCATCCCAGCAAGGTCCTCCTGAAAATAATACTCAACAGGTTGAAACCCCAAGCTGAACAAATCATAGCTGAAGAACAAGCAGGATTCAGGGCAGGGCGAAGTACCACTGAGCAGATTTTCAACCTCAGAATAATCTGTGAGAAATACCTACAGCACCAACAACATCTATATCATGTGTTCATAGACTTCAAGAAGGCGTTTGACCGAGTCTGGCATGCAGCTCTATGGGCAACAATGAAAGTGTACAACATCAGCCCAAAAATTATTGAAGTCATCAAAAGCCTGTATGACAAGGCTACCAGTGCAGTCCTCCACAACAGAGCCATCGGGAATTGGTTCAGAACAACAATCGGTGTGCGTCAAGGATGCCTACTCTCTCCAACACTCTTCAACATCTTCCTAGAGCGCATCATGTCGGATGCTCTTGCAGACCATGAAGGCACAGTCAGCATAGGGGGTAGAGCAATCTCCAATCTTCGTTTTGCAGATGACATTGATGGATTGGCTGGAGAGGAACAAGAACTTGAACAGCTGGTACAGAGGCTTGACACCACCTCCAAAGTCTATGGAATGGAAATAAGTGCAGAGAAGACCAAAATGATGACCAACAACACCAATGGCATCAATACGGACATCAAAGTCCAAGGCCAATCCCTCGACACAGTGCATAGCTTCAAATATTTAGGAGCCATTGTATCAGACAATGGGTCCCGACAGGAAGTCCTCTCCAGGATCGCACAAACAACTGCTGCCCTGACAAGGTTGAAGCCCATTTGGAAAGACAGAACCATCAGTCTACATTCCAAAGTAAGACTGCTGCGCTCTCTGGTCATCTCCATCTTCCTATATGCTTGCGAAGCATGGACCCTCACAGCAGATCTCCAACGAAGAATACAAAGCATGGAGATGAGGTGCTACAGAAGACTTCTGGGCATTTCCTATACCCAACACATCACCAACGACGAAGTCCGACAGACCATCACACAAGCTATTGGACAACATGATGACCTGCTAACAGTGGTGAAGAAACGGAAACTTCGGTGGTATGGCCACATCACCAGATCATCAGGCCTTGCAAAGACTATTCTGCAAGGCACAGTGCAAGGAGGTAGAAGAAAAGGGAGACCGAAAAAGAGGTGGGAGGACAACATTCGAGAATGGACTGGTTTGACACTGAGCGAAGCCATCAGGGCTGCTGAGGACAGAGAAAGATGGAGTATGCTGGTTAAACGATCATCTGTGGTGCCCCTACGACCTTCGGGTTACGGGACAGGATAGGATAGGATAGGATATTATTACATCATAGTCAAGAAGCGCTTGAGATCAAGTATCAATATTGGCAGGACACGCACTTTTCCAGGAGCAGATTTCGGAAGTGACTACGATCTCGTGATGATGTATTTCAGGCTCCACTTGAAGAAAGTAAACACAGCAAAGTGCACAGACTGAAGTTCGACCTGGACAAACGGCAAGATCCTGAGGTGGCAGAAATATTCCAAGCAACAATTGGAAAGAAATTTGCATCACGGCTCATTTTGGGAGCTGGTGAAGTAGATGTCCACAACATGACCACCACCTTCAACTCAGCTGTGAAAGATGCCGCCACTGAGATCCTTGGATAGCACCACCCAAAGAAGAAACCGTGGATCGCACCTGAACTTTTGGACCTGTGTGACAAACGAAGAGAGATGAAAAAGAAAAAGAACACCTCACAGGAAGCTGATGCCTACCCCGAAAAATCAACAATGACATCCGAAAAGGCATGCACTTAACAAAGGAGAACTGGATAGAAGATCAATGCCAGGAAATATAGAACGGTCTGAACAAGAACAACAGTAAGAAGGCCTACCGGACTGTGAAGCGGCTGACAAGTGTTAAACAGCACAAGGTCTCCACGATCCAAAGCAAGTCCGGCATATGCCTTACAGAAGAACAAGAAATCTTGGATAGATGGGCAGAGTCTGCACTGACAATCACACACCAAACGGAGACCCATCAGTTCTAGCATTTCCCCAGAACAGAGAAGAAGAAGAAATCCTCCCAATACTCCAAGAAGAAGTTGAGGCACAGTGCAATCGCTGAAGAAGGGCAAGTCAGCGGGCGTGGACAACATACCAACAGAATAGATTCAAGCAGGAAGAGAAGCGATGATTGAAGCCCTCACCATTATCTAAAGATCTGGCAGAGTGAGGAGTGGCCTACATCATGGACCCAGTCGCTTGTCATCACTCTTCCGAAAAAAGATAACCTTCAGGAGTGTGAAAATTACCGCTCCTTCAACCTCATCAGCCATCCCAGCAGGGTCCTCCTGAAAATAAAACTCAACAGGTTAAAACCACAAGATGAACAAATCATAGCTGAAGAACAAGCAGGATTCAGGGAAGGGCGAAGTACCACTGAACAGATTTTCAAACTCAGAATAATCTACAGCACCAACAACATCAAATATCATGTAGAACGAGCAGGATTCAGGGCAGAGCGAAGTACCAGTACCACTGAATAGATTAATTTTCAACCTCAGAATAATCTGCGAAAAATACTTACAGTACTGATAACCTCAAATATACTACTCAAAGTAATACAAGGGCCACTTGGACACATGGGTCTCTCTTTAAATCAGAAACACGAATTCAATTTATTTGTTCATCATATTTTATTGCAATCATTTCTGCATCAATAACAAAAAAGATTTGAGACATCAGTCGCTTAAAATGCGAGTAAATTCAATTTAACTGGACATACCCCTCATTTACAAAATGAAAACTTTAGAAACCAAAAATCTATAGAGTCAGTATCGGGTGTGGCCACCGTTTGCATCAATGCAGTCTTGGCATCGTTGTCTCATGGACCGTATCAGGTTATGGAGGATGTTTCCTGGGATGGCCAACCACTCTTGCTGGAGAACTTGGGCCAGAACTTCAAGGTTAGCTCCTGGAGGGAGGTTTGCCCGTGTCTGTCGACCCAAGACATCCCACAGATGTTCTATGGGGTTCAAATCGGGTGATCGAGCCGGCCAATCCATCCTTATGACGTGCTGTTGCTGCAGGAAGTCATTGACGATACGCGCTCGGTGGGGTCTGGCATTATCGTCCTGTAGTATGGCGCCTTCCCCAATGGCCCGCAGAGCTGGGAGAACCCTAGGTTGTAGGACGTCATCCCTGTAGCCAATACCGTTTAAGTTGCCATGAATTTGGAGCAGGGGTGTTCTGAAGTTTAATGCGAAGCCACCCCACATCATGACAGATCCACCACCAAAGCGCTCATGCTCGCGCACCGTCGCATCAGCAAAACGCTCCCGTGGACGCCTAGCAAACATTCACTCGATGGTCGTTGAAAGACAAGGAGACTCGTCTGTAAAGAGTACCCTTGACCAATGTTGCCTAGTCCACACCAAATGACGCCGAGCCCAGGCCAAACGCGCTGCACGGTGAGCTGGGGTGAGCAAAGGCCGTACTGCTGGTCGTCTTGATCGCAGGTTTGCCTTGTGTAGACGGTTGCGAATTGTCTGGTCGCTGACGTTAACATTGCTGGCTGCGTGAAGCTGTCTTCTTATGTTGTTTGCTGTAGCGGACCTCATCCTCAGAGCTGACAGGGTGATGAAATGGTCTTGTCTTGCAGTGGTAACGCGGGGGCGTCCGGACCTTCTTGGTTCTTGGACGCTTCCAGTGTTGTTAAAGCGCTCCCGCAGCCTTTGAACAACAGAGTGGGACACTCCCAGCCGCCTGCCAACTTCTCTCACCCCCACCCCTTCCTGAAGCCATGCAATAGCTCTGCCTCTATCCGCATCAGTCAATCGTCACCTTGGGGGCATGGTTGTTGAACTGAACTCAGAAAATGAAAGCTTTTCGCGTGCAAATCACTTTTTAATGTTGAAAACTTTGCTTTATTAGCAAGACAACAGTAAATTAGGGTAATTTTTTTTGTAAAAATTGGGTTTGTTGTTCAACTCAGTGCAGAAAGTTCAAAACTCACACATGTTATTACTTGTCAGAATAAGATTGTCTTGAATGTTACTGTACAGGATAAGTTTTGAAATAAGCAATATAAGCGATATTATTGATAGCAGCAAAAATAATTAAACTAAATGAAATATGAGAGTGGCCCTTCAATTATTTTGAGTAGTATATGATGTGTTTGTAGATTTCAAGAAACCGTTTGACCGAGTCTGGCATGCAGCTCTGTGGGCAGCCATGAGAGTGTACAACCTCAGCCCTAACATTATTGAAGTCATTAAAAAGCTGTATGAAAAGGCTACAAATGCAGTCCTCCACAACAGCGCCATCTGGAACTGGTTCACAACAATCGGCGTGCGTCAAGGATGCCTACTCTCTCCAACATTCTTCAACCTCTTCCTAGAGCGCATCATGTCAGATATCCTTGCAGATCACAAAGGCACAGTCAGCATAGGGGATAGAACAATCTCCAACCTCCATGTTGCGGATGACATTGATAGAATGGCTGGAGAGGAACAAGAACTTGAACAGCTGGTACGAGGCTTGACACCGACTCCAGAGCCTTTGGAATGAAAATAAGTGCAGAGAAAATTGAACAGCTGGTGCAGAGGTTTTACACCACCTCCAGAGCCTTTGGAATGAAAATAAGTGCAGAGAAGACCAACATGATGACCAACAACACCAATGGCATTAACAGGGACATCAAAGTCCATGGCCAGTACCTCAACACAGTGCATAGCTCAAATATTTAGGAACCATTGTATCACACAATGGATCCCGACAGGAAATCCTCTCCAGGATCGCACAAACAGCTGCTGCCCTGACAAGGTTGAAGCTCATTTGGAAAGAGAGGATCATCAATCTACACTCTAATGTAAGGCTACTGCGTTCCTTGTCATCTCCATCTTCCAATACGTTAGCCAAACATGGACCCTCACGTCAGACCTACAACGGAGAATACAAAACATGGAGGTGGGGTGCTAAAGAAAACTTTTGGGCATTTCATATACCCAGCACATCACCAACGACGAAGTCCGACAGACCCTCACACAAGACAGTGGGCAACACGATGACATGTTCGCAGTGATGAAGCTTCGGAAACTCCGATGGTATGTCCACGTCACCAAAGCACCAGGCATTGCAAAGACCACCCTGCAAGGCACGGTGCAAGGAGGCAGAAGAAGAGGGAGACAATAAAAGAGGTGGGTGACAACATTCGAGAAAGAACTGGCCTAACACCGAGCTAAGCCATGAGGGTTGCTGAAGACATAGAAAGATGGAGTACGCTGGTTAAACGATCATCTGTGGTGCTCCAACGACTTTCGAATTACGGGATAGGATAGGATAGGATAGGACAGTGGAATGGCTCTATTTAACCTAACCCATAGTATGCAACATTGGGTTATTTGATAATACATGTGCATGAGAGGTCACGTAAAGGTCAAGGTCATCCAAACGTCAAGGTCAGTGAAGATCAAGGTCAGTGAAGATCAAGGTCATTTTTTGGGCATCATACAAACTTTTGCTGTAGTTTACTTGTTATTACATGATTGTATTTGGATCCGGAGGTCTTGGTCATCTCAAGGTCAAGAGCATAGAAAGATCAAAGTAGGTATTACTTTGCATTTTAATGCAACCTTTTGATTTAGTTTTTGTCAGGGCACTCATTTTTATATTAAATATTGCGAGTTCCATAAGGAGTCATATGGGCTCTGCCATCCTAGTCTTCAGTGAAAGTCAGACGTCACAGACGAATGAGAAGATGACAGCTGATTCTTAAAATAATGATGAGAAAGATGACGTTATAGGTGAAATGATCAAAAACATTCCCCCCCCCCCCCCCTCCTTTTTTTTTTTAAAATTTTGTCTTTGATTCTTTTTTTTTTCCCACCGTTTCACCGAATTCAAAACTTGGTTATCTGAGGTCATCTACTATTATAGACAACTAAAAGGATTTTTGTGTGCGTAAAATTTAGGTAAGATTGCATTTATTACATCAGTAAGGGAGGGGGAAAACTGAAATACTTGAAAAAACCTTCGGTGACCTGAAAAGTCTCATACCCAAAGTAAATAATTTCAACTCCCGGCAGGAATGGAACCCATTGCCTTCGGCATCAGAAACTAGTGCGCAAATGTAGCCAATAAACGTTAACATTGCAAGTGATTACAGGCAAACTTTGCAGCAAAGATTACATTCGTATTTTTTGTGGGTAAGCATTTATCAAGAGTCTGTGGTTTGAATTCGATAGGAAAAGGATATGAATCAGAATTTCATGTTATATACTTTATATATGCGAAACAAAGTTAGATTCATATTATTATTATATATGCCCAAGAGCATTTATAGTATCGGTTACTTTTACGCCAGGTCTGCTTAATATCATACAGTACACCAACAACACACAAATTTAAGTTATTTATTTACAGTTCAATAGAACAAAAAAAAAATTATTTTTTTTTACAGCGGCGATGAAGGCTGCTTCCAAGGACCAACACTTCATCCGAGGTACAAGAGTGTTTCCTTCAATGCTAAAGTACAAGCCTTCATATCCTGACAAGCTGCAGTTCTGCAACGTACCTGATGATGTCAAGAGCGAGCATCTTCAGTTGTTCGTGCAAAAAGCCGCTGGAGTCAAGCCTAAGGAAATTCTCTACGGCGATAGGAGGAATATTGTCGTCTCTTTTGATGCTCCAATCGGTTGGTATTTAGGTTACAGAGCACTAATAGGATTAGCAACAAGCTGTTATGACATATCTCAGGTTGGGTCTTACAACAAGATCACTTCAACCCAGTTTCGTGACAACAAAGCATTTTCAGACTGTCCTCCGACATTCTTGGCTAGTTGCAGTGTCTTTCGCATTACATAAAAATAATCAATGAGCTGATTTGGATTTTGCATTACCTAAAAATAATCAATTCATTTCTTTAATTTTAAGTCTGTTAACCACAAACTCTATTATGCAGCTAAAAACTTAAAACAAATGAATAAAATGCAAAAATTAAATAAAATGTATAACAAAAAAACTCCAGTATATTGCAAAAGTAAGCTTACTCATTCCCATCCCCGCTTTCTTACTCTCGAATGACTAATTTCAATATATTAAAAATGTAATTAGCCTACGGTGAAATTTTTATTAAAAATAAATCGCAGGTTTTAAACACTTTTACAATATTTAGGCCTACTCTGAATTTTATCCTTTAATCAAGTGCGGTTTTTTTTTGGTGCTCAAGCGGATAAAAAGAGAGTATAGAAATCAACGCAGCTGAAAATCTGTTTCTGCGGATCATCGTCGTCAATTTCACGTCATTCACCTTACGCTTCCCTTTTTTGCTGTGCAGATATTTCGAAGGTGTACAGGTTTTGTCAAGAACGACCGATAGAGGGAAGGACACTGAGTGTGTCCAAGGTACCTATTACTAACTGTATCATGGTCAGCAACCTTAGCGCCACAACGTCCAGTGACCACGTGGGATTGTACTTTGAAAGTCTGAACAACAAATTTGGGACCGTTGATATGAAAGCAGAGGAATTCCGCTGCTACGTCTACTTTGAAGATCCCGAAGGTATTGAAATTGCTGGTGTTGCTATTATTATTTTCTTTATTGTTGTTGTTTACGTTTACTGTACTGTTTTTGTATTTCCACACTTATCTGAAATATTTTGAACTAGTCGGAATCAAAATGAGCCAAATGTAGGTCAGTCCGTCCGTCCGTTAATCTGTCGATCTATCGGTTGGTGTTACGATTGAGACGTGCATAATAGATCCGATCTTTTTTGTTTTGCAAAGCATGCAATAATAGCATGTATTTACCTTTGATTTGACTTTGCTCTGTTGCGAATTGCTAGAAGAAGCTTTGTATAATTTTCGTCGGTTGAGAATTTTCTGGAATTACTTGTTTATTATCAAACGAAGCTTCAAGATAGATCTGGTTATAGCTAAGCGATTTTTCTAATCTAAAACAAAAGGTTTGGAGGACGTTAGATAGTGAGTAGTTCCGGTGACGAGTTTTGTTTTGATTGGGTGTAATTGCGTCATGCTGGAATGTTCGAATTTTTTCTCGATTGCAGAGAGTCTGTATAAGTAATGCATTGTCTGCTTGTAGGGATGATTGTTGTAGTGATTTTCGAAAAGAGATCTTGTATACAGTTGTTGATGTTTGCTGAATAAAGTTGAAGAACATTATACGACGACTCCTGTCTTGTTGCTGAGTGAACAGGCTGCGTGGATAAACCAACTCGAGCTACACTGATCAAGATTCAAGCATCAGCTGAATCAGCTATTGATAAATTACCGTGTAACAGTCAGTCCATTAGGCGAAATATCTCAAGAACCACATATCGGATTTTGACTAAACTTCATAGGAACATTGCCATAGCTTAGCGGCCGATCTCCCGCACCATCATATTTGCTTTACCGCAAAGGTCAAGGTCACTGGAGTAATTTTGTTGCTAAACGCGTTTTGCTCAATATTTCGAAAACGGCTTAAGCGATTTTGTTACTTCAAATCGTTGGCCATCTTTCAGTAGCAATCCGGTTTTCTGTCACTCGGTCAGTCGGTCGCTCCGAATTTTACTTTTTTTTGTTCAAAACACAATTGTTGCTTTATCTCAATAATAATTAAACCGAAATTCACCATTTTTACCTTGAGGATACTTTAACTACTTATAAGCATGCTAGATCATTAGTATTTGCACTTCTTCAAAGGTCAGAGTCATTGTGCTTCACCATTTTATAAACATGTTTTGTGCTGTATCGAAAAATTGACCTAGCCGATTTTGTTAATTTGTTGATTGCAGGTAGTTCAGATAGTGGCCCATAATTCCATGTTTTCCTTTTGCTTCGTTAGTATAAAGTCGAGACACGACATCCCCCAGAAACTTAACACTTTTCAAATCGCTTATTTTTTGTGTATGTTTGTGAATGTCTGTAATTATATTTGCAAGGCTTGCCATCTTTATTATTCTTTTTTAACATATTTTAAAAAAATGTGATGTAGTTCTTGCTGCTGCATTTGCAATTGCTGTCGTGTTTGTTGCTACTGTTGCTGCGGCTGCTTTTTTTTGGTACTTTTGTTTTCATACTTTTGTTGTTGTTGATGTTATTACTGTTGTTGTTTATGGATGTAAGCATTTGTTGCAACTTCGTTGTTGGTATACTTTGTTTCTGTTGTTGTTGTTTCGACTTTGTTTTATTGTTGTTGCTACGAGTTTTGTTGCTGTTGTTGTGGTTTATCGTTTATATATCTTGTATTGATTATGATCTGTCTAAAATATGTTTTCTGACATTAAGTGGAAACAATAAAACATTAGTGATTAATGGCAAACTCAGAACATGTAGTGTGTTAGCTATCGTATAACACAGACCGAGATCTTATCTGTGTGCGCAGCAGCTGCGTCTACTTTGAAGAGCGACGATCTGTAACCAACATACACGCTGACATGTTATACACATTCTTGAATACATAACACACATTCATGACTCAAAATTAAATAGATTTTCTCGTTTGGTGAAGCCTTTTGCTCACGATTGATGTTGCGGTATTTTCAGTGATTCAGACCACTCTCAACAACGCGCACGAGCTTGATGGACACAAGCTGGAGGTCAAGCTTTATCTGGAATGCTTAGGCGAGAACGGGGGGACGACAGATCCCAACATGTTCACAATGCCCCAGCCATTCATTCTTCGCGACATCGATCCACACATACTGCAGTTTCTTCAACAGTCTAAGAAAGCTTATTCCGATCTTGCTGAAGAAATGAGCACACTCCATGCCAAGACGGTGATAGAAGGTGACGGTCTGTATTTTGAATGCCAGCTGACCAAACAAGTGCCCAAAGTTCGTTGCCTGGCCATGACGTGGCAGGATGATGTGGAAAAATTGGTTCATAGGCAGCTGAGTCTCCTAGACTTTCGTAAACGGGACGTCATTGCTGAGATTTGGGGTGAAGTTCGACAAGCGATGGAGGCAGCCGCTATCACCTGTACTGAAGGCGCCATCTTTGAGCTGCTGGCACAAGAAACGACAATAGTTGTTGTTGGAAAGAAGAACGATGTGGACCAGCTGTATGCCAAGATCGAGTTCACCGTCCGCGCGGTGGAAGCTGATGTGGAACGAAAGAAACGCCAAGTTCTAGATAGAAAGCCGATGCAACCGTTCAAGTTGGAGCTCCTCAGAACCACATCTTTTGAGAAACACATGGTAGATACCTGTCCCGAGATGACCATTGAGATTCTGGATGAAGAAGTCGTTTTCCATGGACCCTTGGAAGCCATTCAGAAGGCACAGATTGACATGCATGACCGTCTTGAAAATATCTATACGATGCGCATTCCACTTGAGTCAAGTGGTAAACTCAAGTTCTTGACGAGTCCTGAAACACGCAAGTACATCACGAAAATGCTAAAGGAGGAAAACAGATCAATAACGTGGGACGTGGATGTGCCTGAAAGGGCCGTTCTCATATACACACTAAATGAGAAATACATTGAGAAGGCGAAAGATGTTATTAGCAATGGGGTGTGCGAGCGTCAGATTAATATTGATCCTGAATCCTGTGACCTTCTGAATTCTGAAGAATGGCGAACCATGATTCAGAAAGTTACGGAAGCCTGCAAGCAGGGAGCTCTAGACATAGACGCTCGTGGTGAAGATGGCATCTGGGTTGCGGGAACAGCCAACGTATTCAAAAACGCGTTGGACCACATCTCTAACTTTCTAGACATGAACACCATCTACACTGAAACTGTGTGCTTTGGCACATGCAGACAGAAGTTCATCGTCAAGATCGTGTATTCGAGGCTGAGCGAAATCGAGCGGGAGTATGCCAAACAAAACGTTTGCATCAAAGTGGGGGAGCAGCGAGAGGACAGGATCGAGGTTAGGGGTCGACGTCAGGGATTTGAATCGGCCAAGTCAGAACTTGAAAAGCTTGGGAGAAGCATCATCTGTTATGAAGAGGTTGTCACCGAGAGCGCAAGCATCGCCTTTCTGGGGATACCGTCCTGTTGCCAGGATCTCGAGGCTCTCGCCCTCCGGATGAATTGTGTCTTCGGTTTCGAACCGGAAGACCCAAACATGCAGGTATATCTCTCTCTTTGTCTCTCTCTCTTTCTTTCTCTCACTTTGTCTCTCTCTCCATCTGTCTGTCTCTGTCTCTCTCTCTCTCTCTCTCTCTCCTTCTCGCTCTCTCATATATTACACCTCAGTTTGCACTTCCATGCGGCACCCACGCAATTAAGTTAAAGAAAAATGCAAACTAAAGTCGAACAGTCGAATTGTATGCATTGCAAATCTATGTCATAATGCTACGCTTCTTCTCAGTGCGCGCATTACATTACATTACATTACATGATTATTGCTATAGGTCCAGCGGACTCTTCCGAGCCAAATCAGGACCGGACAACCCCTGATCCGCATAAAAGCCCTGCTGAAACAACCCTAGTGGTAAAACTGAAACCTCTCCACCAGCCAGTCACTTTACAATAAAGACATCCCACACTTGGGACGCTGAGGCTGTACTCTAATTTATCGAACCCCCGTTTACAAAAACAAAATAGAATACAAACATCATTATAAATTATCAACAAAACACATACAAATAAAATGCCTACATTGCTAAATAATAACATCATAGGAAGCCAAGTGACCACCTAGCAGAAAGCGTCCAATATTCCCAAACTGATCCAACATACCTCATACACAATAAGGAGTCTTGTCCCGGAAGAGTTTTCAATAAAAAAAAGGTAGGTGACTGGTCTAGCAAAGAAGATATTATAGCAGAGTGATAGAACAGAGCAGGAATGAGAAAGAACAAATGCGAAAGACAGCGACAGTGGGAATTTAAAGCACTAAATTTCCAGAAAGTGGGGATACTATTTATACTGAAACCCCCGGCACCTCAACGGGGGTAGTGCGCGCATTAAATCACTCGCTACACAGTTGGCTTATCGCATGTGTGTGATTGTGTCCAATTCGAACTGAATATAACATATAAGCCTGGCTGTAATTCCAGTGACGACAACAGAAGCAGGTGAAAAAACAACAACAGCTACAGCAGCTACATCTTCTGTAGTATCTTATAAGATTGTTTTTAATCACGTGCAGACCCGAGAAACATAAGACATAAGAACATAAACTATTTTGTAACCATGTAGGCGACACGTATTTTCAAATTTGTTTCTTTATTTATTTGTGTTCTGACCTTGTATGCTTGTCCAGATCTTGTCCCGGTCTGGTATTGGGGCAGCGAAGAGTGCCAAAAAGGTCCGCAGGGGTGTGAAGATTCTGTCCTCAACAGCCCACTACAAGGAAGTAAGCATCAGCACGGTTCAGGGCGACATTACACAGATGGATGTGGATGTCATCGTCAACGCCGCCAATGATATGCTCAAGCATGGTGCTGGCTTGGCCAGGGATGTCGTGCAGAAAGGTAATCGAAGAACAAACATGCTGCATATACGCATCAAGTTCTATCCTCGGTTTCGGTACTATGTGTTCATCCCGGTGTATACCAGGATTACTCTATATCTAATTGAATGGTTTGGCTGGAGAGGAACAAGTACTTGAACAGCTGCTACAGGCTTGACACACCTCCCGAGCATTTGAAATGGAAATAAGTGAAGATAAGACAAAAATGATGACCAACAACACTAATGGCATCTACACAGACATCAAAATCCAAGGCCAATCCCTCAACACGGTGCATAGCTTAAAATATTTAGGAGCCATTGTATCAGACAATGGGTCCAGACAGGAAATCCTCTTCAGGATCGCTCCAACAACTGCGGCTCTGACAAGTTTGAAGCCCATTTGGAAAGACAGGACCTGTCACGTGGGGTTTATGGGCTCTGCACAATGGAATTATGGACCCTCACGTTTATTCGGTGGGAACTGCTAGTACGTCACCCTATGAATTACTTTAATAAATTTATTTGTTTTGCTCGTTCTGTGTTAAGGTTGGGGTACAGAAATAGATAGAAAAATGGTAAAAGATTACTGTCACACTAGCTTTCACACGGCTATGAATCATATGTAGTCCAGCCACTTGATAACAGTTAAAATCACACATTTATTTCTTCTACTCTATACAAGATTCTCTAAGTACTACTCTAACTTAAAATGTCTCATTCAATGCTAATAGTTCGATCGCTGATAGTCTATGCAGCTGTTCTATCTTCATCGGGCACTTGCTAGTATATCTCATGTAGATTTGGACTACTGTGGTCCGTTTTACAGTTTCTCAAGAGTTGGACTACTGTGGTCCTGTTATGATCAGTTTAAGTGCACCTTCGCCTTATGCACTTAACTCATGTGTGGGGTGTTCGAAGTCCTTCTGTGAGGTAGCTTCTGGTACACCTTTGTCGTTGTGTAGTTGGGTTCCCTTGCCACGCTGTGGGGTCTGACAGGGTGTTTCTTCGGGTAGCTCCTTCCGTCTGCGGTAGAGTCTCCTCGACCAACTAGTCGTTTCTGTGGAGTGGGGTGCACAGGATAGCTCGGGATAGCTCGCCTGCTCGTCTGTAATATAAGAGACGAAATTCTGCACAACCCTGAATAATCGGTTTGTGCAGAGCGTCTCACTGAAAGCCAAAGTAGCCCTCAGTGATAGCTCCACATCTCTATACATAAGCGACGAACATTCTGCTACTTCCGGGTTCCACTGGAATCTCAACTCTAAATGCCTATACATACATAAATATAAATCGTGTCTAACTATACACATACAGAATTAAGAATAATATAAACATTCAGTGGTACAGCCACTGGTCTGCAAACATACATATAAGTTAAACAACAGTGGTTCCGTATGGTATGCAACATGGCGGCGCAACCGGTCGTGTTTCGCCACGTGTTCGGCGTTTCCACATGGTCACACAAATTCGGATTAACAATTCACATTTATGCATAGCAAATTCCTCAAACATAATTTCAACAATACTATAAATATATCACGATGAAACAGAAGTGTGTTCATTTACCTGTTTGACAAGTTCAGGCCCGTGATGACTTGAGAGAATTCTAAGATTTCTAAGTCCTGCTTCCTGGTCTATGAGTGTAAAGATTTCTCTAGCTGTGGAGATGTTGACTCTACCTCGTCTCAACCACGACTGATCCAAACTGTGTTAGGCTCTGACACATTCAAAACTGCTCTACCCACTGAGCCTGCTCTGATTGGTTAAAACGGTCCGATTCAAAGCTCAAGTGCTGACTCACTGCGATAGCGTGGGTCGGGCTCGCGGTGTGTGGTCTGCTGTGTACTATACTAACTCTCTACTGTTACAAATACTACACCTGGCTAAATAGTCAATGGGCAGGGTAAACTGCTCGGTTCATGACAGGCTCCCTCAACTGAAAAAAGGCGATGACTACTGGATTCGACCTTTTTCTACTACAGAGCCTAGTTTAACACTGCACTATCCTAGGGTCCTATTTACAAACTAATTAAGTTGCTCTACCTGAGCTGCAATGCTGTGCCAGGTAGCTATGGCCACTAGTGACAGGGTTCTTATTGGGCGGGGACGAATTCTGGTGCTGTGGCTCTTAGTTGTGTTGGGTGGGCTACAGCTGCTGTGTCCTCCACGAGATGGCGACTGAGGTAGTCGGCTCCGTGGTTTTCCTTGCCGGGGATGTACTCGATTTGGAATGAGTATGCCTGAAGGGTGAGTGCCCATCGCATCAGGCGAGCGTTCAAAGACTTGGAGGCTGCCAGGAACGATAGTGGTTGGTGGTCCACCTGAACTGTGAAGTGGGTCCCATACAGGTAGAGTTGGAATTTCTGTATGGCCCAGACTAGTCCAAGGCATTCCTTCTCCGACGTGGCGTAGTGGGTCTCGGCGGGTCTCAATTTTCTGCTGGCGTAGGCGACGGGGAATAGCGTCTCTGCATTCTTGGGGTCGCGCTGTAGCAGTACTGCTCCGAGGCCTAAGTCGCTTGCGTGGTGCGAAGAACGAATGGCTGAGTCAAATCGGGTAGGTGGAGTACTGGCGCCGATGTCATTCTGTCCTTGAGTGTTTGGAATGCTGTCTCACATTCCGCTGTCCAAACTACTTTGTCCGGGGCGATTTTCCGGGTTCCATTTGTCAGTGGTACGGCGATGCTGTTGTAGTTGCGGATGAACTTCTGGTAGAAGCCGCAGAGTCCTAGAAACGACTGTACTTCCTTTTTGGTCTTGGGCCTAGGAGCGTCGAGTAGGCGTTTCACGGTCTTTTCTACCGGTCGCAGGCTTCCTTGACTTATGGTGTGTCCCAGAAATTCTAGCTCGGTGAATCCAATCTGACATTTGGTGGGTCTTGCCGTCAATCCCGTGTCTCTGAGGCGGGCGAGTAGTTGTTGTAGGAGCGTGACATGATCCTCCCACGTAGGTGTTGCGATGAGGATGTCGTCCATAAACGAGTGTAGGTGCTCGCTGCTCAGGGGTGCCAGGAGTTTTCGCATCATGGCGCTGAAGATGCTGGGTGCGTTGTGGAGTCCGAATGGAAGTACATTGAACTCGAAGTGTCCTTCCATAGTGCTAAACGCTAGGTACTTTCGGACTTGCGGTTGCACTGGTATCTGGTAGTATCCTTTGCTGAGGTCGATGCGTGAGAAGTACTTCGCTCGCTGTAGCTTGGCAAATAGGTCTGTCTGGTCCGGGAGTGGCTCTGGCTGGAACTGCGTTACCGCATTCAGGAGTCTGAAGTCGATGCACAGTCGATGCTCTCCGTTGGGTTTTCGCAACAATACCGTGCCTGCGCTGTAGGGTGAAGTAGACTCTGAGATGATTCCGGCTGCCAGTAAGGTGTCTATCTCTTCCTTGATGGCTCGCTGCTGAGACAGTGGCATCGGGTAGAGCTTCTGGCGGACGGGTGTTGGGTCGGTCACCGTTAAGGTTACTTCGACGAGGTCTGTCCTCCCTGGTCGGTCTGTTAGCACAGTCTGATGTTGTCGAATGACCTGTTACTTGCTGTCGCTGGGTAGCGGCTAGGTCTCCGTTGAGTATCACGTCTTTGTAGGTTTCCTTGGAGTGCAGGGGATACTCTACTGCATTGGTCTCCATGCTTTCTCCTTCTTCCGCGATGGCGATGGCTAACAAGTTGTGAGTGCTGGGGGTCGCTGGTCGGTCCGTGTATTTCTTGAGGAGATTGATGTGGTGGTACCGGGCTCTCCCGTTCACCTCTACTTGGTAGACTGTCTTGGATTTCTTGGCAGTCACCCGGTACGGTCCTCTCCAAGCGATGTCCAGCTTGTTGGTTCCACTTGGAAGTAAGAGTAGCACTTGATCGCCGACTTGCAGTTCTCTGTCCTTCGCGTGGCGGTTGTAGTACTTCGCCTGACGGGCTCTTGCCTTCTTCAGTGCTTCACCAGCTTTCTTCCACGTTGCTTTGAGGGTTTCCTGCAGGTCTGCGACGTACTTGGTGGCACCTCTTGGTGTGTCGTCTATCTTGGCCTCCGTCCAACTTCTGCGTAGGGCTTCTAGCGGTCCTGCTAGGGGTCTGCCGAATAGCAATGTTGACGGGGTGTAGCCTGTGGCTGCATGGGGCGTTTCTCGGTATGCGAACAGTGCCGCATTCACGTAGGTGTCCCACGCTTCTGGATTGTCGTCGGCGACTTTCCTGAGTATGGTGAGAAGGGTTCCATTCAGTCTTTCTACTTGTCCGTTGCTGGCGGGGTGGTATGGTGGTGTGCGAATGTGATGAACTTGTATCAACTCGAACACGTCTTGCATCAGGCGGCCGGTGAACTGAGATCCGTTGTCCGTTCTAATGCTGTCCGGGAATCCGACTTTGGTAAAGATGGCGATGAGTGCATCTGCAATCTTCTTGGTGTCGATCGCTGGCAACGGGACTGCTTCGCACCACATCGTACATGCGTCGACGAGTGTGAGTAGAAATCTGTTCCGCTTCTTGGTCATGGGCAGTGGTCCTACTATGTCTACTGAGACTTGCTGGAATGGTACGCCGACTACTACCGATGGTCCTAAGGTAACTGGTACGGTGTGATGTCGCGGGGAATATCGTTGACATTGGTGGCAAGATTTCACGTAGCGCTTGACATCCTCCGTGATTCCTGGCCAATAGTAGTGTGCGCTGATTCTCTGCACTGTGGCTCCAATTCCCATGTGTCCGCTGAGTGGCATGCTGTGGCCTAGTTCTAGTACTTGGGCTCGAAGGGTGGCTGGTAGTACTAGTTGGGTGTGATCTCCATCTCCTTGTCGATGTAGAACTCCCTCTTCCATGTAGAAGTCTCCCTTGTGCGGGGGTGTGTGCGCCTTGGGTAGCTTCTGGAAGCACTTCGCTATCGAGGTGTCTTCTTTCTGTGCTGTTTTGATCTCTTCGAGTCCTGGGTTCGGAGCGAACTCGGGCTGGGGTGGTTGGGTTTTAGCTTGGGCCCTGGTTTGCACTGCAGCTATCTCTACAGTTTTGGGGGGCGTGCCTAAGAACACATACCTACAACCTAGCACTAGATCATACAGGGGTTTCTGTAAAACAGCTGCTTGGATTCGTCCTGTGACGTACCTACTCTCTACTTCTATCCAAGCTATTGGGCAAGTAGTCGTCGGTTTCGTCAAGTCTGCTCCTTGTAGTTCGACTGTCTTGTCTGTCAAGTCCGCGCGCGATACAAGAGATTCGCTAACTATCGCGTCGTATGATAGACCTGTGTCATACAGACAGTTCGCTTCTTTTCCGTTGACCTTGACCGTGTCTGTCACCGATGGGTGATCTCCGATCGTGTGTGGCTTGTTACCGCTACTTTGAGTTAGAACTCTGTGCGCTGGCCGGCTTTCGCGCTCTTCCCTACGTTGTGCGGCCAACTTGAAACATTCTGCGGTGGAGTGATTGTTTCTGTTGCAGAACGAGCAATACCGTCTCTGTTCTGCGGGACCTCTTTTCCCGAATTCCGTGTTGGGTCCTTTATTTTGCCCAGGTCTGGGGTTATTCGGCTTATTCGCGCTGCGCTCTTCTCGGTTAGGGCTTCGTTTCTGTGCCTCTTTCCCGTTAGGCTTTAGGTCTCGCCTGAAGCTCTTGGCTTCTCCGTGTGCGGCCACGTACCTATCTGCGACCTTGACCAGATCTTCCAGTCTTTCCGCGCCCTGCTCTACTGAGAATGTCCTCAGCTCGGGGGTCATGGTTTCCCGTAGCTGTTCCCATACTAACAGTTCTGTCAGTCCATCATACGTCTTAGCCGTGGCTGACTGGCTAATCCACTTATCCAGCGTTGTGGACAACCGATCCGCGAACTGCGCATAGCTCTCTCCTTTCACTCTCCGGTTGGTGCGGAATTTTTGCCGATAGCATTCTCCTGTTAGTTCGAATCCCGTTAGGAGTGCCTCTTTTACTTTGTGATAGTCAGTCACTCTGTCAGTTGGTAGCTTACTGTAGATGTCATAAGCCTTTCCTCTAAGCCCTTGACTAAGCTTAAAAGACCAATGAGTGGGATCTAGCTTATACTCTGTTGCTAGACGCTCAAACCTAGTCAGATAGAGATCTAGACCTTCTTCTCTCTCATTGAATGTCCCCAGTGGAAATGACATTCCTTGTACAGGGTTGGATGCTACCTCTAGCTGATCTGAGTGGGAAGGGGTTGAGGAAGAACTTGAAGCTCCTGATCCCAATCTTCTTAGCTCTAACTCATGCTGTCTGTCTTTTTCCTTTTCTTCCCTCTCTTTTTCTTTTTCTGCCCTTTCTTTTTCTTTTTCTGCCCGCTCATACTCCCATCTCCTAACTTCTGCTTCTCTCTCTGCTGCTACCTTCTTCTGCTCTGCTTCTAGTTCTAATTTCTTTTGCTCTGCTTCTAGTTCTGCTTTTCTCTGTTCTGCTTCGAGTTTCTTCTGTTCTCTCTCTGCAGCTCTCTCTGCCTTAGCCTCCTGTTTCTCTACCTCTGCATTTATATACGCAATTAGGTCTGCCCCAGCTAAGTGTAAAGCTTCTCCTAGTTCCTTGAAACGCAATCTCAAGGCCACTGGGTCCGACATTGTCAAAAGTGTCTATGAACAACCTCTGAATCACGTGGAATACCAAAACACTAGCAATATTGCAAGTCAATAACAACAATGCAAAGACCATAAAATTCGCAATCAATAATAGAATAAAACAAAAGTCAAATGGCATACAACAGTTACTTAAGCAAAACCTGCAAAAGAACAATGCAACATACAGGCACAAAAATATTTGAAGCAAAAAAGTTTTTAACTAAAGAATAGTGCACCACAACTGATCAGTCCTAGTTACAAGTATTCTAAGTTATTCTACTACTCCTACTGTTATCTGATTTTATTGTACCTAGGTCCGGTTATACCCAATTCCTATTATCCACAGATCCTGGCTAGGCTCGCCAATTAAAGTGTCACGTGGGGTTTATGGGCTCTGCACAATGGAATTATGGACCCTCACGTTTATTCGGTGGGAACTGCTAGTACGTCACCCTATGAATTACTTTAATAAATTTATTTGTTTTGCTCGTTCTGTGTTAAGGTTGGGGTACAGAAATAGATAGAAAAATGGTAAAAGATTACTGTCACACTAGCTTTCACACGGCTATGAATCATATGTAGTCCAGCCACTTGATAACAGTTAAAATCACACATTTATTTCTTCTACTCTATACAAGATTCTCTAAGTACTACTCTAACTTAAAATGTCTCATTCAATGCTAATAGTTCGATCGCTGATAGTCTATGCAGCTGTTCTATCTTCATCGGGCACTTGCTAGTATATCTCATGTAGATTTGGACTACTGTGGTCCGTTTTACAGTTTCTCAAGAGTTGGACTACTGTGGTCCTGTTATGATCAGTTTAAGTGCACCTTCGCCTTATGCACTTAACTCATGTGTGGGGTGTTCGAAGTCCTTCTGTGAGGTAGCTTCTGGTACACCTTTGTCGTTGTGTAGTTGGGTTCCCTTGCCACGCTGTGGGGTCTGACAGGGTGTTTCTTCGGGTAGCTCCTTCCGTCTTGTGCGGTAGAGTCTCCTCGACCAACTAGTCGTTTCTGTGGAGTGGGGTGCACAGGATAGCTCGGGATAGCTCGCCTGCTCGTCTGTAATATAAGAGACGAAATTCTGCACAACCCTGAATAATCGGTTTGTGCAGAGCGTCTCACTGAAAGCCAAAGTAGCCCTCAGTGATAGCTCCACATCTCTATACATAAGCGACGAACATTCTGCTACTTCCGGGTTCCACTGGAATCTCAACTCTAAATGCCTATACATACATAAATATAAATCGTGTCTAACTATACACATACAGAATTAAGAATAATATAAACATTCAGTGGTACAGCCACTGGTCTGCAAACATACATATAAGTTAAACAACAGTGGTTCCGTATGGTATGCAACATGGCGGCGCAACCGGTCGTGTTTCGCCACGTGTTCGGCGTTTCCACATGGTCACACAAATTCGGATTAACAATTCACATTTATGCATAGCAAATTCCTCAAACATAATTTCAACAATACTATAAATATATCACGATGAAACAGAAGTGTGTTCATTTACCTGTTTGACAAGTTCAGGCCCGTGATGACTTGAGAGAATTCTAAGATTTCTAAGTCCTGCTTCCTGGTCTATGAGTGTAAAGATTTCTCTAGCTGTGGAGATGTTGACTCTACCTCGTCTCAACCACGACTGATCCAAACTGTGTTAGGCTCTGACACATTCAAAACTGCTCTACCCACTGAGCCTGCTCTGATTGGTTAAAACGGTCCGATTCAAAGCTCAAGTGCTGACTCACTGCGATAGCGTGGGTCGGGCTCGCGGTGTGTGGTCTGCTGTGTACTATACTAACTCTCTACTGTTACAAATACTACACCTGGCTAAATAGTCAATGGGCAGGGTAAACTGCTCGGTTCATGACAGGACCATCAGTCTATACTTCATGGTAAGGCTGCTGCGTTCCCTTTGTCATCTCCATCTTCCTAAATGCTTGCAAAACATGGACCCTCAGAGCAGATCTACAACAAAGAATGCAAAGCATGAAGATGAGGTGCTACAGAAGACTTCTGGGCATTTCCTATACCAAGCACATCCCCAACGATGAAGTCCGACAGACCATCACACAAGCCATTGGACAACACGGTGGTGAAGAAACGGAAACTCCGATGGGATGACCACGTCACCAGAGCATCAGGCCTTGCAAAGACCCTCCTGCAAGTCACGGAGCAATGAGGCAGAATAAGAGGGAGACAGTAAAAGAGGTGGAAGGACAACATTCGAGAATGGACTGGTTTGACACTGAGCGAAGCAATGAGTGTTGTTGAGGACAGATAAAGATTGAGTACGCTGGTTAAACGATCAGTCGGGGCCGGGTAGCTCAGTTGGTAAGAGCGTCTTGCTAGTAACCGAAAGGTCGCTGGTTCGAATCCCGGATTGGTCAACGTGTGATCATATTATTTTCCCCTTTACCAACTACTGGCCCGCTGGTGTCAGTATAAATCGGTCCAGTAGTCACCTATATGCGAAAGTGTCGTGTGACTATAATCTACAAACAACAACGTAAACGATCATCTGTGGTGCCCCAACGGTTTTCGAGTTACGGGAAAGGATAGAACTTGAATGATTAAGTGTGGAATAACATAATTTTCAGGTTGGCAATTTGTCCCACCGCATTTGATACATTCAAACTTGTTTACTCAGGTGGACAAGAGATTCAGATTGAATGTGACCAGCTGATGAAGTCGCGCGGGCGGCTGTCTGACAGTGACGTAGTGGAGTCTGGACCAGGACGTCTCCCTTGCAAGTCCATTTTTCACGCCGTGGGCCCATTATACAGCGGCGGCCGAAAGGGAGAGGCACAGTGCCTGCAGAATACTATCATCCGCTGTCTGCAAATGGCCGTCAACAAAGGCTACTCGTCCATTTCTTTCCCGGCCATCAGCAGCGGCATCTTCGGCTACCCACCAGCAGAAGCAACTCGCGAGATCGCTCACGCCATCCTACGCTACGGGAACGATCATCGCTTTTGCCCCCTTACAGAGATCTACCTGTGTGCCGTTGACGACAAGATGCTGGTGCAGTTCGAACAGGCGCTGACGTCTTGCTTTCCTAACGTCGTCAAGGAGAAAGATGCGGCCGCTGGATTTGATGAGGCTGAATCTAGTGAGCCCCAGCAAGGTGCAAGTAAGCCAGTTTCTGGAGTGTTGTGTTTTGTTGGTGTCGCCTCTTTAATAATACTCTAAAAATAACAATAACAGCAAGTATTAAGCTTGAGTTGTCTTCCCATGATGCAGTCATTGCCATAGAAGAACAGGACTCGTTATCAACCCCGCTTTCAAACGCATTAGCAGTTGTTGTTGCATCAAGTTTTATTCATCAGATTAACATAAGTTGTACTGATAATGATTAGCAGTTGATCCAGAGCATGCTGTAGTAGCGAGCAGAATATACGACTCCTTTCATAAACGATAAGAAGTATAATATACTTTGTCACACACACTTAGAACAGCCTGTGAGTTTATGAAACAATTTAAACTGGCCTTCAATGGAAAGTTTGAATAATTTATTAACAAGGTTTTATCAGGTTTGAAAGCGGCAGGAAAAGCATGAAAAACAATATGTAGGCCTATATCATGTTCACAAAATATAAAATTACTTATTAAATGTTAACAGGAAAAACTAGAGGACAGACCACTTCGCGCTTGGTTGCTCGAATCGTGAAAGGCGAAGTAGCTAAACAAAATGTGAGTATGGTTACTGTTGAACGACAAAACTGGTTGTTGATACAGCAAGCTAGAGAATTAAAGATTTTCGTTTTTAAGAGTGTTGTTTATTATAGTATGAGTTACTTAGATGATAATGATATTTGACTCACATGCATGGCAATGTGAGTGTAGAGAACGGGAATTGTCCGGTTTTAAATAAATATGTTTATTGCTTTCAAAATAAATCTATGTATTATTTTTATTGGCCGAAATTGTTGAACCAATGGAATAATGAATAGCTCGCAGTCAGGGCATTGGCGCTCACTCGATTATTGTGGCCCAAGGCTGTGTGTGGTCGTGTGAAGTAGAGTCAATGTGTCAGGCCAGGAAAAGAAAGGTAAAGAAAGAAAAAAAGAAAAGATTATAGTGGAAAGTGAAGAGATAGAAAGCGCTGAGAACCTATCAGGGCGTGTAGGTTCGGTGGGAATTTCTCTTTGAAAGTGGATATATATATATATATATATATATATATATATATATATATATATATATATATATATATATATATATATATATATATATATATATATATATATATATATATATATATATATATATATATATATATATATATATATTGTGCTGTAAAGATTACAGCTGCCCATGGGAAGCGGGTGTTGGCTCCATACACTTGGACACACAGCGTTGTCTCGGACAACGGAGAAAGGGCGACACGACGAACAGCGGCGACCGGCCGTGCGTCTGGGACCAGACCAAGGCACAATAGCTACCTCAGACGGACTGGGCAGGCGAGCCCGTCCGCCTGTCTACAACATCATTCGTATTCAACTTCCTGTTGACAACATCACTGGCATCTAGCTACCTGTAGCCTTCGTGTGCACCCGCCCCCTACGAAAAGAGAGGTAACTTGTTTTTGTGCTTATTTTGGCTCGGACAAGTAATTGCCGGCCCTCGATTATCCAAGCTCGATTTCGACGGATTACAGAGAGACATCAGTGTTAACAATAGTAGTGCGCAAATATCCTTGTGAAAGACTGGAGTTGAAGATTGGTATAAAATATTGTTGTTTATTTATATAAAGTATTGAGAACGTGGAACGTATAGTTTGTGTTGGTGTTTGCCTGTGTTGGTGAGAACATGTGAATTTGTGCGTGTGGTAGTTAACAGAGAGACTTACACGCACACTTCTCTTTGATCTAGGAGTCAGTTATATTTCGCATTCTCTTAGCTATTATAAACAGGCACACACATCAAAATATCCATAGTTACCTCTAGTGATTCTGTTTTTTTCTCTGTGTTAATATTCTAGTTCATAGGTTTGGTAGTATTTAGGTCAATTCTTTCACATCATTGGTTAGAGCTTATAAGTTGTTTCCCTTGTTAGTGTCGAGTTGCGTTGGTGTCTACTGTTGTGATTGTTGGATGTTTGATAATCTAAATTAGTGGTTTTTAGACCGTCTCCAGTTTCATGGTAGAGCGCTCCTGTATAGTTTCAGAGTTGCTCAAGGGCTTATTATATTTTTCTACCAGTGGGGTCTATATTCATTTTCATTACTCTTTCTGCCTTCTTAGTATTTGTTTACTTTGGTTCTAGTTATCTGTGTTCTGTAGGGCTAAATTTGTGTGTGTAAATCAGTGAGTGAGTTAAAAGTTCCACGTTCCTCTTTTATTATAGGTTAGTTACAAAAGCCCCTTAGTGTTAATATACTTCTTGATTTGTTTCCTTTAACTTTATTATTAGTAATTGTGAAATTATTTGTTGAATTTATTGTTGCTTAGTGTTAGTATAATTCATTATCTGTTTTCTTTAACTTGATCATTAATAATTTTTGAAATTATCTGTTGAATTGTTCCGTTGTTGTGTATATATATTTCAATATTGATTGAACTTACTGCTTGAATTTGCGTTATTATCTGAGTTAGTAGTATTTGATTTGTTTATATTATTGCTGTTTATTCTTATTAGGTTCAAGAATACACGAATCATGCGATGGGCTCTGTCCTTGCAAGAGTACAATTTTCATATTGAGCCTCTTCCGGGATCTAGCAAACATTTTTTGTGATCTTTTGTCGCCATCTGCTGTTGATTAGTTTGTGCCCTAGTTGTTGCGGAAATACTTCTGTTGTTGAAAAAGAAACCTCGGTCGGTCTCTTTTTTTCGTTAAGGGGGTGGGAGGGGGGAGGGGGGTGGTGTGGTAATGTAGAGATCGGGAATTGTCCAGTTTTTAATAAATATATTTATTTTTTCAAAATAATTCTATGTATTATTTTTATTGGCCGAAATTGTTGAATAATGGAATAATGAATAGCTCGCAGTCAGGGCATTGGCGCTCACTCGATTATTGTGGTCCAAGGCTGTGTGTGGTCGTGTGAAGTAGAGTCAATGTGTCAGGCCAGGAAAAGAAAGATAAAGAAAGAAAAAAAGAAAAGGTTATAGTGGAAAGTGAAGAGGTAGAAAGTGCTGAGAATCTCTCAGGGCGTGTAGGTTTGGTGGGACTTTTTCTCTGAAAGAGGATATATATATTTTGCTGTAAAGTTTACAGCTGCCCACGGGAAGCGGGTGTAGGCTCCATACACTTGGACACACAGCGTTGTGTTGGTGAGAACATTTGAGTTTGTGGATGTGGTAGTTAACAGAGAGACTTGCACGCACCCTTTTCTTTGAACTAGGAGTCAGTTATATTTCGCATTCACTTAGCTATTATAAACAGGCACACACATCAAAATATCCATACTGTCACGGACCGGGTTTAGGGTATTTTGGTCGGATGAATTTATGTATCGTATTCT
Organism: Oncomelania hupensis; assembly: GCA_036898135.1. Taxonomy (NCBI): domain Eukaryota; kingdom Metazoa; phylum Mollusca; class Gastropoda; order Littorinimorpha; family Pomatiopsidae; genus Oncomelania; species Oncomelania hupensis. The sequence goes on along the minus strand of CM072515.1, from coordinate 44,509,508 downwards.
CTTCCTGTGAGTAGATATTGTTGATATATTTTACTGATAACTAAATTCTGATTGGTTGAGCTGGTCACATGACAGTTCACCAATGTACATTCAAAATATATTCATTCTTTCTTGACTGTACCAAGGAGTGGTTGTTTTGAACTTTTCGCAGCTGTGTCTGCAGGTATATATTGTTTATCATTGAAATGTTGTATTATAAACGTAATCTTATTTTACAGTGATTATATTCTATTTGTTGTGTAATAAAATTAATAATAAATAATTTTGATATAAGTGTGAAGGATGGAGTAGGGAGGTGATGAAGATGGTGGTTCATTGTATATTTTGAAATAAGGAATTGAAGTCGGATTATTATTTGATTTGAAGTTGAAACTTCAAATTGCAGTGTATAGTATTATGTTTATTTATGTGAATGAAATTAATCGGCGTTCAGGCGTAATAATCATCTGTTATAATTAGTTTTTTTTCTTCAATTTACTATGTGTGAACTGTATTCGAATAGATGAGATTTGAATTGTATTACTGGACTGGTCCCGTCACAGAGAAGAGAGAGGTATATGTAGTAATCCGAAGAAAGTCTTTGTATCAAGAAATTTAGTGTGGTAAACTCGCTTGTTTACAGAAGTTTCCTGCCGGGGGCCTCGAGCGGAATAAAAAGAAGAAAGAAGAGGTAGAAGAAGAAGAAAGAAGAGAAAGAAGAAGGAAGAGGAAGAAGAAGAAGACAGAAGAAAAAGAAAGAAGCAGTACGAAGGAAGAAGAAGAAAGAAGAAGAAAGAATAAAGAAGAAGAAGAGAGAAGAGGAAGAAGAAAGAAGGAAGCAGAAGAAGGGAGAAGAGGATGCAGAAGAAGAAGAAAGAAGAGAGAGAAGAAGAAGAGGAAGAAGAAGGAATGGAAGACGAAAGAAGAAGAAGAAGCAGAAGAAGAAGAAAGGAGAAAGAAGAAAGAGGAAGAAGCCGAAGAAGAAGACGAAGAAGAAGACTAAGAAGAAGACGAAGAAGCGGTGGCAGTAGCAGCAGCGGCGGTAGCGGCAACAGCAGCAGCGGCAGCAGCAACAGCAGCAGCAACAGCAACAGCAGCAGCAGCCGGAGAAGAGTGAAGATGGAGAAGTGAACGGAGAAGAGAGAGAAGAGAAACAGGAGAAGGATAAGGAGAAGAATAACGTGAGAGAGAAAACGAAAGAGAATACAGAGACAGAGGATTTACATAGATCAATCGAGCCATAACCTCAGTGAGACTCTTGCGTGTATTTCCCTCTGTGGACGGTGACTGGGATTCTTTATAATATGTTATTGTGAGTGTGTGTAATTCACGGATTAACCCTACAAACTACGTGAGTACAGAAATTAATTGTATTTTCATATTCTTGATTGATTTGTCTGTACTTGTTGTCACGGCCCCCGAGCGGGTTCCGTGACTTCAGCACATAAAGCGAGTGCAAAGGAATAAAACTCAAACAAACTAAACTAACACAAAATGCCAGAATACAATCACACTCTTTTATTCCACAATTAACAGGCAAACACAGGACAAATGGGAACTAACCACCCTCAACCCCTATCAAGACCCCCGTCCCAATACTAACTAACAATTACCTCCCCTTGTTCAACCCTAAACAGAACTAAACAACAACAGTTTCTTTACAAAATGTGTACAACAAAATCACAATCAATAAATCAATACAAAATGTAAATCTTCAAATAATAAGTGATGGCATTATAAATCTTTTAATCTTAACTGCTATCTCGGTGAAGCTGTAGCACTGAAGCACTGTTCCAATGTTTTTGTCAAGTAGCTCAGAGAGCTAAACAGTCTCTTTCACAATAAGTGGATGATTTCTAACTAAATGAATATGTTTTTAGGTGTGATGCAGTGTGAGTCTGTGTGTGCATGAATTAGGTGTGAAAACCTCCTGTAATAGTGTTGCCTCGACACATAGGCAAAACTCGCAGCAGTGGCAGAGACCACCACAACTCTTCTCTGCTGTAGAGGCAACGGCACACCCCAGGCTGGCTAGAAATCAATCAGCGTCAACAACGGTAACCAAACGTCAACAGCATAAGAAGCAGCATAAGAAGTAACAGCGTAGAAATAATAGCGTAGAAGTAACAGCCCAAACCTGTAAGCATATACACAGTCTTAACAGCCTGCTTACAACAATAAACACTATATAATATAATATAAATGCCGTCCTCCGTCCACCATCTTGACCTGTGTATGAATACCATGATAATAATACAAGATGCTATACACACATTTCAATAATATAAATCAACCTTTGATGCTAAATAATTCGCATCTTCTATGAATACAAACATTTATATAAATATACATAATTATTGCAACCACACTTCAATCACACAGTCCTGATTCATTCCACCTTCCTCCATCATCACCATCACCCCCAACGGTTATAACACATCACGATTATCTCCCTTCATTCATACTATCTTGCTGCATTATACTGTAATATAAACATGCTTCCTCATAATCATCACTTCATCTTTCTTCAGTATAATACATTCTATCGCTCTCTCCATACATACACCCCTACTCTCTCTCTCCCTCTCTACACTCCCCATCGTCGCCTTTGACCCACTTTTATACAACAGCAGCAACGACATTTCCCCATCACATATACAATAAGAAAATCATGAGAAAATCATATAAAATCAAAAAAATTCATTATGCATCCTAAAATACATCCCCTTCCCCACACTCATCACCACTCATACGCGTACGCAGTTCTCGGAGTGCGCCACTAAAGAATTGAATAACAGGGTTTGCTTACCTTTTAGGCCCTGGCTCGTGATACACCTCCCCCCAACACCACAACACAACACAGCACTGTCACAGTACACAAATGGTTAGTCTTTTGAGAGTCACTTTGTCTTGCTATTGCTGGTTATTTCACTTCCCAAATAACACTTATAACTGAGGATGAGGTCACTTTAGTTCTGTAACAGACATAGGCATAATAGATCACTTAAGTATTGAGCTGCTTTTTATTTAAGGAAAGATTGCGGGGGTAGAGGAAGTAATTGGTAAAAATGAATGTATTATGAAAAAGAAAGCTTGATTCAAAACAGTCACCTTAAAATAACACATATTTTAAAAGAAATAGGGTAAAGGAGAGAGTGAAAGTGGAAGTGGGAGTGAGGTACTCAAAAAGGGCTAATTATAGGGGGAAGTGGGTATTTATAAATCTCTGTCGGTAAGCGCCCATTATCTCCCTCTTTCATGTTAGTCATATGGGCTTTCGCTTAAATTATTTTCATCTGAAGTAAAATCGTAAAGCATAAGATATAAGATTCTTTATTCGCTTCAAATGTCACACACAGAAGAATCTACCTTGAGCGTCTGGGAATGGCATAAATCATTGACAATAACAATTAAAAACACAATTGGTCCCGACATCTGTGAATAGCTCGGGACCTAAAAACAATTTCTTCATTCACTCACATCCACAAAGCATCAGTGTACCGCACACAAATGTCGTCAGGAAACAAAACAAAAAGGACGACTGCCAAAAAAAGAAAAGAAAACAACAACAAAAAAGCATGCGCTCACACACACACGCACACACCCACACACACACATTTTTGTAAAAACGTCATTCTGATGACTGTTGTGAAAAAAACAGGGATTATTTTGACACACTGTTCATTTTCGTGACATTATTTTGACATTTTCAAATTTTTGAACCTAGCCCTAGCCCTAACCCTAACCCCTTTCCCAAATTCTAACCCTAACCCTAAGCCAGCTGTAACTCTACCGGAACCCTATTTTGACGTCAAAATAGGGCAGCCTTCCAAAAAAGTCAAAAGAAACCATGTGGAGTTCCATGAGTGCGTCACTGTAACGTCGTTTCTACATGCCCACACACACACACCATCAGTCACCTTAAAATAACGCATCCAGCTGCACAACCCCTCACGCATGTCACGTTCATAACTAAATAATATAGGCCTATTGTATGGTGTAGTTGTAACATTATACAAAGGAGAGACAGATCCGAGAAATAGAGTTAGTGATTTTAGCAGTCTAAGGGGAATCGGACTACCTCAGAAAAACAACAACAAAATAAAGCTGTGAAAAGTGAAGTTACACACCGGATTACTTGGGATACTATTACTGGATGTACAAGTACCATGAGGGATGAGAATGCTGATATTCCACAAAAGGGAGAATACGCCATTGTTTGTTTTCCTACTAAGGAAGTTATTCTACATTGATGGCTCTTACCGGTGACCGTGATATTTTTATGGCTTGCGCGATTTATAAGCAGGTCATTAAGAAAGGTAACGTTAGGGTGATGGTGGTGCGGAGGGAAGATTGTTTTGTAAACAAATAGGTCTGAAAGACTCGCCGAGGGGATAAGGCTGGGGATAGGAGAATGATTCAATTAAAATAACTCGGGGTTAATACACATTATACATGTATCCTCAAATGCCCCCATTCGCGCGCGCACACACACATACACACGCGCTCTCTATCTCCCTCTCTCGCTCTCTATCTCCCTCTCTCGCTCTCTATCTCTCTCCTAAAAGAAATTATTTTAAAACAAAATGCATAGAATATTATTAATAAATATTTATGCGTTAGATTATATTAAGTATATAATAGGTTAATACATGTACGCACACCCACATCACACGTTTAGATACCACCGTATGAACAATTGTCATTTTAAAATTATTAATAAGAATAATGCATCGAACATTATCAGTAAATATTTATGCGTTGGATTATATTAAAAATATAAGTTAGTGCATGTATGCACACCCACATCACACGTCTAGATACCACCGTATGAAGAATTATTTTAAAATTAATAATACGAATAATGACAACACATTGGTTTATCTGTAAAAACAGTAGAGCAAAGACTCCGTACATGGTCTACGAGTCCAATAAATGCCCTCACATTAAATTTAAGAATAAAAAGCTAGTTCAAAGAGTAAAGTACATTCTGCATTCTTACTTCTTATTAAATTCCAATATCAACACAACAGACGCTTAACTGAGTAAAAAAGTTTGGCAATAATTAATGTCCATTAGTATCACACCAATAATTCATTAGAATAATTATCCTAGATTCCTGCATTAATCTATTTAACTACTTCTGCAACAGCCAATAATGATGATGATGACAATAATAATAACATTAATAATAATAACAACAATAATAATAATAATAATAATAATAATAATAATAATAATAATAATAATAATAATAAGAAGAAGAAGAAGAAGAAGAAGAAGAAGAAGAACAACAACAACAACAACAACAACAACAACAACAACAACAACAACAACAACAACAACAGTTATTTCATATCATACATAGTTGAATTTTGTGTGCTTGTGAAATTGTAGGCATTTCAAGCGGCAAAGAGCCAGCTCCATTCGTCAGCAACACATGCCACGACGACGCCGCCGCCGAGAGGTCGGTCTGAGTTGTTCACTAGGAATCGAGGGTCGGACAGGCGAAACACTTTGTCTGGCAATCTGCAAGGTACATACTTATTGTGTTGTTGTTTTTTTTTTAAATTTATTTCTAGACTTATCACCTTGAAATAGTCGGGAATCAGAAAGAGCGAAAATGTCGGTCTGTCGGTCCATTAGATGTCACATCTCGGGATCCATTGAACGGATTTTAACCAAACTTTATAGGAATATTACCCAGGTTAGTGGCATGCCCCATGTGCTATCATGTTTGCTCTACCACAAACGTCAACTTCACTGGAGTCATTTTGTTGCTGAGCACATTTTATTCAGTATCTCAAAAACCGTTGAACTGTTAAGTTTTGGTATACACGTGTTTAGAATAGTGGGCCATATATCAGTAGTAGTTCTGATGTTGGTCAATCGATCGGTCCGTTGCTACAAATGTTATCATTTTGTTAAAAACAAGTTTTGCCTTAACTCAAGAGTTACCTGTAACTTAACTAAAATTCATCATTTTTATTTTGCAGATATTTGTATTTATACTTTGTCAAAGGTCAAGGTCAATATATTTCACCATTTTTTTGTCCGCTGGACCTTATAAACAATGACTAATTAACTAACACATACCATTTTCTAAACACTTTGAGCGCTGCATCTAAAAATTGGTTTAGGCGATTTTGATAATTTTTAGCTTGCAGATAGTTCAAATAGTGGTCAGTCATTCGATTTTTAAAAAAATGCATTCTTAAATTTTTTTTTGTTAGCTTTATTAGGATAACAACAAGTTACAATACCGTCTACAAAATTAACATTTAAAATGCTTTTTGTTTCTTTTCAGCTGTGTGTGAGGTTTGAAATACATTTGAATGTCATGCCATCTTGTTTCTTGTCGTGTTTGTATGCATTATTGTGTTATCATACATTGTCCTTATATGGGCATGGTTTTACTAACTCAAAACCTGCTCAGTGCGCTGGCTGAGAATGGGACCATCAAGATGGCTGTAGTTCTACAGCTGGCCATAGGCACACGCACAATTACTCTAACACATAACATTCACACATTCAATCACTTGCCAGGTGGCGGACTGCCAACCGTTGCTGAGACGAAAAAAATTAGACAACGACGAACAGCACGATGAAACAATGAAAAAGATGGAAAAAATGGAAAAGATGTGTACAAACTAAATTTATTCATTCAAACCAACTCACACACATGATCAAAATTAGGCATAAAATATAAATAATTAACATCAGCAACACATTTTAAATTAAGAATAAGAATAGCTGTCAACAGATAAACTGAATGTAAATGTTCTTGATGATAAAGGAGGACTTATGCAATAGACCTTTAGACTTATGCTTTATTTTATCGCTCCGCGAAAATGGCAAACCGTCCCAACATGTAAGTCGATGCATAGTAATATAGCATGTATAAAGCTTTTACGTGATTATTAGAACTTGTTTGAATGGCTTGCCAACTCTTTAATTTTGTTATTTCATCCTATTGCTGTGTTCCCATATTAGGTGATGCGTCATCTGCTATAGGTCTTCGTGGTCTGGCGGTTGTGCACAAAGGTGTCATTACTCAGCAAAAGGTATGTTACCAATATTTACACGGGTATTTCTGTGTCAAGCGCGCCGTAATTTTAGTGTGTTTTGAGTTGTTCTTTATTACGTTCGTTACCTAAAGTTTTGCCGTTTGCAGGTAGATGTGATCGTCAACTCTGCTTCCAAAGATCTGGATTTGCACACTGGGGCTGTGTCGGCGTCCATCCTGAAAGCTGCAGGTCCAGAGATACAGGCCGCATGCAGCGCCAAGTACAAGTCAGGGATAGGGGGCGGCGACGTGGTGGTCACTAAGGGGTACAACCTACAGTGCAAGAGAGTGTTTCATACTTCGTTGCCTACGTGGAGCGCCGGTGGAGATCAGGTGTGTATTATGCTTATTTTCTCCCTTACCTTCCCCCTCTCCCTTCCAACTTTTCAACCGGTATGAGACCTTGTCCTGCGTCGGTCCGTCCCTCCGTTCGTCAGTACCTCCCTGGTACATGATATTAGCCCTGGATACCAGCTTCAATCCTCCGTTTCATCGGGGAAGAGTTCAAAACCAGTGGAAGATGCAAATCAGCTACGTTTCTCCACTTGCAGCATCACCTTCTCCGAAGAGGGCACCACGAAGGTACTCTTAAAAATTGACCCGAGGAAAGCCATTTGTGCAGAAGAGATCAGCGCCCCCATTCTGAAAACGCTAGCCCAGGAGGTAGCACCAGCCTTGATCTGCATTTACCAGCAGTCCTTAGAAACCGCCGAACCTGCTGTGTAGAAGATCGTCTTTGTCACACCCTTCTACAAGAAGGAGGAACACTACGACCCTTCTAACTACTGACCTGTCTCTCTTACCTGCACAGCGTGCAGATTACTGGAGCACATCATGGTTTCCTCAATATTTGGAAACTGAAAGAAGCAGCATCCTTTGACTACAACAGCATGGGATCTGAAGACAGCGCTCCTGAGATTGACCATGTACTGACTGCTGACTTTCACTTCTTCGCCCTGACTGTCTTTCGTCCCTCCTTCAAAACAGACATGGGCCCCATCACTGTTTTCCCATACAACAGCTCGAAAGGTTGTGCTCTCTTGCGGAACTTCTCTGTATATAAAGAGTAGCGCGGGGATGTACCGGTCCCATGCCATAGGTTGCTCTCTAGTGAGTTTTTTTTCAACGTCGAGACCTTTCCATTACATTGGGGATGGTATGGAGTTGTTGCATTCCCTTGGACAGGTAGCAATCTGTTGACTCCACTCGTGACATTGGACATAAATTGTGTTCCTTGATCAGTCAGTATTTTTTGTGAACTCCCACCCTTGTCCAGTTTTCCCACAGAGCTTCGGCCATCCTCTCTGCTTCAATACCCTTCAACGCTACCGCTTCGGGATATCTAGTGGCGTAGTCTACCATGACAAGGATGTACTTGCTGATAGGTTTTATGGGACCCACAATACCCACTGCCACTCTCTGAAACGGCTCTTCTACTAAAGAAAATTGGTGCCCTCTCGTAAAGTCTTCTAACATTCAGGACACGTCTCACAGAATCTTCTGACATCACTACACATCCCAGGCCAATAAGAAAATATCCCAAATCCTTTCCTTGGTTCTTTTCCCTCCTAGGTGTCTAGCCATCGGAGGATCGTGCGCCAGTCGCAAAACCTCTCCTCTAAACTGTTGAAGTACCACTAACTGTGATAGCTCTGTCTCCTATTGATGGTGTATCCTATATAACACCCATTTCTTCCAGCTGAAACTGACTGATGCTTTTCCTGACTTCAGTTTAGTATCCTGCCTAGCACATTATCTAGCTGTGGCTAGAGTCGGATCTTCATCTTGCCATTTCTTTAGCTGTTTTGGGGGTCACTTCTAACTTGATGGGTTTTGGGATACTCAGCGGCTTTTCTTTCTTTCCCTCTGCCTTAGCCTGGGCTCGGGGCTGTATTGCAGCAGCTACTGCACACTCTTTCCCATCTACTGATACGGAACTGCGTTGCCCTCCCTTGAAAACAACCCAGTTGCCTAGGATCACATCGAGCGTAGAGTTTTCGAACATGATCAGCTCTATCGTACCCCTCACGAATGGTAGCTCACCCTCTACATAGGCTGTGGGATATTTTCCTGACTTGACATGGTCATGTCCTCGGGTCGCACCCACTTAGCTGCCACAGCTTCCATCTCTGCCCCAATATATTTCATGATTCTAACTAGAGTGTTCCCTGACTTGCCCCATACTCCAAGGGTTATACGGCTGGATGGTACCCACTACAGTACTAACAGGCTCTGTGACAAAGACATCCAACACATCCTTCACATCCTCAATGTCCTTCTTGGCCAATGAAAACCATCTCTTAACGAGAATGTGCAGCCGACTCAAGAACTGGGGAAACGTCTCTGACCCCCACCTTACGTACTTCACTAAACTGTTTTCGATAGTACTCAGTCTCCCCTAAACCTTTTCAAAAGCGCATCTCTGACTACATCGAAATCAACAACTTGCTCTGGCGTCAACTTCAGGTATGTCTATCATGCTTCTACCGTCAATAAGAGTGACAACCTAGCTGACCAAGTTTCTCTCTTCCACCCCTGAGTCCTGGCTATCTGTTCGAAATGCTGAAGGTAACTCTATGTCTTCTTTGCCATCAAACGGTTGTATCCTAATCCGATACCCATCTGACTGGCCACTCCCTCTCTGCTGTGCTAACGCCTGTTACCTAGCGTGTCTTTCAGCGTCTCTGATCTTGGAACCTCTGTCTATCATCTGCCCTTGCCTCAGCTCTCGCCCCACGCCCATCTTCTAGCTGAGCTTGAAACCTTTCGCTCTCTTCCCTACGTTCAGCCTCCAATCTTTTTTTTAAAATAGGAATTTCATCTCCCTGGCGTTCTCCTTCCGTTCAGCCTCTCCAATCTTTCCTTCTCTGCCTTACGTTCGGCCTCTAATCTTTTCCACTGGCTTTTTCTTCCCGTTCTTGGTCTAGCCTACGTTCTAAACGAGCAGACTCCTCATTTCTCATGACAGATTCCATGACAAAATTAGCCAAAACTACATCTGTCAATCCCTACATGTACCTAACATACGGGTCTGAACTGGTCTTTCCACTTTCCTACATAGACTTTAGCCTCACTAGAGGTCAAATTTGCCGCCATACGGGGTTCGGAAAAGCAGGCGTACTCACTGTGGATGCCACGTGCGTCGAACGCGACGGAGTAGTGCCAGCAGAGGCATGGAGAGCTAACGGGTCAGACATCGCCTCGGTGCCCTTCCTGCTGCGACCGGTCCCGGATCTGGTCAGCATCCAGTCGGGAGCCGATGCCCTGGAAAAATTTACAGGAAAGAAGGCTGAGCAACGTTAACAAAAGAAAATGAAAACACTAAACGAGTAAACAACACAGTCGGACGAAAGGACAAACGGAAAGTGGAGCCGAGGAATCCCCTGCCGCCTAGGCCTCGACGGTAGAGTTAGCACCCGCACACAATCCCTCGTTCTGCGCACTTGCTCGGGGTGTGAGCCCACGCGTAACATGCCCTAACTCCCCACCAACCGCCCGCAAGCCAATCGCCCGACACACAAGACAATACGAAAAAAAACCCACTGACCTCTGGATTTTAATACAAGAAAACCTAACCTGACTAACCAACCCACCTAACTGTCCTATCCCCCACCGCTGCCAATAATAATGTCAAATCCACTGCCTCAACAGTGGGTACACATGTGTGTGCTAAACACACGAGAAACAACCAACCCAAATGTTTAACACATAAACACCAGAGGGAACAATTAGGCTTACAACAATTTTATTCACACAAAAATAAACTAATCAGTATATTTATAACTACCATTCCCCTTCCCCTCCCCTATATACCCACAATCACACACAGCTATAACGCAAATAAAACTAGTAAACGAACAATAATAATAAATGATTGAAATAATAGTTTTCTTTGCTACAGCCTAAATAACACCACAAGTGGCTGTAGACCAGCAAATTATTTAACTAAATAGTACAAAGTATTATACACATGAACTTAATAATATTGTAAACAGTAATAATATTTCTCAGTAGCTATAAATTATATGGGATACTTGACTATAGAAAATGCCACTCTAACTAAGTAAATATAATTTATTGGAAAATATAATAAAGTTGTATAATTTTATCTTATCTATTTACGCATGTGGCTATATACAACCGGCAACTGGCATTCTTTAAAGTTCATTTCCTTGAGCAACTTTATGAGGGAATAATAAACAACTCTTCCTTTACAGACTTTCTAAGTTAGTCTCGCTGGATGGCAATCAGCGACCAGCGTGGTTTCCTCTGATGCTCAGGTCAGGTGAAACACTGGGTTGTAAACAGGGCTACTGGTGGTTCCGGTCAGGCCCAACCACGTCACACTCCAGAGTGTACGCCACCAGTACACTAAGACATACACAAGAGTAGGTTCTTGCATTATTAATCAAACATAGGAAAAATACCCACATACTCTTCTGCATCCTAGTGCATGTTACTACCCTTCTCCGTTTTATCCAAGCTCACTAATAAATTACTCCCCTTTATCATCATTGAAATGAGCGAACTTCCCAACTCATTCATAAATTACCTCACTTTATCATAATTGAAATGAACGAACTCTCAAATTATTTCCCTTTGTAATTGATGAATTATCTCCCTTTACAACCATTGAAAGCAATTGATCGAATTCCATTTATAAAAAAATAGATTTTCTTAATTATTGAAAAAGTAGTTTTCATTCACATATTACTTCTCTTTAGCAAAGAATTCAAACTTGTCATGCATATGTAGCCGAGCGAAGTATTTGACTCCCCTCTCTCGGCCACCACCTTGAGAACACAGTCCAACCCGAGTTGTTATTTTCATTTTATCCCTCATAAGGGGGACATAAAAGTATTTGCCCTGCAAGGCGGTGATGCATTGTTGGTAGTGGAGGAACAACGAAGCTTAACGTCCTATTGCATCAGCGTTAAGGACGATCACCACGTCGCCACCCTGACAACAATGATCATCATCATCATATCAAAGATGAGATCCTACACCTGGTTGCCGGCTACTATAGCTACGACACTCTTGTGCAAAGTCGATGCCACCGACTTGCATAAAATGCCTGCCGACAATGTAGTTCTGCTCACCACCAAAAGCAGAAGACGAATGGTCAGCCGGGGAGAACAAATGTCTGTCGCTTTGTACTGCATAATCCAATGGCCACAACAAAGGATTCTGCACAGCAGGAGCCACCCAATGCTAGTTTACCCAAAAAATGAAAGGTAGACAACTTCTCTTCTAAGCTTAAACTCGTCCCCTCCATTCCGCCACACATAAATTACTTCTCTTCACACCGTTGCGGATAATCAAATATAAATTATTTCCTTGCATTTAAAGAATACTTTCACTACCAATATTTTCTTTCATTCAAAATATAAAATATACACATGTTTATACAAATATGCTTGCACCCGAGCAAAATGTCCACTTAGGGATTGCCTGCAGGTACTGACGCTACCGGTGCTTTCCTCGGACAAGACGACACAACACACACAAAGACTGTGACGGTGGGTCTATTGTTACTGGGCTCTGCAGTGGAATGCTATGACCCACTCGTCTTTGTCTGCGGGGATCAGCTAGTGTAATCACCCTGTGACTAATCTTAATACATTTATAAGTTAGCTCAGTCTGTGTTAGGATGGGGTTACAAAGATAGGGAGAAAAGTGTAATAGCTTCACTGACACACTAGCTCTCGTACGGCTATGAAACATAGGTAGTCCAGCCACTTGTTAATAGTAAATATCACACATTTATTTCCTCTACTCTATACATAATTCTCTAAACACTCTATTAACTTAAAAGTCCAAATTCACTTCGACTTCCTTGATGGGTCTATGCTGCTACTGTTCTTGATATTTGATAATGTCTCATCATTGGGCTGCCCCCACGGGCTCGGCTCCGCGCGCCGGGGGTGGACCTCAGCCTCTCTCTGGCTGGGTGACAAAGTTGCCTACCCCTTTTTCTTCTCTTTTGTCTTGTTTCTGTCTTATTGGTCCTTTCATCTATATTCTTTTCACACATAAATTCTCCCACTAAACTGTACAGTTTTGACTTCCTCTCTTCTGCCTTACCGGACTTTTCCTGTCTTCCTTTTCCCCATCATTCCTTCTTTTCATACCCTTCTTTTTCTCTGTGGCCTTCTCTTGGCCCCTTGCGTTTGCCGTGCAGGGCAACCCGTGTCGGGGGAGAATGGGATCCTGGAGGTTGAGGTCACTGAGGGACTGCGGTCCCTCACACTAACACACCTCTTTGGCCCGGACTTCTCCTAGACGGGAGGCTGGCGTGGCCCGCGTCAGTCAAGCGGCTGGTCGTGTATTGCCTTAGCTCTCCTAGAAGGCTGCGGCTCATGGGTTAAACTTGAACAAAACCGTAGTGGCAGTGCGAGATTGTCTGGGTGTATATCCCCCCTGTAGCCCTGGTGCGTTCCCTTGCTGGATCTTCCGCTTGGACGCATCCCCTTGTTGGACTCCGTGGTGGATGGGGAGCAGGGGGGATGAATTAAATAATTTAACATGGCATCAACAACAAAAAAACGACTTCACGGTGACGACTCTGACACGGACACGGACAGTGACTTGGACATGCGACAAAAAGCTTGTGCTTCTGGGGTGGAAGGGGCCTGGCCTCGTTTTTTGGTTGTGGAGGGGGCGGATCCGGCTATGCCACTAGGCAAGCTGTCTCCGTTCGCCATCCAGAAGGGTTTCCAATCCGTCTGCACAATGGGTTTTAAAGATATTAAAAAACTGAGATCTGGGGCCTACCTGGTGGAGTGCTCAACCAAAAGGGCATCGGATTGTCTGCTAAAGAGGAATTTGACCGTCTTTGTTGACAGACAAATCAACGGTTCTGTGCATGGACGGTTGAATTCCTCCAAGGGAGTCATCCGATGTCAGGATTTGATCGACATGTCGGAATTGGAAATCCGAGATGAGCTCTCCAGCCAGGGGGTCACAGCAGTACAGCGGGTCTTTGTCACCAAAGGACCCCAACGTATCCCCACCAACACACTTTTTGTGACCTTCGCTATGGCCAAGTTGCCGGAGTCACTCAAGGTGGGGTACCTTAGGGTCAAGGTGACACTTTTCATACCGTCACCGTTGCGATGCTACCGTTGCCAAAGGTTTGGTCACGGTAGCAAAACCTGTAAAAGCAAAGAAATATGTCGAGATTGTGCTGAAGACAAACATGAAAATGAATGCAAAGAACCAATTTGCTGCCTGAATTGCGCCGGGCATCATTCTTCCAGCTCCAAAGATTGTCCTCGGTGGCAGTTGAAGCTGGAAATCCAAAAGGTGCGGGCCACTGAGAGTTGCTCCTTCGGAGACGCAAGGAAAAAAGTTCTGGAAAGTAGGCCGGTTCTTAAAGAGAGGTCCTTTGCGTCTGTGGCGGGTTCCACATCTCATGTAGAACCTAGCGCACACCCGTCAATGGACACTGCTATGAATACAATGACGCAGATCTTGGAAACATTGTGCAGACGGATGGATGCTCTAGAAAAAATGCTCACATTGTTTGCTCAAAAGGGGGGTTCTCCAGCCCCACCGATTACACTGGAGAACGTACCGACGGGCACGTCCCCAACCGTCACCCACAACACGCAGACGGCCGTGTCTAAAGCCGTCACACCTGCTGCAAAGGAGGCTATGCCTCAGGCCGCCGCACCAGCCACGACAGGTTTTAGCGACCGGGTAGTCGCAGAGGCGGCTAAGATTTTAGTGGCTCAGCAGAGGAGCGTCAGAGGAGGAGAGGGAAAGGTTGGAAAGGGTGTAAGGAAGAAGGACGATCTAAGACCCGGTGCTGAGGAGAAGGGGAGGAAATTGGCTAGCAGTTTGAGTTCCAGGGCTTTGGCAAAAAATCAAAGGCCCAGACCTCTTTCTTTCTTCGAAATCTCCAAGTCAGTAGCCGCATCCTTCAGACCTTTTACTCTTCTTTTATTGAGTCCGTTCTTACCTTTTCTTTTATCTGCTGGTATGGAAGTTTGTGTGTAAAAAACAAAAGTATGCTGGATCGAGTAGTGAAAGTCTGTGGGAGGGTTGTGGGAGTGAAACAAGAGAGTCTGCAGGTGTTGTATGAAAGACGTGTTGTGCGGAAAGCTAGTTGCTTTGTGCTGGATAGCACTCATGTGCTTGCGCACCACTTCCAGCTCCTGCCTTCTGGAAGGCGCTACCAAACACCAAGGGTCAGAACTCTCAGAACGAAAAACAGTTTTATTTTAAAGGCTGTCTCATTACTTAATAAATGACATGTGTGTGTGTGTGTGTGTGGGTGTGTGTATGTGTGTGTGTGTGTTTTGTTTGCCCAAAATAATCTCATTTCACATTTGCTGTCGTTTAATGTTAGCATGCATAAGTGTAATTATATTCATATATATGTGACTGTGCATTTTTATCCTCATTGTCATTATGATTGTTGTTATTATTATTGTGATGTTTATTCCTTGTTGATTGTAATTGTACACCACAATGTAATTTCTTGTAAAAGATAATAAAGTTGTCTTATCTTATCTTATCTTATCTTTCTTCCAAACACCATCAACCTCTCGAAACGGAGAACCGTTTCCGGGAGTTGATGGATCACGAGGAGATGGATGAGGGTCCGAAAACTAAAGAGACGTAATTGTGCTCTCAGAGATGAAAATTTTAGCATTCTTTTACTTCATTCTTGTGGCCATTTTACAATGGAATATCCGAGGAATAAGGGCAAATTATGAGGAGCTATGCTGTCTGCTGACGGAGCATCAACCTGAGGTGTTAGCCATTCAGGAAACTCTCTTGTCAGAGAAACAGCTTATAGACATTACTGTTTATTCGTCTCTAGATTGTATATCTTCTAGAGGCGTTTCACTCTTTATTCATAGAAACGTCCCATTTAACCCAATTTCACTTAATACAAAGAACGAGAGAGTTGCCAGAGACTTCGTGAAGGGATTTGAGTCCATGGTGCAAGACAAAACACTACGCACGTCCGTCAAGTTCGAGCCGAGCTAAGAGAACTGCATAGAACTGGTCAGTGTACAGTATGAACATATATACTACTCAAAATAATACAAAGGCCACTTGTACATATGGGTCTCTCTTTTAATCAGAAACACGAATTCAATTTATTAGTTCATCCTATTTTATTGCAATCATTTCTGCATCAATAACAAAAAAGATTTTAGACATCAGTCGCTTAAAATTCGAGTAAATTCAATTTAACTGGACATACCCCTCATTTACAAAATCAAAACTTTAGAAACCAAAAATCTATAGAGTCAGTATCGGGTGTGGCCACCGTTTGCATCAATGCAGTCTTGCATCGTTGTCTCATGGACCGTATCAGGTTATGGAGGATGTTTCCTGGGATGGCCAACCACTCTTGTTGGAGAACTTGGGCCAGAACTTCAAGGTTAGCTCCTGGAGGGAGGTTTTACCCGTGTCTGTCGACCCAAGACATCCCACATATGTTCTATGGGGTTCAAATCGGGTGATCGAGCCGGCCAATCCATCCGTATGACGTGCTGTTGCTGCAGGAAGTCATTGACGATACGCGCTCGGTGGGGTCTGGCATTATCATCCTGTAGTATGGCACCTTCCCCAATGGCCCGCAGAGCTGGGAGAACCCTAGGTTGTAGGACGTCATCCCTGTAGCCAATACCGTTTAAGTTGCCATGAATTTGGAGCAGGGGTGTTCTGAAGTTTAATGCGAAGCCACCCCACATCATGACAGATCCACCACCAAAGCGGTCATGCTCGCGCACCGTCGCATCAGCAAAACGCTCCCGTGGACGCCTCCAAACATTCACTCGATGGTCGTTGAAAGACAAGGAGAACCGAGACTCGTCTGTAAAGAGAACCCTTGACCAATGTTGCCTAGTCCACACCAAATGACGCCGAGCCCAGGCCAAACGCGCTGCACGGTGAGCTGGGGTGAGCAAAGGCCGTACTGCTGGTCGTCTTGATCGCAGGTTTGCCTTGTGTAGACGGTTGCGAATTGTCTGGTCGCTGACGTTAACATTGCTGGCTGCGTGAAGCTGTCTTCTGATGGTGTTTACTGTAGCGGACCTCATCCTCAGAGCTGACAGGGTGATGAAATGGTCTTGTCTTGCAGTGGTAACGCGGGGGCGTCCGGACCTTCTTGGTTCTTGGACGCTTCCAGTGTTGTTAAAGCGCTCCCGCAGCCTTTGGACAACGGAGTGGGACACTCCCAGCTGCCTGCCAACTTCTCTCACCCCCACCCCTTCCTGAAGCCATGCAATAGCTCTGCCTCTATCCGCATCAGTCAATCGTCGCCTTGGGGGCATGGTTAGAAAAGCAGCAAAAGCGCTGCCATTTATACCCAGAAAAAAGCGCCAATTGTTGAACTAAACTCAGAAAATGCAAGCCTTTCGCATGCAATCACTTTTCAATGTTGAAAATTTTGCTTTATTAGCAAGACAACAGTAAATTATGGTAATTGTTTTGTAAAAATTGGGTTTGTTTTTCAACTCGGTGCAGAAAGTTCAAAACTCACACATGTGATTACTTGTCAGAATAAGATTGTCTTGAATGTTACTGTACAGGATAAGTTTTGAAATAAGCAATATAAGCGATATTATTGACAGCAGCAAAAAATAATTAAACTAAATGAAATATGAGAGTGGCCCTTCAGTTATTTTGAGTAGTATATTTGACCCCATTAATAAATGTAAATAGAAATGAACTTGAGAATTTGATCCAACAGTTACCTACCCCTTTTTTGTTGTTGGGAGATTTTAATGGACGCTTTTCCCTGTGGGGTAGCGATCGTACCGATTCTCAGGGGAAAATAATTGAAGACATTTTAGACTCGTTGAATCTAGTAACTTTGAACGAGGGTGCTGCAACTTTTTCCTGTTCAAGAACCGCTTCTTTGTCCCACATTGATATATCGTTCTGTGATCCCTCCTTACTTTTGGATTTTAAAAGGACAGTGTTAGAAGATCTCCATGGCAGCGACCATTTTCCGGTTTTATTAAAACATGATTCAGACAACCTTGAGCAAACTCATGGCAGGTGGAAACTGAAACAAGCTAACTGGAGTCTGTTTTCTAACCTGTCTGAGGTTCAGTTACTTGCTAAGAAACGGGAATTTTCGAATGCCATAGATCCAATACAGGTCTACACTGACATAGCTATAGTTATAAACAGTGCCAAGAAGTCCATCCCGCAAACTTCATCAAAACCGTATACAATTAAAAAACCCTGGTTTGATGATGAATGTAAAAAACTTCAACAAGCCCGTAAAAAAGGTTTAAGAATGATGTATCTGCATCCAAGCTCTGAAAATAAACAGAACCACCAACGTTTGCGAGCGCAATGCCGACAGCTCTTCAAACTTAAGAGAAGAGAATCGTGGAGAGGTTTCTGCTCCACGTTAAATTCGAAAGCGAAACTGTCGAAGGTTTGGAAAGTGGTCCGCAAACTCAAAAATAAAAGTAACAAACAGGTCAGCCAATGCCTTACTGTGCAGGAGGACGTATTCGGAGCTAAAAAACTAGTAGCTGATCTTTTGGCCTCTTCTTTTGCTGCAAATTCTTCTTCTGAAAATTATTCCGTCTCTTTTCAAACAATTAAAACACGTAAAGAAAAACAACGGTTAAATTTTACCTCAGATAATTCTGAAGACTACAACATTTCGTTCTCATTAGTCGAGCTTGACGATGCAATTAACAAAAGTGCAGATTCAGCAGTTGGACCAGATGATGTACATTATCAATTTCTCAGACATTTAACAAGGTACTGACGGTCTCAACTGCTGGACATCTTCAATCAGATTTGGATCACTGACACCTTTCCTCCCTCTTGGAGAAAGGCCATTAGTGTACCCATTCCTAAACCTGGCAAAGACCATACTAATCCAACAAACTATAGATTAATAGCCTTAACGTCTTGCTTATGCAAGACGCTGGAAAGAATGGTTTATTCCCGTTTACTGTTATATCTGGAAACAAATAATATCTTATGCAACACTCAGTGTGGCTTTCGAAGTGGTCGAAGTACTGTTGACCACCTGGTGCGACTGGAAACTTTTATCCGTAACGCGTTCGTCCAGTTTGAACACGTCGTTGCCATCATGTTTGATTTGGAAAAAGCCTATGATACCACATGGAAATATGGCATTCTTTCAGATTTACCTGAAATGGGTTTGAAGGGACATTTACCTCTGTTTATATCCAATTTTCAAACGGACAGAATTTTTCAGGTTAAGGTTGGGGGATCTTTATCAGATACGAGGGAACAGGAGATGGGAGTGCCTCAGGGTAGCATCTCGTCTCCCTTGCTGTTATATTAAAATAAATAATATTGTTCGTTCCGTTAAACGGGGAATTGACAATTCTTTGTTGACGATTTTGCATTAGTAGCCAAAGGTAAAACCTTGGCATCTGCAGAACGTCAGCTACAGTTATGTGACAATGCCGTTGAAGACTGGGTTTTTACAAAATGGTTTTAAATTTTCTGAAGCAAAAACTGAATGTATTCACTTTTCCAAGCACCGGGGAATTATTTAAGATCCTAATATTACCCTCAATAAAACTCCAATAAAGGCGGTCCAACAAGTCAAATTTTTGGGTGTTATTTTTGATCAAAGGCTATCCTTCCTTCCTCATCTGAAAAATTTGAAAACTAAATGTCAACAGGCCTGCAACTTGCTCAAGGTTATCAGTGGTACAGACTGGGGAGCTGACAAGAAAACGTTCTTTAATTAAATCCAAGTTAGATTATGGTTGCATTGTTTATGGTTCTGCTAGAAAATCTTATCTTAAAATGTTAGATCCAGTTGCTCATCAGGCGTTACGCATAGCTTTGGGTGCGTTTCGCACCTCCCCTTTTGAAAGCCTTTACGTGGAAGCTAATGAACCCCCGCTGGAGCTGAGACGTACAAAATTGGCACTGAATTACTATTTAAAATTAAAAACTGATTGTTGTTGTTGTTGTTGGATAGATTAATGTCTCCGGACACCTTGGCGTATAGGGGACGTGAAGACGAAGATTCGATAATATAAGAAGTCTCTCAAGATAAGATGAAGTCGATGAAGGAAAACGTCGTGTTACAGGAAAAAGATCGCATGAAGTGGAGCGCCGAAGCAGCTACTACAGCCAGATAAGAAGATCTTGTTGAATTAGAAGACCGTTGAATAAGAATGTCTGAATGAAGGAGCGCATGGACGCGCGAAGGACAAATAAGAGCGCCGAACAGGACGCGAAGTCAATCCTGAAGTGCCGCTATGGTTCGCATGGAGGTCCGCCAAAAGATATCCAAGAAGGCCGAAGGAGAGTGGGTAGGCAAACGCAGGAAGCCACTGGCGGTATAAACCTGCTGTCCGGAGGTTGCCACTCTCCACAGGGGACCCTGCGCCGCCCAATCGTAGTAAAAGAAGATGGTGGGCTTCCGTAGGCAAGGCGAGCGGAGGCCAAGCGAAGCGGGCCCTCAACGCAGCACCACCGTCGCCAAAACCGCCGTAGCCCAAACAAGGTGAAAATGAAGGCTGGAGGTTGAGGTAGCGTAGCGCGTCGGAATCTCCCACAGTCGGAGGCAACCGCCTCGACGACCGGAGACGCACCGCCGAACAGGTCCCCGTACAAGTCGACAGCGCATCCCCATCATCAAGGCACGATGGACCGCTGCGGGACAGAGCGCCGCTGTGAGCAGGTGTGGGCTGATGAATGCCTGTAGACCGCCGCAGTGGAAAATGCTGGTCGGCAACCGCCGCAGTAGTAAACGCAGGTTGGCCAGGCTGGCTGAACAGCAAACCGCCGCGATGGAAGATGCAGGTTGGCGATGGTAAAAGGTGCCCAACACCTCAGCGAATGGTCAACGCTGGAGCTCAAAAGGTTGACAGACTCCAAGTACAAGTCCGCCGGCCGACGCAGGCGCATCAGGCTAACAGACCGACCCGGGCTTGCCTGTCGCTGTTCAGCATCTGTGTGGGCGTAAAAACTGATCCCATGAACCCCGCTTATGACTGTGTTCTCAATCCAGATTTTGTTCGGAAATTTGAAGCCAAACCTAACACAATTCCTCTGTTTGACATCAGAATGCAAGCTCATTTGGAAAAAGCAGGCATTGATGTTGATTCCATCAACGATGATGTGCTTCGGACTGAAGCTCCTCCATGGAAATTATATAACCCAAACATTAATTGGCATTTGTCCGCTTTCCTCAAAAACAATACATCTGAAACCGTCTATAACCAGCTTTATTTAGAACAGTGTACTTTATACCCAGGATATGAAAAACTTTTTAGAGACGGGTCAAAGAAAGGAGATTCAGTTGCTGCTGCGTCGGTCTCCGGGAGACACTTAGACAAGCCCTTGCAATAGCGTTTACCTGATTTTTGTTCTGTTTATACAGCTGAGCTCAAGGCAATTCATCTCGCTCTACAACAAGTTTATCAATCCAAAAGAACCTCGTTTTTAATCATGTCTGATTCATTGTCAGCACTTCAGGCTCTTTCCACAAGAAAGATATCACACCCTTTTCTGGCAGAGATCCATGACCTCCATACACAACTTGTTTCTGAGGGTTTTTATGTGGGTCCCTGGTCACATGGGCATTCGCGGCAATATTGCAGTGGACAAAGCGGCTAAAGATGCTCTGCATCTCGATTTCCCTTCAGAGATTTTCCAGTGTGTGCCCTACTCTGACCTACGTTGTATGACTGGATCTTATTGTAAAAGACTGTGGCAGACTGACTGGTCTAACCATATCAACAACAAATTATTTCAAATTCTTCCCGATTTGTCAGATTCTTTGCCTAACTTTGCATCCACTCGCAAAAAAAGAAACAGTTTTGTCTCGCCTTCATATTGGGCATACTTATGTAACCCACAGTTTCCTGTTAAAAGGAGAAGAACCACCATGGCGCTTTGCATGTGATAAATCCTTTTCCGTTCGTCATTTCATGTCTGAATGTGCTGACCTGCTTGATAAAAGAGAAACATATTTTGGTTCAATACCTTTCAAAGAGATTTTTAAAATATGCAATGGTCAACACTTGTTTCAATTTTTACATGATGTTGGTTTATTTTATCGCATATAAACCATGTCGTTTTTTTTTTTTTTAATAAGACCGAATTTAGTGATTTGATTGAGGAAAGAGAACATATTACATCAGTTTTAAAGAAGACTTTTCAAGAGGTGTCATGTGAAAGTTTGAGTATTTAAGAGTAACAGGTATATATTTTAAGATTTGAACCACTTTTATAACATTTTAGGATAACGTCTCTCTGGTCCTGATTTGGCTCAGAAGAGTCCACTGGACTTAAAGCAATAACCATGTAATGTAATGTTCAGCTCGCCATGAACTGTTTTCTAAAACTTAAAACCCTGAATACCCCGCTTACGATTGTGTCCTTAACCTAATATTTACACTTAAATACAACCGACAGAAGTTCCTCCTTTTGGTATCAGAATACGTCCTCACTTTGATACTGCATGCATAGCTATTGACTTTGGTAATGAAGACCACCATCACTCAAGCCATTGGACAACACAATGACATGCTCACAGTGGTGAAGAAACGAAAACTCCGATGATATGGCCACGTCACCAGAGCATCAGGCCTTGCAAAGACTATCCTGCAAGACACAGTGCAAGGAGGCAGAAGAAGAGGGAGACCGAAAAAGAGGTGGGAGGACAACATTCGAGAATGGTCTGGCTTGACACTGAGCGAAGCCATGAGATTTGCTGAGAGCAGAGAAAGATGGAGCACGCTGGTTAAACGATCATCTGTGAATACAGGGTTGTGCAGAATTTCGTCTCATATGTTACTGACGAGCAGGCATCGTATCGTGAGCCCAACCAGGCGAAAGACAAGAAAAAGTCTTCACTGAAAGTTGGCCTGCCACAGCTTCTCAAGCAATGCGCGAAGATAGCCCACCAGTCTAGCAACAAGGAGAAGAATCCACAACACAGCTCATCAAGGAATCAACACAACACAACACAGCTCTTCAAACACTGAGCTAAGTACATAGTACTTAGTGCACCAAACCTGTACCAAAGGACCACAGTAGTCCACTCTTCCAGAACTCTGACCCTTAGGGCAGAAAGCATCCAGTGCCCGATGATGATACAGTAGCTGCATAGAACTATCAAGAAGCGAACCATTCAATGAAACATTTGAACTTTTAAGTTAGTTTCGT
Source organism: Oncomelania hupensis (assembly GCA_036898135.1). Lineage (NCBI taxonomy): Eukaryota > Metazoa > Mollusca > Gastropoda > Littorinimorpha > Pomatiopsidae > Oncomelania > Oncomelania hupensis. The sequence continues at coordinate 44,486,308 of CM072515.1, read as the reverse complement.
ACTTCGCAGATCTTGTATAGAGTAGAGGAAATAAATGTGTGATATTTACTGTTATCAAGTGGCTGGACTACCTATGTTTCATAGCCATGTGAGAGCTAGTGTGACAGTGATCTTTTACAATTTTTCTATCTATCTCTGTACCCCAGCCTAAACACAGACCGAGCTAAACATATAAATAATGAATTAAGTAGAGTCACAGGGAGATTTACTAGCGATCCCCATCGATTTAAGACGAATGGGTAATAGCATTCCATTGTTCAGAGCCCAGCAACAATAGACCCACCGTCACATCTTAATTGGCGAGCCTGCCAGGATCTGTGTATAATAGGAACTGGGTATAACTGGATCTATGTACAATAGAATAGGATAATAGTAAAAATAGCAGTAGAATAACTTAGAATAGTTGTAATACAAGAAGACAGAGTTGGTGCACTATTCTTTGTTTAAAAACTTTTTTGCTTCAATTCTTTGTGCCTGTATGTTGCATTGTTCTTTTGCAGGTTTTGCTTCAGTAACTTTTGTATGCCATTTGACTCTTGTTTTATTCTACTATTGATTACGAATTTTATTGTCTTTGCATTGTTTTTATTGAATTGCAATATTGCTAGTGTTTTTGTATTCCACGTGATTCAGAGGTTGGTCATAGACACTTTTGACAATGTCAGACCCAGTAGCCTTGAGATTGCACTTCAAGGAATTAGGAGAAGCTTTACACTTAGCAGGAGGAGATTTAATTTCGTATATAAATGCAGAGGTAGAGAAACAGGAAGCTAAGGCAGAGAGAGCAGCAGAGAGAGAACAGAAGAAACTAGAGAGAGAAGCAGACCAGAAGAAGAAACTAGAATTAGAAGCAGCAAAGAGAGAAGCAGAGAGAGAACAGAAGAAAGCCGAATTAGAAGCAGAACAGAAGAAGCTAGAATTAGAAGCAGAACAGAAGAAGGTAGCAGCAGAGAGAGAAGCAGAAGTTAGGAGATGGGACTATGAGAGGGCAGAAAAGGAAAAAGACAGACAGCATGATTTGAAACTGAGGAGATTAGGAGCCTCAAGTTCTGCCTCAAACCCTCCCTACTCAGATCAACTAGATGTAGCCTCCAACCCCATACTAGGGATGTCATTTCCACTGGGACCATTCAACGAAAGAGAAGAAGGTCTAGATCTCTACCTAACGAGGTTTGAGCGCCTAGGAACAGAGAACAAACTAGATCCCACCCATTGGTCTTTTAAGCTTAGTCAAGGGCTTAGAGGAAAGACATATGACATCTAGAGTAAGCTACCGACTGACAGAGTGACTGACTATCACAGAGTAAAAGAGGACCTCCTAACGGGATTCGAACTCACAGGAGAATGCTACCGGCAAAAATTCAGCACCATTCGGAGAATGAAAGGAGAGAGTTATGCGCAGTTCGCGGATCGTTTGTCCACAATGCTAGATAAGCGGATTAGCCAGTCAGCCACGGCTAAGACATATGATGGACTGACCGAATATTAGTGTGGGAACAGCTACGGGAAACCATGACCCCCGAGCTGAAAACATTCTTAGTAGAGCAGGGCGCGGAAAGACTGGAGGATCTGGTCAAGGTCGCAGATAGGTACGTTGCCGCCCACGGAGAAGCCAAGAGCTTCAGGCGAGACCTAAAGCCTTGCTAACGGGAAAGAGGTACAGAAACGAAGCCCTCACCGGGAAGAGCGCACCGCGAATTGGCCGAATCACCCCAGTCCGGGGCAAAATAGAGGACCCAACGCGGAATTCGGTAAAAGAGGTCCCGCAGAACAGAAACGGTATTGCTCGTCTGCAACAGAAATAATCACTCCACCGCGGAATGTTTCAAGTTGGCCGCACAACATAGGGACGAGCGCCAAAGCCGGCCAGCTCATAGAGTTCTAACTCAAAGCAGCGGTAAAAAGCCACACCACATCGGTGACAGACACGGTCAAGGTCAATGGTAAAGAAGCGAACTGTCTGTATGACACAGGTCTATCATACGACGCGATAGTTTGCGAGTCTCTTGTATTGCGCGCGGACTTGACGGACAAGACAGTCGAACTACAAGGAGCAGACTTGACGAAAACGACGACTACTAGCCCAATAGCTTGGATAGAAGTAGAGAGCAGATACGTCACAGGACGAATCCAAGCAGCAGTTTAACAGAAACCCCTGTATGATCTAGTGCTAGGATGTAGGTATGTGTTTTTAGGCACGCCCCCTAAAACTGTAGAGATAGCTGCAGTGCAAACCAGGGCCCAGGCTAAAATCCAACCACCTCAGCCCGAGTTAGCCCCGAATCCAGGACTCGAAGAGATCAAAACAGCACAGAAAGAGGACGCCTCGATAGCCAAGTGCTTTCAGAAGTTACCGAAGGCGCACACACACCCGCACAAAGGAGACTTCTACATGGAAGACGGAGTTCTACATCGGCAAGGAGATGGAGATCACACTTAATTAGTACTGCCAGCCACCCTTCGAGCCCAAGTACTAGAATTAGGCCACAGCATGCCACTCAGCGGACACATGGGAATTGGAGCCACAGTACAGAGGATCAGCGCACACTACTACTGGCCAGGAATCACGGAGGATGTCAAGCGCTACGTGAAATCTTGTCACCAATGTCAACGATATTCCCCGCGCCATCACACCGTACCAGTCACCTTAGGACCATCGGTAGTAGTCGGCGTGCCATTCCAGCAAGTCCCAGTAGACATAGTAGGACCACTGCTCATGACGAAGAAGCTAAACAGATTTCTCCTCACACTCGTCGACGCTTGTTCGATGTGGTACGAAGCAGTCCCGTTGCCAGCGATCGACACCAGGAAGATTGCAGAAGCACTCATCGCCATATTTACCAGAGTCGGATTCCCGGACAGCATTAGGACGGACAACGGATCTCAGTTCACCGGCCTCCTGATGCAAGAAGTGTTCGAGCTGATACAAGTTCATCACATTTGCATACCCCCGTACCACCCAGCCAGCAACAGACAAGTAGAAAGACTGAATGGAACCCTTCTCACCATCCTCAGGAAAGTCGCCGACGACAACCTGGAAGCGTGGGACACCTACGTGAATGCGGCACTGTTCGCATATCGAGAAACGCCCTTTGCAGCCACAGGTTACACCCCGTCAACGTTGCTTTTCGGCATACCTTTAACAGGACCGCTGGAAGCCCTGTGCAGAAGTTGGACGGAAGCCAAGATAGACGACACACCTAGAGGTGCCACCAAGTAACGTCGCAGACCTGCAGGAAACCCTTAAAGCCACGTGGAAGAAAGCTGGTGAAGCACTGAAGAAGGCTAGAGCCCGTCAGGCAAAGTACTACAACCGCCATGCGAAGGACCGGGAACTGCAAGTCGGTGATCAAGTGCTACTCTTACTCCCAAGTGGAACCAACAAACTGGACATCGCTTGGAGAGGACCGTACCGGGTGACTGCCAAGAAATCCAAGACAGTCTACCAAGTAGAGGTAAACGGGAGAGCCCGATACCACCACCCCAATCTCCTCAAGAAGTACATCGACGGACCCGCAAACCCCAGACCTCACACATGGATGGACATCGCCATCGCTGAGGAATTTAAGCCTCGGAGCAGTACTGCTACAGCGCAACCCCAAGAAGAATCCCTGTCGCCTAAGCCAGCAGAAGACTGAGACCCGCCGAGACACACTATGCCACGGCGGAGAAAGAATGCCTTGGACTAGTCTGGGCCATACAGAAATTTCAACTCTACCTGTATGGGACACACTTCACAGTTCAGGTGGACTACCAATCACTATCGTTCCTGGCAGCCTCCAAATCCTTGAACTCGCGCCTGATGCGATGGGCACTCACATCCCCGGCAAAGAGAACCACGGAGCCGACTACCTGAGTCGTCATCTCGTGGAGGACACATCAGCTGGCGCCCACCTAACACAATTAAGGGCCACCGCACTAGAATTCGTCCCCGTCCAGTAAAACCCTGTCACTAGTGTCCATAGCTACCTGCCACAGCATTGCAGCTCAGGTAGAGCAACCTAACTAGTTTGTAAATAGGACTCTAAGATAGTGCAGTGTTAAACTAGGCTCTGTAATAGAAAAAGGTCGAATCCAGTAGTCATCGCCTTTTTTCAGTTGAGGGAGCCTGTAACAAGAGGCTAGGTTTACCCAGCACTTTTAAGATTTTGCCTTGTTTAGTCAGATGTAACCTTAGTAGGTTACTGTTAGTCTGAAGCAGACGACAGAAGTTTGCTCTGTGCTACACACTTTTCTACTGCTGACGATAGCGCAGTATAGTGACATCACGCCGCTTACAGATAGTCCGGAGTCAGCCAATCCGAACACAGAGAGGTTAGGTTTACCGTTTCTACCCGGATCAGGCAGACAGCGATAGGAGTCAGTCGTGTGGTAAACTGCTAGCAAGACAGAGCTCAGCTCTAAGAAATCTCTCCATAGACCGAAAGCAGGACTTGTTGAAAACTCGATTCAACTAAGGTAGCCAAGGCCTGACATTGTCAAAAAGGTAAATGAACATACTTTTGTTTCATCGTGATGTATTGATAATATTGTTGAATTATGTTTGTAAAATTTGCCATGCTTAGAATGGAATTGTTAGTCCGACGTTGCGTGACCACGTGGAGGACCCGACCACGTGGCGAACCCGACCGGCCGACCCTATGTTGTATTCCATACGGACCCACTGTTGTTTAACCTATATGTATGCTTGCAGACCAGTGGCTGTACCAGAGAATGTGTATAATATTAATTATTTCTCTATGTGTATGGTTAGCCATGATTTATATTTATATATGTATAGGAAATTAGAGTGGAAATTCCAGTGGACCACGGACTTAGAATGTTTGTCGCTTATAAATAGAGATGTGCAGCTAATCACTGAGGGCTACTTCGGCCTTCAGTGAGACGCTCTGCACACACCTAGAATACAGGGGTGTGCAGAATTTCGTCTCATATGTTACAGACGAGCAGGCATCGTATCGTGAGCCCAACCAGGCGAAAGACAAGAAAAAGTCTTCACTGAAAGTTGTCCTGCCACAGCTTCTGAAGCGAAGAGAGCCCTCCAATCTAGCAACAAGGAGATCAATCCACAACAACACAGTTCATCAAGGAATCAACACAACACAACACAGCTCTTCAAACACTGAGCTAAGTACATAGTACTCAGTGCACCAAACCTGTACCAAAGGACCACAGTAGTCCACTCTTCCAGAACTCTGACCCTTAGGGCAGAAACCATCCAGTGCCTGATGATGATATAGTAGCTGCATAGAACTATCAAGAAGCGAACCATTCAAAGAAACATTTGAACTTTTAAGTTAGTTTCGTACTTCGCAGATCGTGTATAGAGTAGATGAAATAAATGTGTGATATTTACTGTTATCAAGTGGCTGGACTACCTATGTTTCATAGCCGTGTGAGAGCTAGTGTGACAGTGATCTTTTACCATTTTTCTATCTATCTCTGTTCCCCAGCCTAAGCACAGACCGAGCTAAACATATACATGAATTAAGTAGAGTCACAGGGAGATTTACTAGCGATCCCCATCGACTTAAGACGAGTGGGTAATAGCATTCAATTGTGCAGAGCTCAGCAACAATAGACCCACCGTCACACCTCCTGAAAATAATACTCAACAGGTTGAAACCCCAAGCTGAACAAATCATAGCTGAAGAATAAGCAAGATTCAGGGCAAAGCGAAGTACCACTGAACAGATTTTTAACCTCGGGAATAATCTGCGAGAAATACCTACAGCACCAACAACATCTATATCATGTGTTCGTAGACGTTTGACCGAGTCTGGCATGCAGCTCTATGGGCAACAATGAGAGTGTACAACATCAGCCTTAAAATTATTGAAGTGATCAAAGGCCTGTATGACAAGGCTACCAGTGCAGTCCTCCACAACAGCGCCATCGGGAACTGGTTCAGAACAACAATCGGTGTGCGTCAGGGATGCCTACTCTCTCCAACACTCTTCAACATCTTCCTAGGGCACATCATGTCAGATGCCCTTGCAGATCACGAAGGCACAGTCAGCATAGGGGGAAGAGCAATCTCCATACTTCCTTTTGCGGATGAAATTGATTGATTAGCTGGAGAGAAACAAGACCTTGAACATCTGGTACAGAGGCTTGACACCAGCTCCAGAGCCTATGGAATGGAAATAAGTGCAGAGAAGACCAAAATGATGACCAACAACACCAATGGCATCAACACGGACATCTAAGTCCAAGGCCAATCCCTCAACACAGTGTATAGCTTCAAATATTAAGGAGACATTGTGTCAGACAATGGGTCCCGACGGGACGTCCTCTCCAGGATCGCACAAACAACTGCTGCCCTGGCGAGGTTGAAACCAATTTGGAAAGACTGGACCATCAGCCTACATTTCGCTCCCTCACAGCAGATCTACAACGAAGAATACAAAGCATGGAGATGAGGTGCTACAGAAAACTTCTGGGTATTTCCTATACCCAGCACATCACCAACGACGAAGTCCGACAGACCATCACATAAGCCATTGGACAACACGATGACCTGCTCACAGTGGTGAAGAAACGGAAACTCCGATGGTATGGCCACGTCACCAGACCATCAGGTCTTGCAAAGACCATCCTGCAAGACACAGTACAAGGAGGTAGAAGAAGAGGGAGACCGAAAAAGAGGTGGGAGGACAACATTCGAGAATGGACTGGTTGGACACTGAGCGAAGCCATCAGGGTTGCTGAGGACAGGGAAAGATGGAGTACGCTGGTTAAATGATCATCTATGGTGCCCCTACGACCTCCGAGTTACGGGACAAGATAGGATAGGATAGGATAGTCCTGATTCGGCTCTTAGCAGTCCACTGGATCCTATCTATCTGTCTATTTTTGAAGATGTCAGATGCTTTCTTTTGTACATGAGGTGCCTACTTTGCAATAGGTGTCCAACAAACATGTTATATTTGGCATGAACTGTATTTATGTCTGTCGCACGCCAGTTTTCCACTTCAGATTTATAACAAACTCTAAGAGTATTGCCTCAAGAACTGCGCAACCTCGCAAGCTTATGTTAAACATTTCTTTTGCTGGAAATTCATTGGAATGAAACCCCAACTGGTTTCTCTTAAAATATAGGGCTTACTATTAATTAGAGAGCATTTTGTAGTTTGGTGTTGCGGTGTTTCGGGCAAGGTTTCATGATTATGATTGTGTTTTAGCTTTTTTTATGTGTAATTTACTTGTATTTTATGGGGACAATAAAGACTTTGATTTTGATTCTGATCTGGCCTTTTTTTAGGTGTGCAAATTAACGCCTATGTTGACAGTTAAGTCATCTTTTATCTTGACATTCTCTTGGAATAGCTTTGCTGGTGATTATTGAGTTCTTTCTCTAAACCCGATACTTTGCAGCTTCTCCACCAGACAGTGACTAAGTGTTTGACACTAGCCGACAAGAAGAAATACAACACCATAGCCATTCCTGTCATGGGCACCGGCAACCTGGGATACCCCCACGATGTTGTGGCACAGACCATGCTCGCTGCTGTGGATGACTTCGAGCGGAAAAATCCATCCACCTCTCTGAGGGAGATAAGGATCATTGTGTACGATCAGGATAAAACAAGCTTTCAGGTATAAATATTTTGATGTATATGTTCACACTTTATTATCAAGAGAGAAATTGGCTTAAATGAACCCGTGCCGTTGAAAGTAGACGACGAAGTGCTAACATGAAAGGAAAGGGTATGGTGTAATTTTTTTGATTTTGATAGATAGGAATGGTATTATTCATGGTATTTTAGATTCTTCTTCTTGCTGTAGACTACCACCTTCATCCTAGTGAAGATTCTGTAGATGTAGTGTTTCTTACTACCTTGTCCTACAAATTGCCCTTTTGTATTGCTTTTCAATGGCGTTGGATCCGGGGAGAGGGGAAGGAAGGGGAGGGGGAGGATGAGGGAAAGAGAGGTAGGTAGGAGAGAAGGGTGGATGAAGGCGGGAGGAGTGGAGCAGCCCTCCCACCCCTTCTCGTACCTAGGGTGGGGAGGGAGCAAACGTATCTTTTTGCCCCCCTCCACCCCAACGTTTCGGACAATGACAAAGAGAGAGAGAAAGAGAAAGTTTCTTTGATAGTTTCCGTAAGCACGCGAAAACCATGTGTAATTGTCTCAAAGAAAAATTAGTTTCACGAAGAAGGAGTAAACTCCCGGACACGCGAAACCGAAACTTGCCAGCGCCACCAATCGGTTGTCGTGATAGAAAATGGCCTACGGGATGGAACGAGACTCTGAAGTCTACTTAGCGGAAATTCTACGAAAAGACATGTGGGAATGATCACCGTAGTGCTATTAACTGCAAAAATGGTCGTTACAAATGCCCTGGACTTTCATTCTTCAGATTCCTGAAGGATGGAACAAGTTGAATATCACAAATGATTGAAAACTATGCTTAGTTTTGCAATTAAGCTGTATAAGGCCTACGGACATAAATCTTCCGCAATAATGATTATAATGTTAGGAATAATAATAATAATAATAATAATAATAATAATAATAATAATAATAATAATAATAATAATAATAATAATAATAATAATAATACTGCATTTGTATTTGCTTTTTGTTCTCTGGAAACCAATATGCACGGTAGTGTCGTTAATATTAAAGCTAGATTTATACTGTTATTGAACTCGACCATAAAACAGGCCTAGATCTACTGCAATGCTGCTTCGCACCTTGTTAAACTCTGGTCAGGTCAAATTTGTACTTTTAAAAAAATCAAAACCATTGTGTTCTTTCTTGTTAAATCAGATCAGTTTTTACGCTGGATTTTTTTGTCATCTGGATAAACTTTTTGGAGTGCTAGACTATCGATTTTTGGTCACCAAGTTTGGTCTCATGCTTCGTCATTCTAAAACACATCTACATACATCTGAGCTATATATAGCGCTTCGCGCGGATTGTCATCATTATTTATATAGCAGTCTTTCAAAATAATCCTTCTTTGTGTTAACTGAATATTCTTTGGTTGTCTTGAGTTTAAAAACAAACATGCCCCCCCCCCCTCCCCCCCCCAAAAAAAAAATTAATAATAATAATAATAATAATAATAATAATAATAATAATAATAATAATAATAATAATAATAATATCACTGTGATGGCGTCGAATAGACCATTGTAGACGAGACTGTTTTTGTCCCTCATTAATGCGAGAGTTCAACGCGGTCTAATCTAATTTGAGTTGTAACAATTTTTTTTTCAAATAAACATGCATTATTTTTTTAAAAGATCAATCATGTTTGTTACACGGATCTCATTTTGATGGGGATTGGACACACACACGAACGCACCTACACACGTACACACACACATTCTTAAATATACTGTCAGCAGAATTTGTGCAAATAACCTTAAAAAAAAAATTATATTAATAATTTCCCTTGCCACTACTCACTCCACCACCTCCCCGAAAATATGTTGCTCACACTTCACCCCCACCCCCACCCCCAAACATCTTCCGACGCGGCTGCTTTCTTTTTTAATACCATATCTGGCAATGAGTTTGCAGTAGTTTTCCTGTTATGTGTTAGCTAACTATTTTCTGTTGCAGGCATTTCAGTCTGCCATTCAGAAGCGACAGGGACAGTCGTTACCACGTGAAAATGCTGCGTCTCGCAATGCAGGAGGTAGTCTGAAACTTTGTCGTCTTCTCTTCATTTTTAAATTAAAATTATTGTTTTGTTTCTTTTTTTATTATTTAATTTTTTTTATTTAACAATCCTTTTTGTTCAAGCAGATTTCAATATATGGATCTCAAGATCTTGAGTAGTACTTTACTGTCTATTTAAGATAAAATAAAATAAATATTCATGTAGTATATTCATCTGACAAGCACATTACAGTTAGCAAAATTAATACAAAAACGTACATTTAAAGCATCAACACATGCTTACACAGCCTAAGCGAAGCATTTGCACACGCACGCACGCATCACATTTGCAAACAAATCAATTAAAAAATCAAGTGTTAGACAACAGGTAATATAAGTAGCTTATGCATAACACAAAACCTCATCATTTTTGCAAAATGATCATAACAATTCCTAACCATATTGCACACCACAAGTATACAGAAGCAACATTGACGATATTTCTTTAGACACATGCAAACATTCAGCGGGTAAGAAAAGCAAATATTGTGAGCAAATAAGACAAGAATCCTGCTATAAAGTAAAATATAAATGTTTAATGAACATTATGTCACACACACCACCTCCCCCCTCCGGCACACCACACACACGAACACAAACCATGCATAACAATTAGCGATATGTCCATGAAAGCATCAAAACATCACCACTAGTTTGCATGAAAACATTGCAGCAACATGAAATCCTGTAGAATTTTTATTTAAAAACGGGATGGTAAGACATTCAAATGTATTTCCAGATACTCGCACAAATAGCTGAAAATCAGCGTTTTCAAAAAAAAAAAAACTTAAATGTTAAATTTATTGCTGGTGTGGTGATACGGTTTTATCTGAAAACAAGCAAAATGAAAACATGGAATTAAGGGACACTATCTAAGTCGCTCCGAGCTTGGGTACGGAAATGGGGCTGAACGTATGAAGCGTTCATAACTACGAGATGAGGCAACGAAATAAAAGTGCTGTAGTAAATAAACCAATGAGCATACTAGCCTAGCTTACACTTTGTATAGTACGGATAGAGGTATGGGTATCACTGCTGTTGTCTTTGTTAGCAAACAAGATGAATTCATAGCATTTGCTGTCAATCAAACTTTTGTGAATCAACATGTGAATCATGTGAACAAACCTGGTTATTTCAGTGTCCGGTAAAAAAGTAGCTCCTGAAAAAGCTCTGAACATCGGAGATCTGCGTGTTGTCATTAAGCAAGGAGACATCATTGAAGAAGACGTCAGTGCCATAGCAAACAGTTCAAATGATTCCTTGGATCTGTCTAGAGGTACGTTTTTTTAATTTCCTTAAGGGGAGAGGGAGTGGGGGGGAGGCGGAGGGAGAGGAGAGGGAAGGTGAGGGGAGAAGGGGTGAGAAGGGAGGCCGAACGAGCCAAATGTCAATCTGTCGGTCAGTCCGTCCGTCGGCTGGTCGGTCGGTCCGTTGGTCGCCATATCTGAGGAACCACTGAACGGATTTTGACCAAACTTCATCTATAGGAACATTACCTAGATTACTTAGTGGCCAGCCTATTGTGGAATTGTTTTTCCACTACCTCAAAGATCAAGGTCGCTTGTGCCAATTCTTTGCGAAAATCCCCCCCCCCCCCCCCCCCCCCGTGTGGGTACCGGGGGTTTCAGTATAAATAGTATCCCAACGTTCTCGAAATTTAGTGCTTTAAATTTCCACTGTCGCTGTCTTTCTCCTTTGTTCTTTCTCATTCCTGCTCTGTTCTATCAATCTACTATACTGTAAGCCTCCCTCTGTGCCGAGTTAGTAGGTGATTAACTCTAGATCGGCCGTGTCAACTTTGCCCGGTGTTAAACTTGTTAAAATTTAGGCCAAGGCGGTCAGCACGCTCGATCTAAGTCGGCTAAGTGATAACTTACAAAGTTTGAAAAGAGAAAAGAGATAGAAAATACGAAAACTGACGAACAAACACTCATAAATCAGACGAGAATGTTAGCAACACCATCATTCGTCCACTATGTTTTTCCCTTTTCTTTTAGAAATTATTATTACAAAATTCTTTTTCTTTTTACAACATGGGTTTACAATTGATACAAATCATGCCAAATCGGCGTTCGCAATTTCGGCGAACAATTTAGGGTCGATGCAGAAGACAGAGAGAGAATTACAACAAAGACAGAAATCTCTATGATCATGTTCTTATTGCGCGTGCAGTGACTTATCTCTGTCAGATCTGGGCAGCAACTTATTCAGTATAAGCTGTTCAACAAATCTACAAACCTAAACGTATTGCGGTGAAACCATACAATACGCATCTAGCCCTATTCTGAATACAAGGAGGTGAAACCATTCCTTGCATCCAGATTGTTTCAAGACCCCTAGCGGGTATAGACAGGACAACCCATATTTATTAGCGTGTCTCCTAACATAAGCTAGGTTACTGACCAGCAGCAATTCTGCTTCGTTCTTCGATCCTTCAATATATTGTCTGTGTGTCCCTTCGATCATCTAGGCCTTCTTTTATAAGTATCAGTACAACTTATGTTAATCTGATGAATAAAAATTGATGCAACAACAACAACTTTTATAAGTTCTTCCAGCCAGCAGTCGAACAGTTTGACCATAGTTACGGCTAGGATTGCTAAGAGATTGTACCAAACGTTTGCAATGGCCAAGTAACATCACCGAACTACACCTGTCGCCTAGGATCCTGCATGGAATCATCAAATCAGCTACAATCATTTAGGAATTGTTTCAAAACAGCAATATCTGCTAGGAAACCTCTGATTCATCGCCTGAGAAACCTTGCCGAAATTCAACAGTCGCCAAGCGATTGCATAGACTCACCTAGGTTCCGAATCCACAAGTTGATTTGTAACCTAGTGATTTGTAAACAGAAAGCCTTATCACCCTTTCTCACAGGCGGCGGAAGCGGAGGGGCAAGGGGGGCACTGGCCCCCCCCCCCCCCCCCCCCCGAAAAATATTGGGGGGGCAAACCTATACATTTGCCCCCCCCCCCCCCAATATTCAGCCCCTCAAAAAACATTATTTGGAGGTTCAAACCAATATTTTCCCCCTTTCTCTGGACTGATGCAAGTTAACAATACCTGTGCTGAGACTATTTTCAAAGCACTGAAGGACTGCTTGATCAGACTTGACTTGCCAGTGCAAAACTGCAGGGGCCAGGCCTACGACAGGGCGAGTAATTTTCAGGGTCATGTGTCAGGAGTTGCAAAAAGATTCAAAGATGAGTTCTTTGCTGTGACTGAAGAGCTGGCGGCAGTTCTTCAAAGAAAAAAACGACTTGTGATGACGCAGTAAACGCTGCTGACATTTGTCTGAGAACACTGGAAGGCATGCGGCATGAAGATTGTTATGAGACATTTTTTGCTGACATCACAACGAAAGCTGCAAATTTGTGCGATGAGCCCTGCGTTCCTAGACAGAAGCAACCTCCACGAAGACTGGACGATGGCTCACAGGGTCACAGCTACTCTTGTCCATCTGCTTACTACAGACAGCAATACTGTGAGGCCATTGACAACATCAGGGAACATTTAAAGAGCCGGTTTGATCAAATAGCTCTCGACTTACCAAGGAAAATTGAAGTTCTTCTAAGTGATGGAGCAGCAGGGAAGAGACCAGAAATTCCTCAAGAAATCAAAGATACATATTCCGCGGACATCGACTTGGACAGACTCAAAACTCAGCTAGAACTCCTCCCACATGCACTGGGTGACACCAGGAAGGCGGCTAACTCTAGGATCACCATCTTCCAAGCACTGCCGGATAGCTTCTGACACTGTGCGACTGATGCTGAGTGAAGTGGATAAACTTCTCAGACTGTATTTTACCATCCCAACCACAACTGCAACGGCTGAACGCAGATTTTTTAGCCCTAAAGCGGGTAAAACCATACCTTCGGGCAACGATGACGCAGGAGCGTCTAAATAATTGTCTTATAATGCATGTTTTCAAAGACAAAGTAGATCAACTAGACCTAGCGTAAACTGCTTACGAATTTATCAATAGAAATGAACGCCGTAAGGCATACTTTGGAAAATTAACGGTGTAATTTCCCATGCCAATTTAATGACATGACTGCTGTTTTTGTTACTGTGATGGATCAACATTGTCAGGTCAGTTTCTCTCCCTTTGTCTCTACCCTCCCCCTCCCTCTCTCTTACATGCACAGTTGTAGAAATATATTATATATCTTTTTTTCTCTCTCACATAGTGTCTATGAAAATAGTTCAAATTATTTGGAGTAAATGTCCAGGGCCGGATCCGGGAGAATATTTCAAGATTATTTCAAGATTATCATTGCCATTCCTTTCTTGGAACACCTGTCAATCGAATTGGACTCGAGGTTAAAAAATGCTGGCCTAGCAGTTGATGGTCTCTGTCTGGTGCCAAGCACTTTAATAGACAACCAGGATGGTTTCATGCAGGTTCCAGAAGGGGTGAAGACACTGGCAATGTTGTGGGAGTCTGACCTACCAGACAACGCTACCCTTGATGCAGAATACCAACGGTGGGTTTGCAAATGGCGAAGTGCTGCTGAGAATGCGACAGCTATCATCCCATCCACGGCATCAGAAGCACTGAAACATTGTGACAGGGATTTTTATCCCAACCTGTTCATCATGCTAAAGAATCTTTGCACCCTGCCGGTCACTACTGCCGAGTGTGAGCGTTCAAACAGTCAGTTGCGCAACCTGAAAAACTACCTGCGCTCTACAATGGGGCAACAGAGAATCAATGGACTTGCTTTACTGAAAGTGCACAGGGATGTTGATATTGACTTCAAAGAGGCAGTGAACTGTTTTGCCAGAAGATACAATTCACAAATGGTACTAATGCCGAGGAACCTAGTGCAGCAAGACTGAATTAAGTGAAAGCAGGGCGGTGATGTTCATAAACTACGAGGTAAAGCTTTATACCGTTAACGATCAACAAAAAGTAGTGAATAATAATAGTAAACAAAACATCTCTGCTAATAAATAAATGTTTGTGTGAGTGTGGGTTTTTTGTTTTTTTTTTGTTTTTTAAAGGGAGGGGCAGAGGATAATTTTTGTACCCCAGAGTTTGTCAGTTCAATTGTTCAAAAAGCTCAAAGTCCCAGACCATCACAGATGGCTTTTTCAAGGTTCAGATTGCACCAGATTGCACCATTTTGCATCCTTGAAAAATAAAAATAAAAGCCAATTTATAATCGGTTATATATTAAATCAAGTACTTCGAATTATACAGTTTAATTAATCGTAGTAGTTTTGATAACAATATGCAATTTATATTCAATGCAATTTCTCAAGTTGAAGATTCATACACTTTTGTAAACAAGGAATACTTGACGTCATTTCTTTTTGTGTACGTCATTTGTAACTTGCATCACAGAACCTTCTTTAGTTTGATTCTAGGTGCTTCGCCACATGGCGGCCATTTACATCTAAATTACTTTTCCATTGGTGGCTGGTTACAATAGCAGTATCTTACTAGCAGGTATTTCGTAACAATCGTTAAAAAGAAGTAAAAAGAATAACAATTTAAATTAACAATCATGCTTATCTAATTATTATTATTATTGTCATAGACCAGTTTGACTTTGTTACAAATTACAAGTCATTCAGATCTATGCCTATCCAGCAACGCATGTCATTTCCATTCAAATCCTACAGTTTAGAATTTGCTTGGAACATAGCTACAAAACAGATTCAATCAACATTCATGCTGCAATATCTATTTTTAACACATATTAACTTATCAATGAAGCGATTCTTTCATTCCTCTTTGTCTTTTGTATTATTTATATCAGTCTTATAATGTTTCCAGTAAGCCTCAGCTTACAATACTATCTTCTTCTTCGCTAGACCAGTCACCTACCTTTTTTCTTGAAAACTCTTCTGGTACAAAACTCCTCATTTGTGTGTGAGGTCTGTTGGATCAGCTTGGTAATATTGGACGCTTTCTGCCAGGTGGTCACTAGGGCTTCCTATGATGTTATTATTTAGCAATGTAGGCATTTTATATGTATGTGTTTTGTTGATATTTTATAATGATGTTTATATTCTATTTTGTTTTTGTAAACGGGGGTTCGATAAATTTAGAGTGTAACGGACGGTTTTTGTGTATTAAATTAAATATCTATATATATATAACTATGTTTAGTCTAGTGAATGAGTGTGTGAGTGTGGTTATCTGACGCTCAGTCTAAGGATGCATGCTCTATCTCTGTTTACTTTAAACTCTCATCCACCACCACATGCGTGCTTACAGACAAGGACAAAGTATACACAGTTATTTCTCTTTGCCCTCTGTTTGACTATTTTCACTCACATATACATTAAGTCATTCACAAATCATTAAATCAGTTATATACATTAAATCATTCACAGATATATTAGGTCAATTACATATACATGAAACCACACAAATGTGTTCAGCATATAAATAGGTCCACACAGATAGTCAGTAAGTGCCGTATGGGCTGTTTATCAATTTCGAGCTTACACAGTCAATCGATTCTATAGAAGTCGTTGTCTCCTTCTCGAGACGTCACTCGACTCTACTGTTCACATTAGTGTCGACACAGTCAATGATATCCATCGACGACTTGTCAAAGGTTCTTGACTTGAATAATGAGTGTCAAGTATTAGTAACAATACTCACAGACCCTACGTAATGGAGAATCTTGGTCTCTCAGTCGAAGCTACGAAACAAGGCTACTCCTGGGAAACACTGCAGGTGGTCCCCTGGCCCAGGTCTGGAGGATTCTTCGTCACCGTTGCTGTACGTCTACAACAGTGATGGTTGACGAAGGAGAGACCGGCTTCGATGGTGTCCACTTCCAGTCTCTTCAGACGTTGTCACGAGGACAGTTCCATCGGCCGCACATCAGGGGGAAATTCCGCTCCGTACCGGTCCCGCTGTATACAACATGTACACAATCGTAAATTTTCGCTCTTATACTTAAAGAGTCTGTATGTCTTTGACACATCTTTATAATTCCTAATGCTCGAAGACCATTTCCTTTGCAGAATGTCTTCTATATGCCACCACACCACTACAATCACTATTGTCACCATTCCTGACAATACCTTTAGCCACTTTACACTGTACACACATTGCATAGCCTACCACAATGGATTATGAGCCAAATATTACAATCACAGCTCATCTTCATTTCATAACATATTCCTACCCATTCATTCATCAATAGATATACAAATTATACAACTGAATTATATTCCTATTTCAGCCCCATATATGAATGAATATAACAATGGCATCATAGTTACAAACTGAGTCACACATGACATTTACATGATCAAATAAGTATTGACACGAGTTATCTTATCGTACTTCTTTCAAACATGGGTTCCTCTGCACTCTAAACCAATAATTCATAAAAAGCAATACTTTCCCTTTTCGTATGGATAGCTTTACAGCTCATTATAAATACCAATAATAATAATAACAATAAATACCTGTATTCTATCTTAATCCTTAACAGAATCAGGCTTCACTAGCGCACCCACGAATACGACCGATCACTTCGGCTGATATGTCGTCTCTGAGCTAACAACAGCTCACAAACTAAATTGTCATTTCGATGGTAAATAACACAGTGACGTCATAACATCTTCCTACACAAATGTGTACGAAACGTGTTCGTTACATAGAGTACAGCCTCAGCGTCCCCTGCGTGGGATGTCTTTATTGTAAAGTGACCGGCTGGTGGAGTGCCTTCAGTGTTACCACTAGGGTTGTTTCGGCGAGTCCTCTTTCAGCGAAGTTGTGGTCTTGATTTTGTGGTCCTGGTTCGGCTCTTTGCAGTCCGCTGGATCATGTAAACAATGAATAACTCAATAACTAACGTTGCGAGAATACGCATCGCAAAGCTCTGACTGTGCTCTCAAAAAAATACATCGTTTGTTTTACGAATTTATAAAACCAGTGGTAGTTTGCTCCGAGGATAGCGTTTGTTTGGGAATTGCAACTCAATGTTCAGAGATTCGCTACTCGCCTGAGGCGATTTTTTTTTTTTGGGGGGGGGGGGAGGGGGGGACTCACATGCATAGCAAAATGAGTCTATGTACCCAACCCCACAATTGTTTTTCCAGATTGTTTGCAAATCGGTGCCAGATGAGTCCTAAATGGATCAGAATGATATTTTTTTTATAATGTCCATTTGTCCGTCTGTCTATCCGCCGTCGTCCATCTGTGCAAACCTTGAAAGTGGCTAAGTAGTCTGAATCTATTTTATGTATCACAACCACACTTGGTAAGATAGTATATTTTCCAAGAGACCTCATAAATGATCAATGAATGAATGAATGACTTCACTTCAAGGTCAAGTCACAGGGTTAGCAAATGTTAGTCAAAAATGACAATTTTTTAACATTTGGAACTAGAGGTCAAGGTCATCTCAAGGTCAAGAGCATAGAAAGATCAAAGTCAGTGTTTGCATTTTAATGCCACGGTTTTATTTCGTGTTTTTTTCCTCTGGCCACTTATTTTCATGTCAGGTATTGCAAGTTCTACAAGGAGCATATGAGTCATATACTGTAGGCTTTGACCGTCTAGTTTCTATTATATTATTATTATTATTATTATTTTATTTTTTATTTTTTTTTTATTTTTTTTTAGATGAATTTGTGGGTTCGGGCACTGAATAGAATAGACCCAACGTTTTCCGGCGTGTCGTAAGAGGCGACTAACAGGGGTGATGTCAGCACAGCATCACTGGGCGAAAGTCTTCTACACAGAAGTCACCGGCCAGGACGGAGGAACCTCATATTACTACAGGTTTAATGACCACGTGCTCGGGGGCCAAGGCGAGCCACACTGTATTCGTGGATATGGCCAACAGCCTGGAGAGGATTGGGCCTTGCTAGGTCTTTCTTGCCCTAGACACACTGCATGATGAATAAAACCATTCACTCCATATCGAGCGGTCGTCGCCTGGGTCACCAAGGACTACGCCTTCCGTTGGCCACCAGGACGCAGGTGATAAATGTGCTACTGATGGACAACTTAGCAAGATTCGCACCAGAAACAACATCGTCATAGGAACCTGGAATGTCAGGACCCTAACTGCGGAAGGAAAATTAGAAGAACTGGTCCAAGAGCTGGACCACTATCGATGGAACGTTTTAGGGATCAGCGAACTGCGCTGGAAAGGCCTAGGTGAAAAAGCGACCGACAAAGGCCACAAGCTTTATTTCAGTGGTAGAGATGACAGGCACGAACACGGCGTTGGTCATGGGTGGTCACCCAGTCTCCAGTAGACTCATTACCATTCGTCTGAGAGCAGCCCCTTTCAAAATCACCATCATCCAGGTCTATGCCACAACATCAGACTATGACGACAGCGAAGTGAAGGATTTCTATGAAAATCTACAGGCTGTCCTTGACTAAGTGCCGAAGAAGGACATAGTCATAGTGCAAGGCGACTGGAATGCCAAGGTTGGCCAAGATGCGCACCACAACTGGAGAGACATTTGTGGACCCCACTGCAACAAGGAGACAAATGGCAGGGGTCTGAGACTCTTGGAGTTTGCCAGATACAACAATCTGATACTCGCAAACATGCTTGGTCTCCACAAAACATCCAGACGATGGACATGGCACAATCCCGGCGGGGAGCATCACAACTAGATCTACTAGATCATGGTCAAGAAACGCTTCAGATCAAGCATCAACATGCAATTTTCCAGGTGCAGACATCGGAAGTGACAACGATCTCGTGATGGCGTCTTTCCGGCTCCACTTGAAGAGAGTAAACACAGCAAAGTGCACCAGACTGAAGTTCGACCTGGACAGACTGCAAGACCCGGAGGTGGCAGAACTATTTCAGGCCACAATTGGAGGGAAATTTGCACCACTGCTCATTTTGGGAGCTGGTGAAGTAGATGTCAACACCATGACCACCACCTTCAACTCAGCTGTGACAGATGCCGTCACGGAGATCCTTGGAAAGCACCGGCCAAAGAAGAAGCTGTGGATCACACCTGAACTTTTGGACCTGCGTAATAAACGAAGAGAGATGAAAAAGAAAAAGAACACCTCACAGGGAGCTGATGCCTACCGAAAAATCAACAATGACATCCGAAAAGGCATGTGCACAGCAAAGAAGAACTGGATAGAAGATCAATGGCAGGAAATAGAGAACAGTCTGAACAAGAAACACAACTTTGTTGTATCAATGTTTATTCATCAGATTAACATAAGTTGTACTAATTAAAACAACAGCAAGATGGCCTACCAGACTGTGAAGCGGCTGACAAGTGTTAAACAACACAATGTCTCCACGATCCAAAGTGCATATGCCTTACAGAAGAACAAGAAGTCTTGGACAGATGGACAGAGTACTGCTCTGACCTTTACAACCACACACCAAACGGAGACCCATCAGTTCTAGCATGTTCTGAGAACAGAGAAGAAGAAATCCTACGTCAGTGCAATCGCTGAAAAAGGGAAAGTCAGCGGGAGTGGACAACATACCCGAGGAACTGCTTCAAGCAGGAGGAGAAGCGATGATTGACCTTACATACATTGTTATAAAAAATAAAACACTTCTGCCAAGTGCTTCTCAAACTAGACCCTCCGAAATATATCTAAATCTAAGCATAGATCAAATCAGTGTTGTGGGATGCTGTCTGAAAAATATAGAAATCGGCCTAGATGCGCTGTGGCTAATTATCTAATAAACAGTGACAGAAGAATGACACTTATTTAACAGAAAAAACAAAACTAACTAACCTGAAATAAGACACATTGTTATTATTGTTTTCTTTGCCTATATTGCTAGCTATCTGGCATCTGTTTGCCCAATCTAGCCTAGCTGAACATGTACCCAATATGGCGCTTGAAGATTGAACCCAACGGTTGGTGAAGAATGGCCTCCAACTTCAGTAACGGCCGGTCGACGACGTTTGGTCACTGGCCCCCACCGAATCAGTGAAAAGCGCAGATGGACGGTCTGCAATCGTTTGCCTTTAGCCGATTCGTGATGTCCGTGCACCCCCTGGAACCTCCCTGTATCCTCCTGGATATCTTACAACCGGCTTGCCTTGCAATCGTTTACTGTGTTGGATGACTGACGAAGTGATGTCCTCCTTGGTCAAAATCTCCCCTCTCGGTGAAGATTTTTCGTTTTGCTTCCAAGGTATCAGGGTCATGGAAACCCATCATCAATTTGCTATAAGACGCAATCGGTCTGTGTGTGCCGGTCCTGATTTGGCTCGGAAGAGTCCGCTGGACCTAAAGCAACAATAAATCAATCAAAATCAATCGGTCTGTGACGTATTACACGAAGACGTAAAAATCGCAGACTATGAAATTCTATCGGGACTGAAGATATAAAGGATTGTTTTTACGCTGCTGATACGGAGAGACGTTTGTTTTCACGACACTTATTATTATTTTAAGTATATTGCTTGTTTAAATATTGTGTGTTTTTGTTATATTTATTTATAATTTAACATTATTATTATATTAAAAGAAGAAATTTAAAAAAAAACTCATATAGTAAACTCTCACAAAGGTAAAAATACATTTTTTTCTTCGGTTCATTAAGAACTTTTTTAAGGTGTACAACAACACTGACAAGTATAAAAACAAATGTGCATCAAGCACTACTTTTAAATATGATGATGATCGTTGTTGTTAAGGTGGCGACGTGGTGATTCATCCTTAACGCTAACGCAATATAGGACGTTAAGCTTCGTTATTCCACTATTTATACCAAAATCAAATAAATTAAGAATAAATAAAAATCACGAATAATTTATTTCAGAATAAATCGAACTCCTCTATTCACCCCACCCCAACTCTCCCCACAAATGCTGATTACAGTTGTACAGACCTTAAAGTGAACTTCCCCACCAACCCCCTTCCTTTACCACTCATTTGAAATACTTCATCCGCACACGGACACACACATTTTCATGTTAAATATTGCGAGTTCCACAAAGAGCATAGAAGTCATATGGGCTTTGCCTTTCTAGATTTTATAAAGAAATCGGTATTTCAGTCATGGATGAAAGCATTTAGACCTTTGATTTCATTTCTTTCCGCCAGGCTGTGGTGAGTGCTTCATCGATAAATTGATTGAATCATGTACACTTTTTCCAGGCGCAGTGTCCAAGGCTTTGCTGCAAGCATGTGGAGACGAATTGAAGAATGAATGTACTGAAAAAGGTAAGTTTAAATTCATTTATATTTTCTTAAAATACCTTTCTATACATCCCCCTCCTCCCTCTTCCTGCCTTCCCCAAACCCTGTTGGGGTGCCGGGGGTTTCAGTATAAATAGTATCCCCACTTTCTGGAAATTTAGTGCTTTAAATTCCCACTGTCGCTGTCTTTCTCATTTGCTCTTTCTCATTCCTGCTCTGTTCTATCAATCTGCTATACTATCGTCTTCTCCTCTAGACCAGTCTCCTACCTTTTTTTCTTGAAAACTCTTCCGGGACAAGACTCCTTGTTTGTGTATGAGGTCTGTTGGATCAGCTTGGGAATATTGGACGCTTTCTGCCAGGTGGTCACTAGGGCTTCCTATGATGTTATTATTTAGCAATGTAGGCATTTTATATGTATGTGTTTTGTTGATAATTTATAATGATGTTTGTATTCTATTTTGTTTTTGTAAACGGGGGTTCGATAAGTTGGGGTGAAGCCTCAGCCGTCCCCTGCGTGGGATGTCTTTATTGTAAAGTGACTGGCTGGTGGAGGGCATTCAGTTTTCCCACTAGGGTTGTTTCAGCAGATCTTTTATGCCGATTGGGGGTTGTCCGGTCCTGATTTGGCTCGGAAGAGTCCGCTGGACCTAAAGCAACAATTATGTAATGTTATGTAATGCCTTCCCCAATGAAGACAAAAACAAGCACATGCACCAACTTCAGACAAACAGAAAAATCTCATTTGAGTAGCACAAAGCTTTAATATCTACAAAGAAACACACACCCGGCAGTGTTGAATGTATGTACACCACCAACAAATAAAAACTTACCAACTAGGGATTTTGGAGAAGGTCGAAAATGGGAATGAATGTAAAAGTTGCGCCAAATGCTCCAAATAGTTTTGATAGGAACACGGGTATTAGGATCTAATAGTCGAATGTCCTCACTAGGCTGCTCTTATAACCATTGTCATGGTAAATGTTTTTTAAGTACCGAGATCGCCGGTCACTTAAGATTGGGATCAGCCACTTTAGTTTACAACTCATGGACTCCAAAAAACCGCGATTAACATTTTTTTTAAACCGGTCTCACAATTCAAAATGCTTTAAAGCAGGTTAATGTGAGTTTAATTTGCTGTCCAGACATATAGTATATGATAGGTTTTCTGTGTGATCACTGGAGGAGAACCGCCTACAATGTACTTAATAAATATATAAGTCTAAATTCAAATTGCAACAGTGTCACTAACTTATATAACAAGTTACAACGTGAATAGGAAGATTACATGGCGCCGGTGGCGTAATATTTAATGTTTAATAAAAATTTGGACGCTCCTTTTGGGGCCTTCCTCATGTGGGGGCCTATGAGGCGCCATTTGTAAATTAAATCATTATTGTCATTATATCTATAGAACATACATTTTACCTGTATAAAAGATATTGTATACTTATAAAATGAATTCTATGTCTATAAAATACATTCAAATAGCAATACAAAACTTTTTATAGCTAAAAACAACATTTTTATAACTACAGACTACATTTTACAATATACAAGAGAAATCATACGCGATCATCACGCCGTTTGTAAATATTATTCCGAAAAACTATTTTATATCTAAACACTTCATTTTATCTCTAAACACTACATTTTATACATAAACAATTCATTTTATAGGTAAACAATTCATTTTATAACAACAAAGAGCTTTTATATCTATAAAATAAATGTTATAATATATACAATGCATTTTACCTCTAGAATGCATTCGGAGCATTATTTTACATTCGGCGCATGACATTAATTTTATACTGACTTTCGAATTGCTGATCCCAGGGAAGCAACTCCATCCTCGTGTAGACTACTTGTAAACTTCTAAGCGACTCAACATGGTAAAGACCATTAAAGTCTACTACAAAAAATGGCAAGGACCATACTAGTGTACTATATAAATTGGCGAGGACCATACTAGTGAAATGCTGATAAAACATCAGCGACATGATTGTCTGTCTCGACTGTTCCAATTATTTTTTTGGTCGTCTTGAAAAACTATCGATAAGCACGAAGGCAAACCAGCTTCCATCGTAACTGTTACCTTGGAGATAGTTGACATCGCGGGAAGTCGATGTAGGCCTAGCGGGAATTCCCTACACGCGCCGTAGCTATCTAAATGTAGCTTATGCAACGTCACTTCCACATGAAAAGGCGAGAGCCCAGCGCATAGGTGCAGGGGGGGGGGGTGGGGGGGGGGGGGGGGGGCTTTTTTCGTTGAATTGGTTGAATGTACCTAATAACCAATCGTCCCCTATACGCTTAATGAGTCCGGGGACGTAAATTTTTTTTTTTTAAACGAAAAAAAAAACCGTCAGCCATCTTTGCGCACCGCATAGCAACTTTGGGTCGCTTAGAACGTTACAAAATAAAAATAATCGAAGGGAGAGAAGCAGTTATACAATGAGAAAGTTAGTATAAAATTATTGTAAGGCGCCGACTGTAAAATAATTGTCGCGAATGCATTCTACAGGTACAATTCATTGTACGTGTTATAAAATGTATTCTATAGATATAAGTGCTCGTTGTTGCTATAAAATGAAGTGTTTACAGATAAAAGGAAGTTTTATAGATCGTTTTTGCTATAAAATGACTTGTTTATAGATACAATGACTTGTTTATAGGTAAAATGAATTGGTTACTTATAAAATGTTTTGTTTATAGATAAAATGAATTGGCTACTTATAAAATGTTTTGTTTATAGATAAAATGAATTGGTTACTTATAAAATGTTTTGTTTATAAATAAAATAGTTTTTTGGGTGTTTAATATTTACAAACGGCGTGACGATTCGTGTATGATCTCTTGTATATCGTAAAATGTAGTCTGTAGCTATAAAAATGTTGCTTTATAGCTATAAAAAGTGTTGTATTGCTATAGAATGTATTTTATAGGTATATAATTCATTTTATAATTATACCATATCTTTTATACAGGTAAAATGTATGTTCTATACATATAATGACAATAACCATTTAATTTACAAATGGCGCTTCATAGGGGCCCGGGGGGACTTTCGAATTTGGACCCCCCTCCCTCCCACTTCCCTAGCTACGCCAATGCAATGTGGTGCATACATTGATTTTTTGAGGACTTGCATGCATAATCGGTTTCACTTAATATGTTCATGAAATTTTACACAATTCTTGAAAAAGAACTCTTTTGTGAAAACCATTAATTTTGGTGCAAATATTTTAATCCTTCAGGTCCCTCGAATGGTGGCAATAGGATGGGAATCGACAATAATGCTACAATATGAATTTGTGTATAGCGGACAATACCTCAAAATGGGATAAGCGCACTATGAAAAAAGAGCATGAAACATACAGATGGATCCTTTTTTTTTTCTAACGATCTCTCGTTTCTGAAAATCGACCTAGTTGGTTAAGAATAAAGCACTTCTACATTGACCTACTCAGTTTTGTTTTGATTGTTGTAAACTTAGAATGCTATTTCTGGAGTGGACTTTGTCTCCAAAATAACTCACTAAACGGGAGACAATCGATTTCTATGTCACATTGATGCTTGTCTTCATCATTATTTCCGCCAAGGCGTAGTAGTAGTAGTAGTTGTAGTTGTAGTATTTGTTGTTGTTGTTGTTTTTAAATTGTGCGTTTCCAGCTCTAAACCTGCTCGATGCTGCCCCCACGGGCTCGGCTCCGCGTGCCGGGGGTGGATCCCAGCCTCTCTCTGGCTGGGTGACAAAGCTTGCCCTCCCCTTTTTCTTCTCTTTTGTCTTGTTTCTGTCTTTTTGGTCCTTTCACTTATATTCTTTTCACTCTTAAATTCTCCCAACATACAATACTGTGCAGTTTTGACTTCCTTCCTCCTGCTTTACCGGACTTTTCCTCTGTCTTCCTTTTCCCCATCATTCCTTCTTTGTCTACCCTCCTTTTTCTCTGTGGCCTTCTCTAGATCCCCTGCGTTTGACGTGCAGGGCAACCCGTGTCGAGGGAGAATGGGATCCTGGAGGTTGAGGTCACTGAGGGACTGCGGTCCCTCACACCAACATACCTCTTCGGCCCGGACTTCTCCTAGACAGGAGGCTGGCGTGGCCCGCGTCAGTCAAGCGGCTGGTCGTGTATTGCCCTAGCTTTGCTAGAAGGCTGCGGCTCATGGGTCAAACTTGAACAAGATCGTAGTGGCAGTGCGGGATTGTCTGGGTGTATATCCCCCCTGTAGTCCTGGTGAGTTTCCTTGCTGGATTTTCCGCTTGGACGCATCCCCTTGTTGGACTCCGTAGTGGGTGGGGAGCAGGGGTGGGATGAATTTTAAAAAATCTTAAAACATGGTATCCACCAAAAAAAAAAAAAGAACTTATGACGGACTGGACAAGGATATTGGACATGACTCTGACAGCGACACTGAAACTAGACGCACAGCCAAGGAATCTGGTCTTTTCAAAACATGGCCACACTTCTTGATCGTTAGGATGAAAAACGAAAACAAAAACGATTTCCCCTTTTGTCGTGGAAAAGTGGTTTGAAGGAGTATCCAGACACATCAGAGACATTAAAAGACTACGAGATGGAAGTTTCTTAGTGGACTGTCCCACAGAAATGACTTCTGAACAACTAGAGATGGCTCCAAGCTGGAGCTAGATGGCCGAGTGTTTGATGTGAGTGTGAGTTGTCACCGCACACTCAACTCCTCGAAAGGAGTTGTGCGGTCATCTCAGTTTGATGGTCTGACTGAGACGGAAATAAAAGATGGCTTGGCTAAGCAGGGAGTTACTGAAGTGGCCTCAACAAACACTTTGCCAAACATGCTCAAATCCATCTCATCCATGATCTCTGTTGCTGACAAATCTGCTTTAAGATCGTTTCTGAATTCTCTGAAAGAATTGACACAAACGTTAGAAAAACGTCTGTTGGATAGTGAAAATAAAGCGAAAGTTAGTGTTGGCTCTAGTAATAAGCAGAGGTCGAGACCAAGCGAGCCGACTTTCACTAAGACAATGCCACCTCCTCAGGTTTTTTTTGGTACAGTTTTTTGCGCCGGCGGCCGCGTCAAAAGCCGTTACCACACCTCTAGACCCCGTTACGCCTCTGGGACAAGGGAGGGCCTCTGGTTCACGACCTCCCTCCTCCTCACCCCATCGATGTCGAACCCCTTCGGCGGGGCCCGTGCAGCGGTCGACGAGCTCGAAGTCCTCTTCAAGGACTGACAATAGGCCAGGACCGATGTCTTCCAAAAAAGACATTCATTCTAATCGTTTCACTTTCCTGGAGGTAGAATCAGTTGACATGGAGTAGTCACCTCCACAGGAGTCAAGCACCTCCATCTCCAGCTAAAAAATAGTCTGTTATAATTAAGGAGAAACTTACGAGTATAAAATTGCTTGAAATAAAACATACTACTTTTATTTCTTCATATCATGACCTTTTTAATACAATGGAACATTAGAGGCCTTAAAGCAAACTACAAACAGTTGCTCCTGCTTACTAAAAACCGACCAAGTGTAATTTGTATACAGGAAACTCTTCTGAGTCCTGATAAAATATTTCAGTTATCTGGATTCTCGTGCTTGCGATCCAATGTTTCTCGTGGGAACGCTTTATGTGTTCGTTCAGACATTTAATTAGCCCAGTTACATTGACCACACCCATGGAGGCGATTGCTGCTCGAGTATCTTTCCAAAAAACTGTAACAATCTGCTCCTTCTATTTATTCCCTTCCAAAACCATATGCAAAGCTGATTTAATAAACTTGATAGACCAACATCCATCTCCCTTCGTGATTATTGGGGATCTGAACGGTCACTCCCCCAGATGGGGAAGTGACCATCAGAATCCCAAAGGCAAAATTTTGGAGATTGTTATCGATGACCTCAAACTTTGTATTTTAAATTCAGGTTCCCCTACGTATTGTCGCCATTTATGAACATTTTCTAATTTAGACCTGGCCATCTGTGACCCGTCTCTTTTTGTTGGACCTGGATTGGAAACCTCATTCGGATCTCTGTGGGAGTGATCATTTTCCAATTTTTCTAAAGTTTCTAGAAGAGCAATCTGAGGAGCCCCAGCTGCGCTGGAATTTTAAAAAAGCAGAATGGGACCAATTTGGACACTCCACAGCTTGTCGAATTACCAATGACATTCTTAATTCCGAAGATCCAGCTTTGGAGTTTTCTAATTTCCTAATAGAATGTGCTTCCGAAAATATACCCAAAACATCTATTAAAAGCCGTGCAACTTTTTTTTTACATTCCAAAACATGCATAAATACAAAACAATATTAATACAGAACATGGATAAATACAATTATAACTATTATGCACAAAATGTTGAAAGTAAACCGGAAAATTTTGCATTTTTTCAAAACAAAACTTCCAGTTTGCACATAATTACTATAATTTTACAATATATGCTATTCCAGCAAGTTTGGTTTACGTTTTTGTACACAGAGACAGACAGATAGGGAAAGAGAGAGGTCATGGAGTACTATTTTAACAAATTCCCTAATGAACAACCTGGACCTAAAGCAATAATCTTGTATTGTATTGTAATGAACAACCTTTGAGACAAACAAACCAATAAATGAATTATAAGCGTTCAAACAACGGGATATAGGGGTGCCATGCTTGCATACATTTTTCTTGTGCCAATTGTACGCAAGCTATATACTTCTCTATCTCATATCTGTCTTCTATAACAGCTGTAAATGACTGATAGAGTGGAGTGTGGTTTTTTTCCATTTTACATCTGTAAATATATGATTTAGATAATAATATTATTAAATCCAATATTTTATCAGTTTTTATATTTATGTCACAGCTAAATATAACCAGATGTTCGCTAAAGTGGAAGGCAACAGAATTATAACATTTAGAATTAATGGCCCTTTCAAATTCCTTCCAAAATACTTGTACATACGGGTACTTAAAGAATAGATGTTGAATGTTTTCTCTTTCGTCTTCACAAAAAGAACAGCTATTATCCTGCTCTATTCCCATACTGGATAATACTATATTAGTTCGTAAAATTCTGTGAATTATTCTGATTTGCAGCCACTTTAAATGTATATCCGTAACACCACGTGTCTTCTTAAATATTATTTTCCATTCTAATCTTCGCTGAATTCTTTTATCCCAGTTCTTACAACAATTTGGTTTTACTTCATCAGTAATTAATGCGTCATAAAATATTCTTGTGCCTCTATGACATTTACCTACAAGTCTCAGCACTTTACTGGTTTTGTTATCAACACAATTATTATTTTCTGTCACCAATCCACTCCAGCGAATATATTATTTTAACATTACATTACATTACATTATTGTTGCTTTAGGTCCAGCGGACTCTTCCGAGCCAAATCAGGACCGGACAGCCCCAAATCCGCATAAAAGATCTGCCGAAACAACCCTAGTGGGAAAACCGAAAGGTCTCCACCAGCCAGTCACTTTACAATAAAGACATCCCACGCAGGGGACGGCTGAGGCTTCACCCCAACTTATCGAACCCCCGTTTACAAAAACAAAATAGAATACAAACATCATTATAAATTATCAACAAAACACATACATATAAAATGCCTACATTGCTAAATAATAACATCATAGGAAGCCCTAGTGACCACCTGGCAGAAAGCGTCCAATATTCCCAAGCTGATCCAACAGACCTCATACACAAATAAGGAGTCTTGTCCCGGAAGAGTTTTCAAGAAAAAAGGTAGGAGACTGGTCTAGCGAAGAAGACGATAGTATAGCAGATTGATAGAACAGAGCAGGAATGAGAAAGAGCAAATGAGAAAGACAGCGACAGTGGGAATTTAAAGCACTAAATTTCCAGAAAGTGGGGATACTATTTATACTGAAACCCCCGGCACCGCAACGGCGGTATATATATTTTTAACAGCATTTACACATGTACGCCAGGAAATTGGTAGTAACTCCACATTTATCAACAAAAGCTTCATAAGTAAAAACATTACCACCATTATTAAGCAAACTTCCAACTGTATAATTTTATAGATTTTTCTCAATCCATTCCTGATAAAAAAAATTGTTTCCCCTTCCACCAAAATATTATTATTACAAAATAATGGTTCAGATAAAAGTTCCTCAACACAGTAAGGTTTAACTTTTTCCTCCAGAATTTCATACGCATTAAAAACATCATACCAAAACTGATTATCACATTCAGTGGTATACAATTTAGTACTGTCACTGCCACGACTCCCCCTGGGTAGACGCCACAAACAAACACCTTACACACGCAGACAACCCAGACAGAATGACAGTTTCCCGCAGACGTGAAGGGATGAAAACACAACGAATATATATACAACTTTCAAGCTATTTATTCATTCATACCACACACTCATACACATACAACATTTACACATGAAACGAGAAAAATGGTGATGGAACAATCAATGGGTCAATGAGCAATGAACTGGAAATGTCAGATGAACGGGGGTTGCTGATCAACCACGTCTAACTAACGACTGTGCAACGCCAATGTCCGGGCACAGAGGGGGCAAGTGTCAAGAGGGGGACAAAAAAAGAACGAGCCGACCTGATAGTAGGGTGTCCCCGTTGATGCCTCCGAAAGGTAGCTGCCTCCTCGTTGTGGTTGACGCTGGACTGTCGCTGTTAAATCCAGGCGCTGTGGTGTCGCCACTCCCTCCGCCGCTGACGATGACGATGATGATGATGATGACGCTGTAGTTGCGGCGGCCCTGCCGCCGTCGACGCCTCTCAGCCTGACACCTCCTGTCGGCTACCTCGTAACGCCGAGGCTACGTCCCGCAACAGACGTCACGATCACGCGGGGAAGATGGGGTTGTGGAACGATGAGGATGTTCACAAACGTGGACGTGGACGAATGGGTGGTGATGATGATGTGGGTCCAACGACCGGATGTCGTCGTCGTCGTCGCGCTGAAGAATTCGACGAACTTCCGAGCGACGAACAAAGACTTTCGAACCTGCAACATGCTTGCCGTATTGTTAATGTCAAGTCCACCCGATTCTGTCCCCCTCCCTCCTCACACTCTCCCCCCTTACTACACTAACTAATTCCTGTATCTTGAGGAAGCGCCACTGCTGTCCATTTCACTTCCCTTGACTACTTTTACTGTCCCTTGTAATCAAACACATAATTCAAAAACTAAATGACATTATGAATGCATGAAATGAACAATGCTGCAAATGAATACATGAAATCATCAACACATTATCCATCTTGAGCAACCGCAACCTCAACAACAGCAACCACTTCCATCCTACCTTCATCACACTTCACCCCCATTCTCCTCCCTCATTCTCCCTCCTTCAGTCGCACCCTTCCTCTCCTCAGTGCAACCATACTTCCCCCAGCCTCACGCACAGCTATCATTCAACACCCCAAACAGCCGGCCATCGGTCGTTAGCACAGTAGAGGAAAATCACCATCACACTCACCCAACGGCTCGATTGTAAAAGTACCTGTAGCTAGCTTTCACTGCTTGCCTAACACAGTACTCCAAGTAGGGTAAATCCAGTGCATAGTTTCCATTAGTGGACAATGCCTCACACTAAACTACCACACTGCACAAACTTTGCTATATTATAGCTGCACTCCAATCTGAGAGTTAAACTACAAAACACAGCACCTTTTCCAACTAGTATACTCTTTTTGGAACCAGTTACTATTATTCGTTAATAACTGTCCCCCCTACTTTTCCAGAACAACCAAAACACCCAGAGCAACAAAACAACCCGGTCTACACCGTAGCTCTGCCAAAACCTGTTCTGACTCACAGTGAACACATTCCCCAAAACTGGCTGGCCAAACTATGCTGTTCAAAAATCACGCTTTCCACGCACATAACCATACATACGACACCGCGCAGTTACTACCCCAACTCATTAACTCCCCACCCGCACTTACTACTCGGTTTCAACACAGGCTGCCCTGTGACACACCCCCCTCCCAAGACGAAACTACGGAGAGTTCAAAACTTAATCTTCCACAGGGTCAGATCTGCTGAGGAAATCCGCCTCTATGTTGTCTCTTCCTGGAATCGGTCGAACTGTGAAGACATAGGCCTGCAACTGCATAGCCCATCGGGTGAGTCTGGCACTGTTGAGGTGCGTTCGTCCTCCAGATGAACTCCCTATCCAAGTTCGGTAGCTTTTCTACTGGCTCACTTGTCAGCGCTCTCTTCATGTCATCCAAGGCTTTCTGGCAGTCATCCCTCCTGTTGACCTCTCCCTTCTTTCTTACTCGCACGATCGGTGCTCTGTACGGCGATGTACACGACTCGGTAACCCCCAACTCCAGCATCGATTCCACTTCACCCTTGACGACTTCCATCTGTGAAAATGGTAGCGGATGCTGTCGGTTACGTTCAGGGCTGTCGTCGGTCGACATCACCTCGCACTCGTCCAGCGGCGGTGCTCTCTCATGTAGCGCAGATAGCTCCGTGTCTATCCGTATGTCCGCTGGCCCTTCGCTCGCCTGAAGCGGTATCAATGGTACAGCGCCCTGGTAGCTGATATCTGTGGTTCCCTCTGTCTCAGTTTGGTCCAACACGACGGCCACCGTCGGTTCTGGTTCTGCTCGGCGTTCCTCATAGCGCTTCCGCACGATCGTTTGGTACGGCTTCCTGTTCCTGCCGACTCTCTGCACACGCGCTTTCCTGATGCGCCCCTTGGGTGTCGTTCGTTGACATGCGTCGCTTGAAGTACAGTACTTCCGGACATCGCGGCACATCCCCGGCCAGTAGTACTTGGTCCACACCTGATCTAGGGTCCCCTTGGCTCCTCGGTGTTCAGCCATAGGCGTGTCGTGTCCCACGCGTAGCACCTCCGGTCGAAGCTTGGCTGGTACCACCAACTGGCTGCGATCCACCTTGTCGTGTCCTGTGTACTCGCGGTACAAAAGGCCTCGCTTCCAGACAAATGCCACTTGCCCCTTGCCACGTTTCTCCTTCCCTGCCTTCTGATCCGCTAGCTGTCGCACCTTTGCAAGTTCGCCGTCTTCCAACTGCAGTTGGCGAATCTCCTTTGGCGTCGCGACGATGCTCTTGCTTGGTCCGACTACCAATGGTTCCGTAGCGACTTGCTCCTTGGCTGGCTGCGCTCGTGTCTGCACGGCACAACACTCAGCACTCCCCTCGGCAAACACTGGCAGTGCTGTATCACGTTGCTGTTCTGTCCTCGCCCAGTTGCCGATCACCACTGGGTAGATCAAGTCCGGCACCACCACTACCTCCACTCTCCCGGTGTAGAACGGTGACTCCAGCTGTACCCATGCTGTCGGCAGTGACTTGGATAGCTGGCGAACGGCGAATCCGACGCGCCGCGTGCGTCCTGTGTAGATAAGGTTGGCAACCTCTCCCTTCCGCAGGCAAATCAAGTCGGCCCCCGTGTCCCTCACAGCCGTCAGCGGAACACCTTCCACTACCACTTGGCTCTGGAACCGAGGATCTCCCTCCTTGCCTGCCTCCTTCAAGATGCGCAACGCTGCTCCACTCCGCTCGCTGCGTTTCGGACAATCTCGCTTCAGGTGCCCTTTCTGCCCGCAGCTGTAGCACTCCCGCTTGTCCGGCGAGTTGGGTCGTGGTCCCGCCGGCTGGCGGCCCTCGCTCTTGTCCCTGGGTGTAAAGGGTTGACGTGGTGGGAAACGTAGGTTGGTCCCGGCTCTGGCGTCGACGTACTGCTGCGCTAACGTCGCGGCCTCCTCCACCGTTGCTGGGTTGCGCTCGCGCACGAACGTGACCAGTTCTGGCGTCATACCGTTGATCATCTGCTCCATCAGCACCAGGTCCAGTAAGTCCGCATACGTGGCCTTCTTGTTCGCTAGTCCCATCCAGCGTTCCAGGAACAACTCTGACTTCCGCAGATACTGTTTGAAAGTCTCTGGTGGCTCCCTTCGTAGCTGGCGAAACTTCTTCCGATACGTCTCGGCCGTCAGGTTGAAACGTACCAACAACGCTGCCTTCAGGATCTCGTAGTCGGCAGAGTCGTCCTCGTTCAGGCCAACGTAAACTTCCCTCGCCTTCCCCTTCAGCAAGGTCCCCAAGCGAATAGCCCACGTGTCCTTCTTCCAGTCTTGAGCCTTGGCGAATCGCTCGAACTGACACAAGTAGGTCTCTAGATCGTCCTTATCCTCAAAGAAAGGTAACCTGAGCTTGACCGTCTCGAACTCGGGTTGACGATTCCTGCGGTTCCCGGCGCCTTGCCCCGTCAGCTGCGCCATCGCTAGTTCGTGTGCCATCTCTCGCTCTCTCTCTCTCTCTCGTCGGTCTGCATCTTCCCGGCTCGCCTGCAGCTCTATCTCCCTCTCCCTCACTCTCCGGTCTGCGTCTCTTTCGCTGGCCCTCAACTCGGCGTCTTCCCGGGCCGCCCTAGCCGCTTGGTCCATCGCGTAGTCTAACGCTGCCTGGCCCTTCAGTCCTTCGCGCTTGGCGAGCCTCAAGATCCTCTCCATCGGCGTCTCGTCTGCGAATGGTCCTGTCCTCGGCGTCGGTGCCGCCTCGACCTTGTAGATCGAACGGTAAGGATTGGTCTCGAATCTCTTCGGCCTCGTTGCGTCGCTCAGGCGATCTTGGTCTCCGTAGAAGTCGGCGCCCGTTGACATCCCGCCAGTCGCGCCAAATCCCGTCACAAAAGGATCACTCACTGTGTCTCTGGCTTCGAACGTCGTCAACTCCTCGTCCACTGACCCACGACGCGATGACCTAACCGGCGATCTCCGCTGCTCGGTCGCAGGAGGTAAATCGATGACTCCTGTATCAGCTGCTGCCGCCGTGCGCTCGTCCATCGTGACACCCACGCGAGAACGCGTACGAGCCGCGATCGGTGACACTCCTTCAGTCTCCTCGATCGATGCCATCCTGCTTAAGGAAAGCAACAACAACCAACAACAAGTCAAAGTCCTACAACCCTACCTAACCTAGCCTAGCCCTAGATACTAACCTACCTATCTAAGCTATCTTCCTTACCTATCACCCACCTCCTCCCACTCAAACAGTGGAAACTGGCCTGCAAGGTAGCGAACCGGTTGGAGAGTGCAATGGCCCCCTCCCTCACGTGTGGTCGAACCTAGGCCGGCTGTGAGCCTCCGCTAAACAGCGACCTGACTCCCTCCAACCACCCGCTGGGGTGCACACTCTCACCGAATCACGCCTCACACACTCGGACACCACAAGACAATCACAAGACAACTTCACGTCTGGGCACACTCACACCATACCCTGCATCTCCACCAAATGTCACTGCCACGACTCCCCCTGGGTAGACGCCACAAACAAACACCTTACACACGCAGACAACCCAGACAGAATGACAGTTTCCCGCAGACGTGAAGGGATGAAAACACAACGAATATATATACAACTTTCAAGCTATTTATTCATTCATACCACACACTCATACACATACAACATTTACACATGAAACGAGAATAATGGTGATGGAACAATCAATGGGTCAATGAGCAATGAACTGGAAATGTCAGATGAACGGGGGTTGCTGATCAACCACGTCTAACTAACGACTGTGCAACGCCAATGTCCGGGCACAGAGGGGGCAAGTGTCAAGAGGGGGACAAATAAAGAACGAGCCGACCTGATAGTAGGGTGTCCCCGTTGATGCCTCCGAAAGGTAGCTGCCTCCTCGTTGTGGTTGACGCTGGACTGTCGCTGTTAAATCCAGGCGCTGTGGTGTCGCCACTCCCTCCGCCGCTGACGATGACGATGATGATGATGATGACGCTGTAGTTGCGGCGGCCCTGCCGCCGTCGACGCCTCTCAGCCTGACACCTCCTGTCGGCTACCTCGTAACGCCGAGGCTAGGTCCCGCAACAGACGTCACGATCACGCGGGGAAGATGGGGTTGTGGAACGATGAGGATGTTCACAAACGTGGACGTGGACGAATGGGTGGTGATGATGATGTGGGTCCAACGACCGGATGTCGTCGTCGTCGTCGCGCTGAAGAATTCGACGAACTTCCGAGCGACGAACAAAGACTTTCGAACCTGCAACATGCTTGCCGTATTGTTAATGTCAAGTCCACCCGATTCTGTCCCCCTCCCTCCTCACACTCTCCCCCCTTACTACACTAACTAATTCCTGTATCTTGAGGAAGCGCCACTGCTGTCCATTTCACTTCCCTTGACTACTTTTACTGTCCCTTGTAATCAAACACATCATTCAAAAACTAAATGACATTATGAATGCATGAAATGAACAATGCTGCAAATGAATACATGAAATCATCAACACATTATCCATCTTGAGCAACCGCAACCTCAACAACAGCAACCACTTCCATCCTACCTTCATCACACTTCACCCCCATTCTCCTCCCTCATTCTCCCTCCTTCAGTCGCACCCTTCCTCTCCTCAGTGCAACCATACTTCCCCCAGCCTCACGCACAGCTATCATTCAACACCCCAAACAGCCGGCCATCGGTCGTTAGCACAGTAGAGGAAAATCACCATCACACTCACCCAACGGCTCGATTGTAAAAGTACCTGTAG
The DNA here is from genome assembly GCA_036898135.1 of Oncomelania hupensis. Classification (NCBI taxonomy): domain Eukaryota; kingdom Metazoa; phylum Mollusca; class Gastropoda; order Littorinimorpha; family Pomatiopsidae; genus Oncomelania; species Oncomelania hupensis. Next base: position 44,449,965 of record CM072515.1, on the reverse strand, counting down.
CTAGCTTTCACTGCTTGCCTAACACAGTACTCCAAGTAGGGTAAATCCAGTGCATAGTTTCCATTAGTGGACAATGCCTCACACTAAACTACCACACTGCACAAACTTTGCTATATTATAGCTGCACTCCAATCTGAGAGTTAAACTACAAAACACAGCACCTTTTCCAACTAGTATACTCTTTTTGGAACCAGTTACTATTATTCGTTAATAACTGTCCCCCCTACTTTTCCAGAACAACCAAAACACCCAGAGCAACAAAACAACCCGGTCTACACCGTAGCTCTGCCAAAACCTGTTCTGACTCACAGTGAACACATTCCCCAAAACTGGCTGGCCAAACTATGCTGTTCAAAAATCACGCTTTCCACGCACATAACCATACATACGACACCGCGCAGTTACTACCCCAACTCATTAACTCCCCACCCGCACTTACTACTCGGTTTCAACACAGGCTGCCCTGTGACAAGTACCAAGCTTATCAAGCAGTGATACTCTTTCTTGTGTGGCTTCAATAATATTTTTCCACTTATGCTTTGTGTTAATCAACTTTCTAATCCAAGAAATCTTTAATGCACTCATCTCTATTGGGACCATACAAACTTATAATCAACAATTCTTTATCCATTATTTTTACAGAAATAATAATATAATTCCCGTCTAACCCCGTAATGACTTTATTAACTTTAAACTCTATATTATTATTAAATAACACAGCTACACCTCGGGAATTAGAACTAAATGAAGCAAAATAACCATTAAAGCGCCACTCAGCCCTTACGTAGTTCTCTAACTTAGGGTCAAGGTGGGTATCTTGTAATAAATAAATAGAATAAGCCTTTGCTCTCAAGTACTGAAACACATCACGACGCTTCTTGGAGTCTGCAAGACCTTGACAGTTCATGGACATCACCGTTATATTGTCACCCATCTAAACATGTGAGGAAAATAAAATAGTCGAAACCCAGAGAGAGAGAAAGAGAGAGAGATGTTAAATATAAAACATTCTGCCATTGTCCAACACCAAATAATATTCCGATTGTTGTATCTATTACATGTCAATTGGCGAAATAAATTCCTGTTATCCTGTTACACAAAAAGAAAAGGAAGATCTTAAAGGAGTTCGGTATAATAACATACTAAAAAGACAATTTGGAACACTAAACGCAACAGTAGATTACTGACCCAACAGTTCACACTCTAAAAAAACATGTACATGTACTTGGGCTCCATGACCAAATGGGAAAAAAACAACAAAAATCAAAAGAAGAAATAATACAAATGAAGACACCAAATGCAATATATACAAAGAGTCACATTGAAAGCAAGGCGATGGCAGCCAACAAAATCAACGAAAGGCAATAACTTTAGTCATATATCACAGTGTATACTGTCATACGATGTACAGATATGTATGTCCACCCCGTGGCTGAGAAAGGGAGAAAAAAACAAATAAACACAGAATAATAGTGGTAATTATAATAAAAGGGAGAGAAAGAGATGGACTGAGAAAGAGGGAAGGAGAGAGATGGAGGGAGAGAAAGAGGAAGGGAGGGAGGGAAAGAGAGAAAATGTTTAGAAATATGAAGTAAAAGAGCAGCAATACATATACATACATAGTTACTAGTTTCTAAACCTAATCATAATGTATATTTTACACAGTTATTTGATGAAACATTTTCTGTTAAAGGATAAATAAATCAACTATTACACTTCAGTCAAAGAAGGTGTCACGTCACCCGAATGGGATCAGTGACTTCAGCTCAACAGCGAGTGAATGGATTCAAACTCAAACTAAAATACTAACACAAAAACCAGATGAACAGTTACACTCTTTTATTCAACACTTATAAACATCGGAATATGGGAATCTAACCCTACCCCAACCCTTAACCGGTCCCCCCAACCCCAACAATTAACAATCGGTTACCTCCCTTGGCTAATCCGTAACCCCTTAGACACTGGGCACAAAGATGCCAACACAACCAAACGGTTAAAGTTTACCTCTGATAATTCTGACGATTTAATACATTTCGTTCTCATTAGTCGAGCTTGACGATGCAATTAACAAAAGTGCAGATTCAGCAGTTGGACCGGATGATGTACATTATCAATTTCTCAGACATTTAACAAGGTACTCACGGTCTCAACTGCTGGACATCTTCAATCAGATTTGGATCACTGGCACCTTTCCTCCCTCTTGGAGAAAGGCCATTATTGGACCCATTCCCAAACCTGGCAAAGACCATACTAACCCAACAAACTATAGACCAATAGCCTTAACGTCTTGCTTATGCAAGACGCTGGAAGGAATGGTTTATTCTCGTTTACTGTGGTATCTAGAAACCAATAATATCTTATCCAACACTCAGTGTGGCTTTCAAAGTGGTCGAAGTACTGTTGACCACCTGGTGCGACTGGAACCTTTTATCCGTAACGCGTTCGTCCAGGGTGAACATGTCGTTGCTATCATGTTTGATTTGGAAAAAGCCTATGAAACCACATGGAAATATGGCATTCTTTCATATTTACAAGAAATGGGTTTGAAGGGACATTTACCTCTGTTTATATCTAATTTTCTAACAGACAGAATTTTTCAGGTTAAGGTTGGGGGATCTTTGTCAGATACGAGAGAACAGGAGATGGGAGTGTCTCAGGGTAACATCTTGTCTCCCTTGCTGTTTAATATTAAAATAAATAACGTTGTTCGTTCCGTTAAACGGGGAATTGACAATTCTTTGTTTGTCGACGATTTTGCATTGGTAGCCAAAGGTAAAACTTTGGCATCTGCAGAACGTCAGCTACAGTTATGTGTCAAGGCCGTTGAAGACTGGGTTTTACAAAATGGTTTTAAATTTTCTGGAGCAAATACTGAATGTATTCACTTTTCCAAGCACCAGGGAATTATTCAAGATCCTAATATTACCCTCAATAAAACTCCAATAAAGGCGGTGCAACAAGTCAAATTTTTAGGTGTTATTTTTTATCAAAAGCTATCCTTCATTCCTCATCTGAAAATTTTGAAAACTAAATGTCAACAGGCCTGCAATTAGCTAAAGGTTATCAGTGGTACAGACTGGGGTGCTGACAAGAAAACTTTATTGCTGTTATATCGTTCTTTAATTAGATCCAAGTTAGACTATGGTTGCATTGTTTATGGTTCTGCTAGAAAATCTTATCTTAAGATGCTAGATCCAGTTGCCCATCAGGCACTACGCATTGCTTTGGGTGAGTTTCGCACCTCCCCTTGTGAAAGCCTTTACGTGGAAGCTAACGAACACCCGCTGGAGCTGAGACGTACAAAATTGTCAATGAATTACTATTTAAAATTAAAAACTGATCCTATGAACCCCGCCTATGACTGTGTTTTCAACCCAGATTTTGTTCAGAAATTTGAAGCCAAACCTAACACAATTCCTCCGTTTGGCATCAGATTGCAAGCTCAATTGGAAAAAGCAGGCATTGATGTTGTTTCCATCAACGACGATGACCTTCGGACTGAAGCTCCCCCATGGAAATTATGTACCCCAAACATTAATTGGCAGTTGTCCGCTTTCCTCAAAAACAATACATCTGAAACCGTATATAACCAACTTTATTTTGAACAGTGTGCCTTATAGTAGAAGTTATACCCAGGATATGAAAATTTTTTACAGACGGGTCAAAGAAAGGAGATTCAGTTGCTGCTGCGTCGGTCTCTGGGAGACACTTAGGCCAGCCTTTGCAACAGCATTTACCTGATTTTTGTTCTGTTTATACAGCTGACCTCAAGGCAATTCATCTCGCTCTGAAACAAGTTTATCAATCCAAAAGAACCTCGTTTTTAATCTTGTCCGATTCACTGTCGGCACTCCAGGCTCTATCCACGAGAAAGATATCACACCCTTTCCTGGCAGAGATCCATGACCTCCATACACAACTTGTTTCTGAGGGTAACAAGATAGTTTTTATGTGGGTCCCTGGTCACATGGGCATCCGCGGCAATATTGCAGTGGACAAAGCGGCTAAAGATGCTCTGCATCTAGATTACCCTCCAGAGATTTTTCCAGTTTGTGCCCTACTCTGACCTACGTTGTATGACTGGATCTTATTGTAAACGACTGTGGCAGGCTGACTGGTCTAACCATATCAACAACAAATTATTTCAAATTCTTCCCGATTTGTCCGCTTCTTTGCCTAACTTTGCATCCACTCGCAAAGAAGAAACAGTTTTGTCTCAACTTCATATTGGGCATACTTATGTCACTCACAGTTTCCTGTTAAAAGGAGAACCACCATGGTGCTTTGCATGTGATCAATACTTTTCCGTTCGCCATTTCATGTCCGAGTGTGCTGATCTGATTTGTAACGTTTTCTTTTATAAGTTGCAGTCTATGTGTCTGTAAAGTGAAGAGACACCAGAATGGACACAGACACAACGAAACATTAGCAACAACGCCAGGAAGCCCACTTCAGTTGTAGCTCTGTTTATTAGTGGCGGCCATTCCTTCTCCGCGTCACGAGTCTTAACCTTGCGCACAAGCGCAAACTAAGTACTGCGCAACAGTACGCAAAAGCCAATACCGTGTCATGATTGAGGAAAGAGAAACATATTTTGGTTCAATACCTTTCAAAGAGATTTTTAAAATATGCAATGGTCAACATTTGTTTCAATTTTTACATGATGTTGGTTTGTTTTATCGCATATAAACCATGTCGTTTTGTTTTGGATTTTATTCATAAGACCGATTTTAATGATTTGATTGAGGAAAGAGAACATATTTTTAATACATCAGTTTTAAAGAAGACTTTTCAAGAGGTGTCATGTGAAAGTTTGACATGTGAAAGTTTGTTTGAGTATTTAAGAGTAACAGGTATATATTTTAAGACTTGAACCACTTTTATAACATTTTAAGTTAACGTCTCTCTGGTCCTGATTTGGCTCGGAAGAGTCCGCTGGACCTAAAGCAACAACCATGTCATGTCATGTCATGTCATGTCATGTCATGACGTGACATTGGATGTTCTCAAATTATCCTTCGCTGACTGCTGACCTCCCTTTTCCTGCTGAGGTCTCCTGCCGGACACTGTAATGGCTGCCCGAGCGTCAGTGTATTGCTGAGCGAGAGTTGCAGCCTCTTCTACACTTCCTGGTTTCCTCTCTCTGATGAATGTGGATAAGTCTGCAGGCAAATTATCCATTAGTTGCTCCATGAGAACTAAGTCTTGCAAATCATCAAAGGTAGCAGTCTTACCTGCTAAGCTCAACAATCTTGACAGGTATAACCTGGACCTGGCAACAGCTGTCTATAGGTCTCGTTCCCATCACGACGTGTCGTGCGAAACTTTTTCCTGTAAGACTCTGCTGTAAGTTTGAAACAGATCAACAATGCTTCTTTCAGAACATCATAGTTTGCTGCTTCCTCATCAGACCTACATACACCTGTCGAGCTTTTCCCTTCAACAGTGTACCCATCCTGACAGCCCATGAATCTTTCCTCCAATTTTGAATTTTTGCGAATCTTTCAAATTGAGCTAAGTAGGATTCCAAATCATCTTTATCTTCCAAAAATGGGAGTCTAAACTTCATTGACTCGAACTGGATGTCGGTTTTGGCTTTAGGTTCTCGAACCCTAATCTTGGCTAATTCTAGCTCAAGTTGTCTCACTCTTTCTCGCTCCTCTCTTTCAAAATGTCTCTCTTTCTCGCTCTCTTCTCTAGCAAACTCAATAAGATCTTTGCCCTTCAGGTCAAGATCCTTGCTTATCCTTAGGTATTTATCTAGTCCCACATCCTCCCCCTTGCTTACCGGGGCATCTTGGCCTACTCGTGACACACCAAATCCGCCATACCCTCCTACGCCTGTAGTACCACCCCCATAGCCCATTTTGCTAAATGTGTACTCTCCACATGCTATTACCGTTGGTTCTGTATCCATGTACGCCTCACTTCTAGTGATCGACTCTGTGGTACTGGTTACCTGATAGAGAGAACCATAGACTTGGCTAGGAACATCAGGATAATCCCCCACCGAGGGTGAAGGGGTTCTATACGCTTCAGCCATCCCCCTGCTCCCACTCAAGTCTCTTCGAGATCTCCTCTCTGATCTTGCCTGCTCACGACTGCGTGTATGTGCAGCAACAGGGTTTAAATCCTCTTGATAAGACATGATAAGAAAAATACTGACCAAAGTTTTTGCCTACCTTATACTCTGATCTATCCTAACTCTAAATCTACACCCTAACAACCTACTCTAAACTATACTAAATCGCAGTGGCGCAACTCATCAGTCGCTTGTCTACTAATCACGAAGCACGAAAGTGTAAGTAATGTCATACGCCCGATCACTTGGTGGTCCTGGGTCCCTTCGCCGTACAGCTTCCCGGACTCCCTCCAACCACCCACCGGCGCGCATTCAATCACCCACACAAGCACACTAAGGACCAGCACAGGCAACCACATACGATGAGATGTAAACAGACACACACAGGACAAGACACTCAACAACTAGGTATCTATGGGGCTAGCTGGTCTACACCACACTAGGTCCCCGGCATCTCCACCAATTGACGCGCAACAGCGGACCACAATCACCCTCACTAACGTACAAACATATAACCGTCATACTCTCAGCCAAAATGTCCGCTGACGGTCACCTATAGTTGTTGAGACGAGCAGAGACAACCACAAACACAAACCACAAAATGATAACAGAAGAGGATGATTACAATCACTGTCACATTTTATTCATACAACATACATACCCACTTGCATACACATGATAATATAATAACACATCATTTAGAATAGAATTTTTGCAGATCAATCCCAGAGTCTCTGTAACACAGTTACAGAATAATAATAATGTCTAGAGTTTCACAAACCCTACCGAATGTTCCTGTAAAGAAACTACAACAAGTTCTCAATTTATTATAAAATAAACCGTTCAATAATGAGGAGGGAGGGGAATGAATAAGGATGGTATGAAAGGATGCTATTGGCCTGAATTCCCAGATGAGACTTCCGCTGATACAATAGCAGACTAACTGCCAGAAGTCCTAGTGAAGTCAGCGCCTATGCTTATACAACACCACTATCATCGCGTTGCACCACGTGGCTTTGTTGACATCCGGGGGAGACCAGGCCAGCAGCATTCCATGACGCCGCAGAAGAAGTCTGGTATGATGGCCGCCATTACGATGAAAGATGAGAAGAATGATGTGAAGATCGGTGAGAAACAAAGAGATCCTCAAGGCGATGATGTGAGGCGACACAACGAGCCTAATTCGGCTCTTGACTGAAAACAGAATCACTGGCCAAGTGACACAAGGTAGATAGACTGACATCCAACATGTGGCAAGTCACCGGAACAGGCCTATCCTGCGCTAGCAGTAGCTACCCACTAATGAGTCCAGCTGTCATTGCATATTATGCTGTCGCATAAACTTCCACCTAACCGGCGTCAATGACACTGACAAACACTATCCTCAGCTTATTAACCCCGTTGGTGCCGGGGTTTCAGTATAAATAGTATCCCCACTTTCTGGAAATTTAGTGCTTTCAATTCCCACTGTCGCTGTCTTTCTCATTTGCTCTTTCTAATTCCTGCTCTGTTCTATCAATCTGCTATACTATCGTCTTCTTCGCTGGACCAGTCTCCTACCTTTTTTTTAGAAAAATCTTCCGGAACAAGACTCCTTGTTTGTGTATGAGGTCTGTTGGATCAGCTTGGGAATATTGGACGCTTTCTGCCAGGTGGTCACTAGGGCTTCCTATGATGTTATTATTTAGCAATGTAGGCATTTTATATGTATGTGTTTTGTTGATAATTTATAATGATGTTTGTATTCTATTTTGTTTTTGTAAACGGGGGTTCGATAAGTTGGGGTGAAGCCTCAGCCGTCCCCTGCGTGGGATGTCTTTATTGTAAAGTGACTGGCTGGTGGAGGGCATTCAGTTTTCCCACTAGGGTTGTTTCAGCAGATCTTTTATGCGGATTGGGGGTTGTCCGATCCTGATTTGGCTCGGAAAAGTCCGCTGGACCTAAAGCAACAATTATGTATGTAATCCTCAGCTTATTCTACTGACAACTAATTATTCGTTGACAGGTCCCAGCAATAAACTTTCCTGGCACTACCACTTTCGACAAAAGAAGGACTACAAGTTATTATACTTTATAACACACTACTTGTCCCTTCTTACTGTCACTATTAAACACTCTTCTGGTTTATCTACGTCCTCTATCACCTTCAGAGAATACAGCTTTACACTTAGAAACAACCTTCTCCAAGGCTTTCTCTCTCTGCTCTGCCTCGTTCTTACCCCTGTCACATTGCGACTTCGCATCTCAAACTTTTCAGAGTTCACCAACTGGTTCTGGCCGGTTTGGCAGCCACGGAACCGCTCCCTCTACACACACACACACACATACACACACTGTACTATTATACTACTAATCCGGGTCCCTCTACGTATTTCTCTTCATCTCTGCCCTACTTCTTATCCTACATCTTATTTATTTCACATCGCACCGCGACAATGCCAACACGATCAAGATATAACAAATATGAAAATAAAGCTGAAGTGATACAACTGATGGCTTACGTGTACAAAAGAAGAAATGTATTTAATTATTAGTAGACTTTCTATACACAGTACAGCAGTATGTTTTCAATACGAACTTGATACTTTAAGTGTTCATTGTCTCTCCACATTAATTTTCAGAAAATCACCAAACTAATATAACTATCACAAAATATAATAAGAGATACTGCTTGAAACTTCACTGGATATTTAGTATGGTTTTTTTGCGTGTAATGTGTGTATGTATGACTGTGAAGGTGTGATCCTGCGAACGGAGAACTCAAGTCGTAGGTTCCCGGACGTGTAGGGGTCTTGTGGCGCCCAAGTGGCAATGGTCGTGCACGTCTTAGCTTGGCACCAACGACACAGCGTGGGGCAACAGCAGCCACACACCAGACAGCAACAGTAGAAGAACAAATAGTAGTAGAAGAAGTAGTAGTACAACGGTAGTAGTAGCAGCAGGCCCAATCTGGTCAACAAATAAACCGTCTCACTAAGCTACTTCAACAATGTAAACAATACATGTGAAATAACTCCTTCCGCCGTCCGCCATTTTGACCTGTTTATTTATGCATTACAACAATTCGTAATTCTTCTATAACTTATATTAACATCCCATGAACATGATTATTTACACAAATCTAAATGCACATAATAATTCCATTTCTAGTCAACAGTCTTGATTCATCCTCTCTCTCAGATTCATCACTCCTCTCTCATCTATAATACATCACTCTTGACCTCATTCTCATCACCCATCTCTCATATTCATCACCCCTCTCTCTCATATTCATCACCCATCTCTCATATTCATCACCCCTCTCTCATATTATAATATATAATACATCGTCACCCTTGACCTCATTTTTGCAATAACCTCAACATTATTCCATTGTACATTTCCAATCAAGAAAATCATATACAAAAATGCTATTTATCGAAATACCCCTTTCCCCCTCGTCCAACATCATTCGTTCACGTAGGCTTGCTCAGAGTGTATAGCCACTAAAGAATCGAAATACTGGGCACAAACTCACCTTCAGTTTCCCAGCCTGTGAAGTACAGACACTCGCAACACCACAATACAACACAACACAACACAATAGTCTGTAGAGAGTAGATGGTTTGTTACTGTTGCACTAAACTGTGATCAAAGGTCATCCCAGCACCGTCGAGGTAGCTGGGTCTTGGGCGGTCCCTAAGAAAAGAGCACACACCCTTAGGAAAAGACCCTACACCTATTGCAAAGAAATGGTGACAGTCATATTCCTCCTACTACTGCTATAAAATTCCTTCTCTATAGCAATATTGACAGTACTCTGGTCATTCTTGCCCTTACGAAGGAGCAAGACTTCGGGTGGTTCTAACACAAAAACACAACCCTTATAAAAGGACTCTACTTCTATCCTATGATAGTGGTAGTCACACTTTATCCAACATAGCCGTCTGACCATAAGCGCTACCCACTTGACTCTGTGGCCTAACCGTTTCTCTCAGTCCACAATTCAAGGCGCAGAACTCCGTTCAGGCTTCTATTAGCAACTGAGCCTACGTAACGCACGTAAAATACCTGAATTCCTATCATACCCTAGGCAATACAAAATGCTGATTCAAACTTTGCACATCGCACTCCAGAAATATTAAACTATACACTATATACATCCCGACATAGCACTTATTTAGGTGCGTCAACACTCGTGTCGTCACATCCCTTGTTGACAGTGTCAACATTGTTTGTTGTATTGCTGCCAGGGTGGCTTGCAAATACATAATGTCACAGTCAGAAATCTGCTTCAATTCAAATGAGTCACTCGGACTTTGACAAGAGCGATTGCTGTCTTGACTGATCATAGGGCTGCTTTCACTGTCTGAAGACACAGAAGATATTTCCTTTTTCTCATGGGTTGCTGGAGAAAAGTAATTAGAAATAGTTGACATCTCAGTCGCTGCAAATGTTATATCTATCTATAGTTTTTAAACTGGCAATGTTACTGTGGTCCATCAACTACGTTCTGTTGTGTGGTGGAGAAGCGATGTAGACTGTGTCAATTACTTGTAAGCCTATAGAAAACGGATTTCATTTGACTGCAACGCTGTCAGCTGCCTAAGCCTGCATTGTGCATAAACCTCACATCTCACATACTGAAGTGCACTAGGCCTACTATAGACAAAACTTCAGCCCGTCAACTGACAACATGACACCGTCCAAATTATGATGAAAATCTTTAACTCAAAACAACGAATTTGATAAATTTGGAAAGACCTTGTATTTAATTATAGAAAACAGTAAATTTATAAACCGTGTTTTCAAGCAAATCCTGGTATCCACTAAATAATGAAAATTGCAGTCCCTAAACAATAAATTATTTACCTAAACAATGCATTATTTAGCAACATCTTCTAAATAATTATTTATTTAGCATGTTCTGCTAAATAATGCATTATATAGGTAAACAAATCATTAGTTAGAAATATTTCTAAATAATACTTTAGTCAACACAATCTGCTAAATAATGCATTATATTGTGAATTTTTTTAAAAATTAGCAACAATGCCTTATTTACCTATATTATGATTTATTTACGTAAACAGTGCGTTGTTTAGGTAAATAATAAGTTATTAACGGAGAAAATAATTATATTATTTAGAGAAATCTTACATTGTTTATAAATGATTATTCAGAAAATATGGTTCTCTATAAAGATTATTTAGCTGAAAGTGGTAAAATGAACCACCGAAAAAAAATCGCAAATAAATATTTTATTAAAGGAAATCCATACTTTTCACGCATTGATCCCCCGGCAAATAAAAACGTACAAACTAGTGATTTTGGAGAAGGTAAAAAAATTGATGAATTTAAAAATTGCGCCAAACGATCCAAATAATTTTGAGAAGAGAACGGGTTTCAGATCCTGATAGGTAAATGTCCTCTAGGCCGCTGGTATAACCATTGCCATGGTAAATGTTTGTTTTTTTAAATACCGAGTTCGACGGTTCTTTGGGGTCAGACATTTTTGTTTACTACTCATGGAGGCCAGAAAAAACCCGCGATTAACTTTTTATAGCGGCATGAAAAGTCAGAATGCTTTAAAGCATGTTATCCTATCCTTCCTATCCTATCCTACCATGTAACTCGAAGGTCGATGATCGTTTAACCAGCGTACTCCATCTTTCGCTGTTCTCAGCAACTCTCATAGTTTCGTTCAGTGTCAAACCAGTCCATTCTCGAATGTTGTCCTCCCACCTCTTTTTCTGTCTCCCTCTTCTTCTGCCTCGTTGCACAGTGCCTTGCAGGATGGTTTTTGCAAGGCCTGATGCTCTGGTGACGTGGCCATAACATCGGAGTTTCCGTATCTTCACCACTGTGAGCATGTCATCGTGTTGTCCAATGGCGTGTGTGATGGTCTGTCGGACTTCGTTGTTGGTGATGTGCTGGGTGTAGGAAATGCCCAGATAGGCAGAAGTCTTCTGTAGCACTTCATCTCTATGCTTTGTATTCTTCGTTGTAGATCTGCTAAGAGGGTCCATGTTTCGCAAGCGTATAGGAAGATGGAGATGACAAGGGAGCCCAGCAGCCTTACCTTGGAATGTAGACTGATGGTCCTCTCTTTCCAAATGGGCTTCAACCTTGTCAAGGCAGCAGTTGTCTGTGCGATCCTGGAGAGGACTTCCTGTCGGGACCCATCGTCTGATACAATGGCTTCTAAATATTTGAAACTATGCACTGTGTTGAGGGATTGGCCTTGAACTTTGATGCCTTTGGTGTTGTTAGTCATAATTGTGGTATTCTCTGCACTTATTTCCATTCCATAGGTCCTGGAGGTGGTGTCAAGCCGTCACCAGCTCCCCAAATTTGGTGTGGTGCAAATGTCCCTCCCAAATGTGGCTTGGAACATTTCTGCCCCCTCCGGGTCTTCAGTTTGTCCAGGTCGAACTTCAGTCTGGTGCACTTTTCTGTGTTTACTCTCTTCAAGTGAAGCCGGAAGGACATCATCACGAGATCGTGGTCACTTCCGATGTCTGCTCCTGGAAAAGTGCGTGTCCTGCAAATGTTGATGCTTGATCAGAGGCGTGTCTTGACAATGATGTAGTCAATCTCGTTGTGGTGCTCCCCGCTGGGATTGTTCCATTTCCATCATCTGGATTTTATGTGGAGACCAGGCGTGTTTGCCAGTATCAGATTGTTGTATCTGGCAACCTCCAAGAGTCTTAGACCCCTGTCATTTGTCTCGTTGTTGCAGTGGGGTTTCCATGTGTCTCCCAGTTGTGGTGCGCCTCTTGGCCAACCTTGGGATTCCAGTTGCCTTGCACTATGACTTGTGGCTTTTGTCGGTCGTTGTTTCACCTAGGTCTTTCCAGCGCAGTTCGCTTATATCTAAGATGTTCCATCGATAGTGGTCCAGCTCGTGGGCCAGTTCTTCAAATTTTCCCTCCGCAGTTAGGGTCCTGACATTACAGGTTCTTATGACGATGTTAATGTGGGTTTAATTCGCTGTCGAGATATACAATATATAATAGGTTTTCTATACGATCACTGGACGAGAACCTATACAGACATAAGAAAGGCAACTAACAGAACGAATGTTGCGCATATATTATACCTTGTTGGGAGGGCTCGCATGCATGGTTTCACTTATGTGCTTGTAGTTTACACAGTTCTTAAAAGAGCCTCTCTATTTTGAAACACAATAATTTTTGTGGAAACATTTTAAGGGTCGGAAATAGTGTCAAAATGTGTATTTGTGTATAGCGGACAATAACTCAAAATTGGATAAGCGCACTATGAAAAAGTGCAGGAAACATATAGGGATTAATTATCCTTATAGATCTATATCTCGCTTTTCCAGCTCTAGATCTGTTCAAGGCAATGGCCAATACAGAGAGAGGGAGAGAGAGAAAGAGAGAGACCGCGACCGGGGATTGGAAGAAAGGACCTAGTACTTGCTGGGTGTTTGTGTGTTTGTTGAAGGGTTGGGGTAAGAAGGGACCCGCTCGTGGGTTTGGGTGCGTAGAGTGGCAGGTGAGATGAGGAAGGATGGAGACGAAGATGGAAGTAAACAAAACCACACGGGGCAAGGCAGTGTCGGTATGTTGCAATGGTTCGCTATTGATGTAAACCAAATCCTCCAAATAAAGGAACAAATAAGAAAAAAAAAACCTCTGAATCAATCAAATAATGCAATGGTATAAGCTAAATAAAATTTAAATCATTCGAATAGTTACAATCCTTACTACAATTGAAAATGCAAACTAAAGGGTTTGCATAACATGCTATCAATTTTCCAGAAATAAATACTTTGAGCCACCATTATGATACATAATTCCCTACATCATCGCTCATATCAAAATAATATGATAAACACTGTACATATTTAATATCGAAATATACATAATATGAACTCAAACAATATAAAAGGGAACCTAAATTATCATGGACAAGAATAACCTGGTAATCAAAGTTAAGTAGATAATATTCAAAGTAACATTAAACATAACAATGAATGAAGTTGTCACTGGCAAATTCATATGGCTCAACATTCTTTACTAAACAATGGCAAACTATTCTTAGCAAATAATGTATTAATTATTACAAATACATTATCAATATTACAAAATAACTGATCACATTATACAAAATGAATAGCTTACCTCGTCAGTGAGATGCGAGGTTCACAAAGTATTTCCAAAAACACAAAACGGTTATACAAACTATGAGCTTAACAAAATACGTATGTCACCAACAAAATACCATGAAAGAGTGATAATTAATTACTAGCGAACGCATTTCAAATATGCATCAAAATGCGCAGACCGAAATCACGTGAAACTTGCATGGGAAATAACTCAATAAAATGTTATTTTCTTTACTGTACATGATTACGTCCCATTAAAAAACATCATACTGTACTATTATTCAATACTGTTGTCTATCTCCTATTATTCGTCAGACATTGTCACACACTTACAAACATACATACGCATAAAACATGACTCTGCCACATGTAGCCGGCACTCACCAGTCTAGGACATGACAGTCAGGATCTTTAAAGTCCGTGCGGTGGAATGCGTGCGTGCACAGACTACGGTTTTCACTCTCAACCGAAGGTAATGGAAATTGTCAGAGAAAGGTGGGAAGGTAGAATGGGGAAGGAGAAAGAGATGCAAGTATAAACCGAGGTCTAGTATGTGCACACACACATTCCACCGCACGGACATTACAGATCCTGACGCTCATGTCCTAGATGGGTGATGGTCGGCTACACAAATACTAGCACTAGGTCTTTTTCCCCCCTACCCGGTCGCCCAGGATTGTGTTGTTTGGGTGTCAGACTATACCTCCAAATGGCGGCTTGAGTTAGCTCTTGTATTGACCAGCGCAGCGCCTTGAGCAGCTCTTGAGATGGAAAAGTGCTCTATATGAACGGTTAATTATTTTTTTACTCTCTCTCTCTCTCTCTCTCTCTCTCTCTTTCACTCTCTCCCCTCTCTCTCACTGTTTCCTTTCTCCTCCCTTCCTTCAACCTTCCGTCCTCCCTACCTCAAACTTCTACAATGTAGTATCAGTGCCATCTCCCCTACCTCCCGCCTCTCCCTTTCTTCTATAAGGTTAGACTTTAGAAGAAAAAAAACTTTCATTAAAGCAAGCATCAGCATGAAGTATGTTGCTGTACTGACTGGAACATGTTTTTGGAATCTAGTGATGGTGTAAATGAAGCTGCTGATGTTATTTCTGACTATATTAAATTCTGCGAGGATACTGTCATCCCTACCAAAACTATAAAAATATTTCCAAATAACAAACCTTGGGTCTCAAAGTCACTCAAAGCCACGCTAAACGAAAAGAAAATTGCATTTCAAACTGATGATAAAGCTGAACGCAGGCGTGTTCAAGCAAAACTAAGAAAGGAAATTCAGGATGCTAAACGGCAATATAAGGAAAAGGTAGAATCACAGTTCGAGCGTGGTAACCTGGCTGATGCATGGAAGGGGTTGAAAACTCTGTCCGGTCAAGCGAAGCTGAAGTCAACTAACTGTGACCTTCCTTTTGAAAACCGAATTAAAATGTCAGAAGAACTAAATTCATTCTACTGCCGTTTTGAACGCGATGACACAAAAGACGAAGTTGATGATATTATTTCTCGTTTAGAACAAGACGTGGTTGATGGTGATGCTGACTTTGAGATCGATGGTGCCACAGTTGAGTCCATGTTTAAAAGACTGAATCTGAGAAAGGCCACTGGCCCTGATGGTATAGGGGGTAGGACCTTGAAGTGGTGCGCTGCACAGTTGTGCTTAGTATTCAGTCAGCTATTCTCGTGGTCAGTCAGGGATTGTGTTGTACCTAGTGTATGGAAACACTCTATCATCTGTCCCGTGCCCAAAAACAGTAAACCCAAAGAACTCAACGACTATCGCCCTGTTGCCCTGACATCCATAGCTATGAAATGTCTTGAACGGATTCTTCTCTCTCGTCTTCTTTGTCACACTCAGCCTTTCACTGATCCTCTTCAATTTGCATACAAACCCAATCGTAGTACCGACGACGCTACTCTGACGCTTCTCCACAATGCGTATGATCACTTAGAGACCTCTGGTTCCTTTGTCCGCATTCTATTTATAGACTTTTCTTCTGCTTTCAATACCATACAGCCACACCTCATGGCTCAGAAGCTTTTGTCTTACACTGTCCCTCCTAGACTCGTCCTGTGGATCGTTCACTTCCTCGTGTCCAGATCTCAGGTTGTCCGCTTTCACTCTGCTGTCTCATCTCTCAAACAAACGTCCACAGGAGCTCCTCAGGGTACGGTTCTTTCTCCGGTACTTTTCACGCTCTACACAAACGACTGCAGAGGAACTGATGCCTCACCGGTCATAAAGTACTCGGATGACTCTGCCCTTGTGGACCTGTCCAATTCAAATGCTGTGTATTTCTCTGCAGTTGATAGGTTCAGCTCCTGGTGCAAACAAAACTATCTGGACTTAAATGTCAAGAAAACTAAGGAACTGGTCATTGACTTTCGTAAAAACAACACTCTCATTCCAGATCTTGTCATTGATGGTGTTACAGTCGAGAGAGTCACCCAATACAAATACCTGGGAACCATCATTGACGAGAAACTGAACTTCACTGCAAACACCCAGGCTATACACAAAAAATGTCAGTCTAGAATTTACTGCCTTCAAAAACTTCGAAATCTCCAAGTCAGTAGCCGCATCCTTCAGACCTTTTACTCTTCTTTTATTGAGTCCGTTCTTACCTTTTCTTTTATCTGCTGGTATGGAAGTTTGTGTGTAAAAAACAAAAGTATTCTGGATCGAGTAGTGAACGTCTGTGGGAGGGTTGTGGGAGTGAAACAAGAGAGTCTGCAGGTGTTGTATGAAAGACGTGTTGTGCGGAAAGCTATTTGCTTTGTGCTGGATAGCACTCATGTGCTTGCTCACCACTTCCAGCTCCTGCCTTCTGGAAGGCGCTACCAAACACCAAGGGTCAGAACTCTCAGAATGAAAAACAGTTTTATTCCAAAGGCTGTCTCATTACTTAATAAATGACATGTGTGTGTGTGCGTGTGTGTGTGTGTGTTAGCATGCATAAGTGTAATTCTATTCATATGTGACTGTGCATTTTTATCCTCATTGTCATTATGATTGTTGTTATTATTATTGTGATGTTTATTCCTTGTTGATTGTAATTGTACACCACAATGTAATTTCTTGTAAAAGATAATAAAGTTGTCTTATCTTATCTTATCTTATCTTAAGTAGAGTGGTATATTGCCTTCCCATTTAGCGGGTTATTTTAAGAGACTAGGCCCACTCCAGAAATATAGCATCCGTGGGTCTATCCAAAATAAAAACAAAACTGGTTAGATCAATTTCAAACTGCATTATTCTTCATCTGCTGGGTCGATATTTACAAAGGAGACATAGTTTGAAAAGAAATTGAATCTTCTGTATTTTTTATAGACTTTTATTTTAATGCACCTATCCGATTTTGAGTAATTCTAGGAGATTTAAAAAAAATAATAATAATAAAAAAATAAAAGCACATTTCTGGACTTTTCCCGAGCCCCATTCATCTATGGACCAGAAGTATTAAAATATTTCCAGAAAAATTAGGGTTTCAAAATAGAGACGCTGCTTTCAAGGACTATGTAAATTACATGCACATAAGTAAAACCGATTATGCTGCAAGCCTCCCAAGAAAGGTATAATTTATGCGGAAAATTGGTTCTGTTGTGTGCCTTTCTTAAGTCTATGGATAGGTTCAGAGGTAGGCTGTTTTCGTCCAGTAATCGCACGGAAGCCTGTCATATACTCTTTCGGATGAGAGTATAAACCGAGGCATAGCCCGTGCACGCACGCAATCAATTGCATGGACTTTAAAGATCCTGACTCTAATGTCCTAAACGGGAAAGAGCGGACTACAGAAATACACGCAGCACGCACTAGGTTCCTACTCCTCATCCCCGTTCGCCCAGGATTGTGTTCAGTCGTCTGGGCGTCAGACTTTGCGCCTAAAGGTTGCAGGTGGGCGACTATATAAGTAACGCGCTGTCTGCTTTATAGGAGTGATTGAGAGAGATTTGAGTTTTATGATGATTTTTGATGATGGTCTTTAAGTTTGATTTTCGGAAAGCGTTCTTTAATGCAGTTGTTGATGTTTGCTGATTAAAGTTGGAAAACGTTATACGACGACTCCTGCCTTGTTGCTGAGTGAACTGGCTGCGTGGCTAAATGAATTCGAGTTACACTTATCAAGATTCAAGCATCGGGGCTGAATTGGCCATTGATAAATAACCGCGTGTAACAGTGTGTCTGGACAGCGAATTTAACCCACATTACATGTAACATGCTTTAAAGCAATTTGAATTTTCATGCCGATTCAAAAAGCTACTTGGTTTTTTTCTGGACCCCATGCCCATGAGATGTAAACAAAAGTGTCTGACCCCAGCCATAAATAAATGTCAATCTCATTACTTTAAAAACTTTTATTATGACAATGGTTATATCGGGGGCTTAGAGAGGACATTTTCCTAGCAGGATCTAAAATCCGTTTTCCTCTCAAAATTATTTGGAGCGTTTGGCCCAACTTTTAACTTCATTTAGTTTTCGACCTTCTCCAAAATCCCTCGTGTTTGTAAAATTTTTATTTGCCGGTAGTGTACAGTACCTGACATGTCCAGTTGTTAATCAGAATCTGACTCTTTGTTATTTCACCAAATAGTAAATAAAATGTTCTTGCAGTGTACAACAACACAACCATTGACACCAACATTCCCTTAACACAGTCAGTATAGAATAAAACATCAATTCATTAACAGCAAGAAGCATCTGAACAACACCAATCCTCCATTCAACCGTTCGTCTCAACCTTCCCGTGAACTCACAACGAAATTTGACTTTTACTCTTTCTCCTCTCCCGTCCGCGCACATCCCTAACCCATCCCACTCCATTCCCATGCCGTGCGTGTACAACTTCCGGCCAAAGTTCCAAAAGTCACCGTTATTTGTTTCTTATTATTTGTTGGGTCAATAAAGATCTTGATACTGTTTCCAATTCTGATTGTGTTAAATCAAAGACTGTTGATTTTTCTAGCAAATCATTGAACCAGAAATGCAATGTGACTTGAAGATTACGTACTGAAACTAATAATGATGCCCAAGTTCTAAATAAACCAATGGTAATAATGATGTCCATTGCAGCGTCGGACATGAAACGAAACGGCTTTGCTTGGACAGAGGCCTACAAGATGAAGAGCAAGCACATTCTGCACGTAAATACTGACCGCTTCAAAAAAGACGGCTGGAAGGAGGTGTTTATCTTGTGTTTGACTGAAGCCAACAGCATCGGACTAAGGACTATTGCTCTTCCGGCTTTTGGAACTGGTAACTGATGATTACGGGAAAAAAGAGGAGGAAGAAAGTTGATGTCGATTTTGATGGTGTTGTTAAATTAGAATGGGATGTCAGGGCAATATTAATTATGTCGTAGCTGTTGTTATGATGATGGGAAGAAAGAAAGACCATGACGCGACGTTCAATGTGGACATTGATAAATGAGGAGTAGAAGCGCGACTGGGGAGGTAAAAAGAAATGTAGGAGTTGTATCAATAATAATAATAATAATAATAATAATAATAATAATAATAATAATAATAATAATAATAATAATAATAATAATAATGTAGGCTAATTGTGTATTCAGTGCAATAAAGATGTGCTAATGGTGACAAAGATCCTAAATAGCGTAAATCTGCTTATTCAGAACTGCTGCCAAAGACAAGGTATTTTAACAAGATCTTTTGCTCTTTTTGTGCAGGTCTCGATACCGACGTTAAACCTCTGGCCAAAGGTTTCATGGAGGCTCTTAAGCAGTTTAGCAACATGAAGAAGCGTGTGGTGAAAGAAGTTCGCATGGTGCTGTTTGACAGCCAGATGACAGACAATATGAATAAGGAGCTGAAGCTACTGGTAGACAAAAAAAACAGCAGCTGGATGAATTTATTTCCTGGCTTTTCTTCGGCAAATATTGATGGTAAGCCGTGACCTGACAGTACTCTACGCGTATATACGTTGACTTGATCATGAATAAATTGTCAACTGCCCGGCTGCACAGCGCACTTGTGAGTAGCATAGTGCAGGTGTGTGTCGCAACACGGCACAGTCCATCCCAATGTTGAACATAGATGCAACAGCACTCAGATAGTGTGCCGTTATGTCGATTAAACAACTCATGATTTCTTGGATGTTTCACAGCCGTTTCTAATGAATACATACACGAGAAGAAGATTAAAGATGTGGTTGTTCCTGCTGCTGTCGTTGTTGTTGTTCATGTTGATTATCATAATCGTTTCAAAAGGGACTCATTTAGTCTTTCTATCAAACAGTTTCAGAAGATACTTCAGTTGATTGTGAAAATCTAGAGATGGAAGCGGAGCCAGAGAGCGTGCCATTCACAGCCGATCACCAACCCAAGACCATGTATGTGTATGCCAAGAACGAGAGAGTTGCCAGAGACTTCGTGAAGGGATTTGAGTCCATGGTGCAAGACAAAACCATACGCACGTTCGTCAAGTTCGAGCCGAGCTCAGAGAACTGCATAGAACTGGTCAGTGTACAGTATGAACATATATAATACTCAAAATAATACAAGGGCCACTTGGACATATGGGTCTCTCTTTAAATCAGAAACACGAATTCAATTTATTAGTTCATCATATTTTATTGCAATAATTTCTGCATCAATAACAAAAAATATGTTAGACATTAGTCGCTTAAAATTCGAGTAAATTCAATTTAACTGGACATACCCCTCATTTACAAAATCAAAACTTTAGAAACCAAAAATCTATAGAGTCAGTATCAGATGTGGCCACCGTTTGCATCAATGCAGTCTTGGCATCATTGTCTCATGGACCGTATCAGGTTATGGAGGATGTTTCCTGGGATAGCCAACCACTCTTGCTGGAGAACTTGGACCAGAACTTCTCCTGGAGGGAGGTTTGCCCGTGTCTGTCGACCCAAGACATCCCACAGATGTTCTATGGGGTTCAAATCGGGTGATCGAGCCGGCCAATCCATCCTTATGACGTGCTGTTGCTGCAGGAAGTCATTGACGATACGCGCTAGGTGGGGTCTGGCATTATCGTCCTGTAGTATGGCACCTTCCCCAATGGCCCGCAGAGCTGGGAGAACCCTAGGTTGTATTACGTCATCCCTGTAGCCAATACCGTTTAAGTTGCCATGAATTTGGAGCAGGGGTGTTCTGAAGTTTAATGCGAAGCCACCCCACATCATGACAGATCCACCACCAAAGCGGTCATGCTCGCGCACCGTCGCATCAGCAAAACGCTCCCGTGGACGCCTCCAAACATTCACTCGACGGTCGTTGAAAGACAAGGAGAACCGAGACTCGTCTGTAAAGAGCACCCTTGACCAATGTTGCCTAGTCTACACCAAATGACGCCGAGCCCAGGCCAAACGCGCTGCACGGTGAGCTGGGGTGAGCAAAGGCTGTACTGCTGGTCGTCTTGATCGCAGATTTGCCTCGTGTAGACGGTTGCGAATTGTCTGGTCGCTGACGTTAACATTGCTGGCTGCGTGAAGCTGTCTTCTGATGGTGTTTGCTGTAGCGGACCTCATCCTCAGAGCTGACAGGGTGATGAAATGGTCTTGTCTTGCAGTGGTAACGCGGGGGCGTCCGGACCTTCTTGGTTCTTGGACGCTTCCAGTGTTGTTAAAGCGTTCCCCCGCAGCCTTTGGACAATGGAGTGGGACACTCCCAGCCGCCTGCCAACTTCTCTCACTCCCACCCCTTCCTGAAGCCATGCAATAGCTCTGCCTCTATCCGCATCAGTCAATCGTTGCCTTGGGGGCATGGTTAGAAAAGCAGCAAAAGCGCTGCCATTTATCCCCAGACAAAAAGCGCCGATTGTTGAACTGAACTCAGAAAATGGAAGCCTTTCGCGTGCAAATCACTTTTTAATGGTGAAAATTTTGCTTTATTAGCAAGACAACAGTAAATTAGGGTCATTTTTTTTGTAAAAATTGGGTTTGTTTTTCAACTCGGTGCAGAAAGTTCAAAACTCACACATGTGATTACTTGTCAGAATAAGATTGTCTTGAATGTTACTGTACAGGATAAGTTTTGAAATAAGCAATATAAGCGATATTATTGATAGCAGCAAAAAATAATTAAACTAAATGAAATATCAGAGTGGCCCTTCAATAAGTTTGAGTAGTATATATATAGCCCCTAGGATAGGCTGGTAAGTCTTACCCATGAACGCCAAGTCAGATCAGTTGGAATCTTTTAGTTGATCATTTCCAGCCCGCCTCATTTAGGCTGCCTTTTGGTGCCCACTGAGGGCACCAGCTCAGAGCACCGTCAGAGCGAGACAGAGAGTTCTGCCCCATGAGGCCGTAGGTGGGTGGAATTTAAATAAAATATACCCTTTTAAACAGCAAAAAAATTACAACACAAACGCTCTCTCACAACCCTTCTTTTTTAAAAAACCAACAAAACACACTGAATTATGGTTGTAACATTACACATTAATGTCTGCAGGTATGATCTTTTGCTTAAGAAGATAGTCCCGAGTAAATAAGGATATTGAAAAGATACCAATCAGTTTACCAACATATGAAAGATCCATCTTTCCTAATTCAATAGGTTTCATTTTTATAAAAGATTTTGCAATCATAGCGTAAGCTGTATTTAGGCCAACTAAGACAGCACTATGGTGTCCAAGATTTACAATTGTTTGTCCATATGGTACACTCATTTTTTATATCATAAAAAAATAAAATAAAATATTACTGCATTGAAAACAAATCCAATGATGGCTTCAATGATGGAGACGATTCAATTTCTTTCTCTACAAGTGGTTTTGTGGGTTTCTGTTGTTTTTTTTTCCTCGGCGGTATTTATATATTATGGACCTTCTGCACCGGCTAGACATAAATAATACACATTCTTGTTTGAAGATTGTACTGTTTGTATTGGTTCTTCTTTGTTTGTTGTTAATGTTTGTTGCGTTATTGTTTTTTCGTTTGGCTGTGCTGATTCCTTATTTGTTAATATGTTTGTTTTTGTTTGTTTGTTCCATCTATGTAACGTGTTAAATTCTGCTTTCCAGCTGCAATTATTCCTGGACTCTTTTGTTTAGTCACTGTCACTGTGTTCTCTTTGTTCTCCGAATTCTTCATCTCCATCTCCTGCTGTATTTCCGGATTGGAAGAGTCCATTTTTAATTGCAGGGAAATTTATGTGCTGAAAAGTAATTAGCTCCGCTGAAAATGGTGCCAACAAGCTTCCAAACTTATAATATAGATTTCTTGATAACTCACTAATCCCATTTACAATAAAAGGATCTTGAATCAAATTATCAAATAAATCATTTTCACAATCTAAAGTAACAAAGACCATCACAGCTTTGGTATATAACTTCACAATCGAACGCCCCAGACTTTTAACTATTAAAGGGGGGGGGGGGGGGTGGGGGGGAAGGGTGTCAAAAAAATCCAGCACACTCGCAGCTCCCCTCAATACAGTTAATTAAGTTTTCCACTTCTTTGCAAAAGTTGTATCTTCCTTCATATATTTTATAATGAGATCAGATTTCTTGTCCAACTCAGTTATTGATATATTTATTATTTAAGTAATGAAACTTTTTTAATAGCCAAAAATGTTTAGATAATTTTTTCAGTAAATGGGCTTGTGAATAATTGAAAAGATTATTTTGCCTTAAGTACTGATTCCAGGTAATCTTTTTTTTCTTTCTGTACTTGTTCATATAACATATCAAGGTATTTTCCTAAATAAAGAGAACGACTTAAATTTCTCAATTTTGCTTTCTTCTGTGCAGAAATGGCTATGTGCCGGTCCGACTAAAGCTGATAAAACAGCATTATCAGGCCCTTGTCTGACAAAGTCATTTCTTCATTAGTAACAGTATTACTATTTCAATTATCTTCTGTAATAGAATCTTTTTCTTGCGTTGAAATAGATTGTTCATAATCATCATCAATATTTAATATTTCCAAAGAAATTAACATACCTTGTTCACTTTTTATAACACTAATATTTAGTAACACGTCCTCACACAACAGTAGCTTAGCTGCAAATGCTTCCTAATCAATAGAAGACGCTTGACAGTGTTTGCACCTTTGTAGACTGTTCTAGAACAGTGGCATCACCCGAGAGGTATCGACCTGCAGTTACCTTGGAAACGCCGGGGCTAAAATAAATCAATATCACCAGCAGCAGGGCTTGTTTGTGCATGCATGCGTGTGTGTTGTTTGTGTGTTGTTTAGGGAAGAAATGCTTTTGAAGTGTTTTCAGTCTGATGTCACCTGAAATAATTGGATGTGTGTATATTACTATAAACTTTGTTTCACAGTTCAATGTTAGAAGGACCATTAGCTCAGTCAGTTAGAGCGTCGTTCTATATGGGAAGGTATGGGTAAGTTCGATCCCGAAGTTTTTTTCTTCATAAAATCTCTTTTAAAATGAAATCTTGTTGGTAAACTGATTGGTATCTTTTCATTATACTTATTTACTCGGGACTATCTTGTTAAACAAAAGATCATTCCCGCGGACATTAATGTGTAATGTTACAACTATAATGCAGTGTGTTGTGTTTTTAAAGAAGGGTTGTGACGAGAGAGCATTTGTGTTGTAATTTTTGTTGTTGTTTAAAAGGGTATATTTTATTTAAATTCCAACCACCTACGGCCTCATGGGGCAGAACTCTCTTACTGTCTATCTCTCCGTCTAAATAGTTGTTACAGAAAGTCGATTAGAGATTGAACAAATCTTGCCGTTCATGTTACTTGGACCATTATCTCTTTTGTGCACAAGGCTCTCATAAAATACACCAAAACTGCTACTATTAGTATTTATCAAATACGTGCAGCATTGTGAGTCAATGTCCTCCACCCCTACCCCCCCTCTCCCCTCTACTCACCCCTCTCCCACAAAAATATATATATTTTTTTAAAATCTGAAAGATTTAAATATTCGCATTTAAAGATCATAGATTGGTCTTACATATATATGTTCCGTTTTTGCGTTGTTCTTGAAGGTCAAGGTCATTTTAGTCCTTATAAAAAACATCAACATTTGTAATCGTACAGTGGAATATGGTTCCCTACATTTAACCCACGTTGTGAATCAACATTGGTTTATTTCATCATACATAAAATTCAGGAGTCATTGAAGATCATGTTATCCCAAGTCAAGGTCTTTGCAAGGTCACTGTCTTTGCCCTTAAAAAATGTTGTATGTATTTGACCATTATATGAGTGTTTATGTGGAGCCAGAGGTCAAGGTCATCTCAAGATCAAAGTAAATATTACTTTGTGTTTTAATGCAACCGTTTCAGGTTGTCTTTTTTGTTGTTCTTTTTTAAATATAGATCAAGATAATATTTTGAAATAGCCTGGAATCAGAACAAGCCAAATGAGGGTCTTTTGGTCGGTCGGTCTGTCCGTCGATCCGTTGCACGCAATATCAATAACCACTGAACGGATTTTGACCAAACTTCATAGGAACGTTACATGGGACTGTAGCCAGCCTCAAGTGCCATTATTTTTTTTCTAACAAAAAGGTCAAGGTCGTTGGAGTTACATTGTTGTTAAACATGTTTTGCTCAGTATAACGGCTGAACTGAATTCGTTTGCTGATTTTTGGTATGCAGGAACTTCAACGCATGACAAATAATTCATTGGCAGTCCGGTTATAGGTCAGTCGGTCGGCTGGTTGGTCCGCCCCTTCGAATTTCACTTATTTGTTCAACACATTTTTGACTCAGATGCGTGCAGCAATGTGAGTCCATGTATTCAAACTCCCCCCCCCCCCCCCAACCAACCTCTCACCCCCCACCCCCCAAAAAAATTGTTTCTTGATGTTTGCAAATATGTGCGCGACGAGGCCTAAATACCCAAAAATGCCATATTTTTTTTCTGGCCGTCCGCCGTTCCTCGTCTGTCTTAGAAAAAATTGCAAGTGGCTTAATATCTTGAAACCTAATTATCTATCTCAACGAAACTTCGTAAGATGGTGTATATATATATATATATATATATATATATATATATATATATATATATATATATATATATATATATATATATATATATATATATATATATATATATATATATATGAGACCTTAATAATGATCAGAAAATGAATGACCACTTCAAAGTCAAGGTCACAGCGTCAACCAGTGTTAATCAACAAATTACTACATTTCACTAAATTTAACTTTTTTTTCTTTAAGGTATTGATACCGAACTCATGATTCTTTTATGCATGAAAGATATCAATGAGGCATGCACACTATGCAAATTTGGTCAACCTGGCTTCAAGGTCAAAGTCACTGGATCTGTTCAAAGTTCGTATGAGTAACTTGAAGTGACTTTGACCCTAAGCTACGAGAATATGAAGTCCAAACTTGTTTATTTTACAAAAACATTAAAAAATGTATCATAAAGTAGAATGTCTATAAAACTGACCCATAGTGTGCAAAACATTAGGTTATTTGATCATACATGAGCATCGATGGTTACATCAAGGTCAAGTTCATCCTCACGTCACTGTTTGTTTGGCATAATACAACTTTTGCACATTGTTCATTAAATCAATTTTATCGGTCTTGGTTCGGCTCCGGGGTGGCCACGGGCCTGTTACAACAACTGTTTGATTTCATATGAAACTGTTCTATGAATTACAGTGGGGTACTCCAAAGCCTTCATTGGCTCTTGTCCGCTCGGCAGTTTTGACTCAGTTTTGACTTCACTTTCAACACTTATTATTAATGTAAAACTGCATCAAAACGAACAGTGGCTGTATTCAAATAAAAATTTAAAGCTTTATCTTTACATCTGTGTTGTTTTTAATGCATGTTTATGCGAAAGATTCCGAGAAAACAGCTTTTGAATACGGTTCTATCCGAGCGCTGAATGCCGCTGCGAAACAAAATGTCAGCGCGTCTGCTGCGAGGTGGCTCGTTTCAAACTCTAAGTGCTTTAAGATATTTCATTGGATGGCCTAAAAATAAGAACCAATGAGAAGTTCGGATACTTAGCTTCATTTACATATCAAATATGGTGGGCTCTGATGTGTGAAAGTGTTGTTACGAGCCGAACAAAATGGTTAAAGCGGTTTTGATGTAAGTTTGATTTTAACTAGAAGTTTAAAAATTAACATGAAATAAAGAGCAGACTTTCCTTTATAAAACTAGGGTATTTATTCATTTGTGCATTACTCTATCGCGGTGCGCTTTGCCGTAGAAAAGTGTACCCAAACGATGTTCGGGTTTTCTTGCGGCCATGGCGAACTTGTAGTCCTATTCAGCGACACGAGTGCTGAGCGTAGTAGCACACTAGTAGGCCTATAATTTGCCGGCACGCACTGCGAATTTGATGATTTCCCAACTTTGAAGCACCAAAACAGCTAAACATTACATGGGATAGGCCTGAAGAAAATTGGGCTTGGAGTATAACATATGAAGGGGTTACCTGTCAAAAATCAGCTTTCTGGTATCAATATTGGCTTCACTTTGAGACTCCAAAGTTGTCAATTTCTTCAATACCAAAACGTTGCCAAAAAAACACCAACATTCGCCATTTTCAAACATTAATAACTTTCTACCTATTTGTCCTATGGGGGGAAAAAATATACCACTGTGTTCAGAATAAAAAGATCTATGTAAATACTTTAGTGTCCAAACTGAGTTAAAGAAAATCAAAAATAAGTTTGGAGTACCTAGATTATATGCAATATATTTATTTTATTTATTTATTATTTAATCGTCCTTATATAGCGCTTTTTTTTTTTTTGCAAGAGCTACCCAAGGCACTGGCCGATACAGGGTCCAACTCAAGCCGCCCGAGGCACACACACAGCTTTTTGGTGCATAGTGTGATAACCAGATGACTGAGCACAATCCTGGGCGACAGCGGATATGGGAGAAGGGACCTAGTGCTTTTATTTGTGTAGCGGGCGCTCACCCGTTTAGGACTTAAGCTTTAGGATCTTTAAAGTACGTGCGTAGAATGCTTGGTTTATACTCTCATCAGAAGGAGTAAACAAAACAGAACAGTTTTATTTTATAGATTTGCAAATATGATAGAATTAGGACAAAGCCTAAACCTTTTCACTCAGGGAGAAAAAAATCGTAATTGTAACTTTTTATGGTATATGTGTAGATTGCTTACCGCTCAGGAAATATTTGGGATGATTTTAATAACTATTAATATTAATTACATTGGTTTAGGTGAGTACCATCGAAGACATAGGCCACCGCCACAAAATCATGGCCAGTGTGAGGATCCCTGACAAAATGATCGAACTGCACGGCTTCAGCAAAGAAGTGCATGAAGCCTATGAAGAGATCACACAAATCCTGCAAGATGATTTAATGGCCAGCATGGTCCAGTGGTGTTTCATTGAGGTGAGTATTGCCTCGCGGGTGTGAGCGAAACGAACAGACATCCCACATTAATTTTAAAGATTTGCAAATGTCTGTTGATTTCTGGGAATACATTTGAATGTCTTGCCTGTAGTGTGCAGTTGGTGTATTGCGCGTGTGTACACAAAACTGAACACATTTTTATTTTAAGGATTTGCAAATGTGATTAGAACAAAGACGAAGAATTAGAACAAAGACTAAAGCTTTTAACTCAAGCTAAGAAGAGGTCACTTCCGGTCATGGAAATGAAAGGATCTTCACAACCTGAGCTCCTGAAAGGGTGCAAGGAACTGTTTCATTATAAAAGAAAAACAGATTTTGGTTCTTGTGGAATTGTCGCTGAAGGAAGTGTGTTTGCGATCTGCCAGACTAGGATGACGGTGGGTTTGTGTCGGTGATATGAGAGGTTGGGCGTACTGATCAATTTCGGAGCAATCAGTATATCAGTACAACTTATGTTAATCTGATGAATAAAAATTGATGCAACAACAACAACAACAATTTCGGAGCCAGTTGGTTTTCTAGAACGCTTGAAATTGAATCAAAAGTTTCCTTAACATTTTCCCGACCGGATGAATTTCTTTTTCTTTTTAATTATTTTTTTTCTTTTGGTTTGAACATGTGTTGTACTTACCTTTGTGCTGCTATAAACTATTGTTGGTTTTCTGGGATCCAGTTTTCTTCGATCAATGCTTCCAGAATGTGATCGCGTAATGATCGTCTTGGGATGAAATAAAAGGAAGAAATACGTCATTGTTAGAGTGAAAATGACGTAAACATTTACACACACACACACACACACACACACACACATACACACACACACACACACACGCACACACACCCACACCCACACACACCCACACACACACACAAAATGTACACGTCACATGTGGTAGCTTCTTGTTTCATCTTAGTGACGTAACATACGCGCTTGATAAAATATTTCAAAATTACATAAACATCACAAAATGTACAATTTAATATAGACAAGAAATCGATCATTCTTGAAAATAAAAGGGTGTTACGTTGAAACGCGAATGGTAGTACGTCGGAAACGTGTACGATAGATCTAATCGTTTCGTTTTGCAAAGTATTCAATAATGGAGTTTATTTACCTTTGATTTGAGTTTGCATTGTTGTTAGGAAAGGCTTTGTATAACGTTGATAATTTCCGTTAGTCGATATTGTTGTAGAGTCTTCTGGATCGGCTTGTTTACTATCGATCAAAGATTCGGGATAATTGTAGAAATTTGAAGGAACGATCCGGAAGGAGAAGAAATGTGTAATGACGTAAGCCAGTGATGACGATCTTTAGTTCGATTGGTGGCAGTGCGTCATTTCTACAATGTACCAAATCGTTCCAGAAAAGAGAGAGGTTATTTAATCGTGTGCCGAGTTGCTGTTGAGATAGAAAAAGTTGTTGATAGTGATTTGGAAAGTTGCTGTGAAAGTTGTTGAGTTGAATTGAGAATTGTATGCAGTTGTTGATGTATGCTGAATAAAAGTGGAAAACTTCATACGTCGACTTTGTGACTTGTATGCTGTTTGGACGGGCTGTGTGAATAAACGAATCTGAGTTACACAACTATCAGGAATTCAAGCATCGGGGCTGAATCAGATACTGATAGAAAACACCAACATCGAACTGAGTGTAACATTTTGGGGGTCAAGCCGCGATTCACGCCATAGCCAAGGGTTCAACTGCTACAACAAGCGAGTCAACGTTACGAGAGGCAGTCATCGAGGGTAGCCGCCAACGAGTTGCGGTCGAGAGGGGCCAACATACTGGGACTACATCACCGATAGGTTCGGGTTGACTGCAAGGGCGTGTAGTCGCTGAAGAGTTGCTTCGTGAGCGAACAACAGATCGGGACTACGTGGCTGCCGCAGGACTACGTCGAGGGACAGTCTCGGAGCTACATCGCCAGTGTTACAGCGAGCGTCGAGCGGACGTCGCGTCTACTTCAGCACAGGAGCGTATACATCAACACCAGCGTGGTGCAGCGTCGCATACGACGAGGACAGCGGGGCCTGCGTCAGCGAAAGCGACTAGTGACAAGCATCAGCGCTAATGCAGAAAGCGTGCTGTTCTAGAACAGTCTAGAAGGGTGCAGCACAGTCAAGAACTTTCTAGGAAAAGAACTTTCCAGAAAGAACTTTCCAGAAAAAAACTTTCCAGAAAAGAAATTTCTAGAAAAGAACTTTCCAGAAGCATCAAGATGGCTGACTTCTGGCAGAGAGGGGTTGAACTAAATCTGAAAGGCAAACAGCTGACGGAGTACGTCAAATGCCAGGAGAGAATATTGCGTGAAGAAAGAGAAGAACAGCGACGGCGCGAAGAACGAGAATTAGAAGAGCAGCGTCGCCGTGAAGAAAGAGAATTAGAAGAGAAGCGTCTAGAAATAGAGGAGCAACGTCGCCGTGAAGAAAGAGAAGAGCAGCGGCAAGAAAGAGAAGCTGAGCGTCAACACCAACTAGAGTTGGCGCGCATCCAGCAACAGCAGCATGCGCCACAAGTTATCAGTGACTTCAAGGCTCCAAAATTGCCAGTGTTCGTCGACGAAAAGGACCAGATCGACAGCTATCTGGCGAGGTTCGAAAGGTTCGCCGAAAGCGCTAAATGGCAACGTCAAGACTGGGCGATCATACTTAGCGCACTACTGACGGGGAAGGCGCTCGATGTCTACAGTAGACTGTCGAATAATGACGCCAAAGACTACGACGTTTTGAAAGCGGCCCTATTGCAGTGCTACAACTTTACAGAAAAGGGCTACCGTCAACGCTTTCGTGAATGCCGGCCTTTGTCAGACGAGACACCAAAGCAATTTGTGGAGCGCCTGTCATCATACCTACACAAGTGGGTGGAATTATCAGGCAAAGGGAAGACTTACGAGAGTCTCCATGAGCTGATCGTGAGGGAACAATTACTCAACGCCTGCCCTAAGGACCTCGCGATCCACTTGGAAATACAAAAGTTGCAGACGCTAAAAGACGTTGCTGAGGCTGCTGAAAGATATCTCATCGCTCATGAGAAAACGTTGGGGCCACCCAGCGCGACGAAACACTTTCAGAAGACGGCAAGCCAGACGAGCCAGAGACACACTGACTCCACGCCTCCTCCCAGGGAAAGGCATTCAAGAGGCTGTTTCACCTGCAACGCTACAGACCACAGAGCGGCTAACTGTCCTCAAAACAAAAGTAGCGGACAGCGGGGCAGTACGGACAATGCAGCGATGGGCAACCGATAGAGACGTTTCTCCAATCAACGGCAAACCAGTAGATCTGACCATCAAGTGTGCGGCGGGAGCGTCATTCTTCCGAGTGAGACCGAGCGCACAGCTACCCCTGCGGACGTGCAAGAGTGCATGACTGATGGCCAACTCCTCCTTGCCAACGGGAAATCCATCCCCGTCGTCGCCAGCGCAGCTGTGACCGTACAGAACATGCCTGTTTCCAAGGGACGCGTCGGAAATCATGAAGTGACTGTTTTAAGAGACTCTGGCTGCAGTGGGGTCATCGTCAGAGAAGACCTAATCGCTAAAGAACAGTTCACTGGCGATTCAAAATGGACACTTATGGCCGACAGCAAATGTGTGAAAGCGCCAGTTGCAAAAATTCATGTCAACACCCCTTTCTACATAGGCGAAGTCGAAGCGGTTTGCCTGAAGAAGCCGCTGTATGATTTGATGATCGGGAACATCGACGGCGCGAGACGACCCGACGACCCCGATCCAGAATGGAGTCCTGCCTCAACCCAACACGTCGAAGTTGTGGAGGAGGATCCACTGCCATTTCCCGATGGAGACCTTTCAGAGCTGCTACGGGACAATGTGGTTACTCCGGCTCAGCCCTGCCGACCAGAGATCGTCGGTGCTGTTACTACCAGGGCCCAGGCCAAGAGAGACAAGACGTCTATGCCACTGAAGGTCGCCGACAACTCTAAAGCTGCCATCGTGGACAGAGATAAGCTGATCCAGCTCCAGGAAGCTGATAGCACTTTAAACAAGTACAGGAACCGCCAAGACCACGTGACCAAAGGCAGTGGTACGGTCTATTTTGAGGTGAAGGCCAAGATCCTGTACCGAATCTTCCAGCACCCGAGGGTCAACGGAGGGAAACCACTACGTCAAGTCTTGGTACCGTTACCCCTAAGGCGCCAGGTGATGGAAGTAGCGCATGACTCAATCATGGGAGGTCACCTGGGTATAAAGAAGACGTCGGATAGAATCCAGGCGGTATTCTACTGGCCAGGACTTCATGCGGAACGTCAGCCGTTTCTGCCGATCGTGTGACATTTGCCAGAAGACCATACCTCGAGGAAGGGTCCCGAAAGTGCCTATGCAGAGGATGCCTCTGATCGACCGACCTTTCAAGAGGGTGGCCTTAGACTTAATCGGCGAAATAAGACCTCCGAGTGAAGAAGGTCATCGATGGGTACTGACTTTAGTGGACTATGCGACTCGGTACCCAGAAGCAGTGCCTCTGAAGAAGATTGACACTGAAACTGTCGCAGAGGCGCTAGTGGACATGTTCAGTAGACTTGGAGTGCCTGAAGAGATCCTGACAGACCTCGGGACGCAGTTCGTCTCCGACTGCATGAAGGAGGTGAACAGACTGCTGAGCATCCGGCATTTGACTACGACACCCTACCATCCGATGTGCAACGGGCTTGTCGAAAAGTTCAATGCTACATTGAAGTCCACCCTGAAGAAACTGTGCAGCGAGCAGCCCAGACAATGGCATCGCTACATTAACGCCTTACTTTTCGCCTACAGAGAAGTACCGCAGGAGTCCACCGGCTTTTCTCCGTTCGAGCTGCTGTACGGAAGAACCATCCGAGGGCCGATGCACATCCTGAAAGAACTGTGGACGAAAGAAGTGGACACCCCAGAGGTGAAGAACAGCTACCAGTACGTGTTTGAGCTACGGGAGAAGCTGGAGCAGACTCTCGAGATAGCCAGAGAAAACCTGAAGAAGTCCCAGGACTGTGGAAAGCACTATTATGATCGTAGGGCTGTGAACAGGAAGTTTAAACCTGGCAACAAAGTGCTGGTGCTGCTACCTACTGATCACAATAAGTTGCTGATGCAGTGGAAAGGCCCGTACGAAGTGGAGACCGTGGTGGGGATCAACGACTACAAGGTGAAGGTCGGCCAGCATTCCAAGATATACCACGCCAACCTCCTCAAGCTGTACGTGGAAAGGCCATCAGAGACTGTGCATGTGGCAACAGCAGCTGAGATCGACAACAGCTTTGATAGCGAGGAACTGTTGGAACTTGGAGACTTCCACAGCAAAGAAGGCATCGATGATGTTAAGCTAGGACCAAGCTTGATGGAAGGTCAAAAGATGGAGCTCAAGGATCTTATGGGCGAGTTTCCCCATAGCTTCAGTGATGTCCCAGGCTCTACGACTTTGGTCGAACATGAAGTCCACACCCAGACCTGGAAGGAGCATCTGCAGACCTTGAGGGAGCTGTTCCACCGTCCCGCAGAAGCCAACCTGACCGTGAGACCCAGCGAATGCATTCTGGGAGCTGACAACGTCGACTGCGTCGGACATCCGACGGGAGAGGAAGACAACGGAGGATGCACTGACTCCAGGAAAGCCCACGAGATCACTGTCTTTGACCTTGGGCCGATGACGACCGTAACTGACGAGGGCGTCGTTTCCTTGCGGTTGGAAAAATATTGACTGTGTGGATGAACTAAGAATATTGGTAATGACAGACTTGAAAATGAAAAACGTTGATTGGGTAAATGAACTGTGAACATTGACAGTATCCAGAAAGATTTGCAGATGAGAAACATTGACTCTGTGTAAATGATCTGTGAACATTGACAGTATCCAGAAAGACTTGCAGATGAGAAACTTTGACTCTGTGTGAATGAACTGTGAACATTGACAATATCCAGACAGATTTGAAGATGAAAACCATTGACTCTGTGTGAATGAACTGAGAACGTTGATAGTGTTCAGACAGGCTGAAATAAGTCTTAATTCTGTACTTTGTTTGTGCATTACGTTTCAACGTTGTTGAAAGAAATTAGGTAAATTTCTTCTTGAGTGGGGGGTTATGTTACGTTGAAACGCGAATGGTAGTACGTCGGAAACGTGTACGATAGATCTAATCGTTTCGTTTTGCAAAGTATTCAATAATGGAGTTTATTTACCTTTGATTTGAGTTTGCATTGTTGTTAGGAAAGGCTTTGTATAACGTTGATAATTTCCGTTAGTCGATATTGTTGTAGAGTCTTCTGGATCGGCTTGTTTACTATCGATCGAAGATTCGGGATAATTGTAGAAATTTGAAGGAACGATCCGGAAGGAGAAGAAATGTGTAATGACGTAAGCCAGTGATGACGATCTTTAGTTCGATTGGTGGCAGTGCGTCATTTCTACAATGTACCAAATCGTTCCAGAAAAGAGAGAGGTTATTTAATCGTGTGCCGAGTTGCTGTTGAGATAGAAAAAGTTGTTGATAGTGATTTGGAAAGTTGCTGTGAAAGTTGTTGAGTTGAATTGAGAATTGTATGCAGTTGTTGATGTATGCTGAATAAAAGTGGAAAACTTCATACGTCGACTTTGTGACTTGTATGCTGTTTGGACGGGCTGTGTGAATAAACGAATCTGAGTTACACAACTATCAGGAATTCAAGCATCGGGGCTGAATCAGATACTGATAGAAAACACCAACATCGAACTGAGTGTAACAAAGGGAATTTATAGTTACTACACCTGAAAAGCAAATAAGTATAAAATACTCGAAAGACAATGTATGTAAACAAAACTTTCCTGTATTAGTACGGGACAAACATACGGGAAATGTAACTTTGAAGAAACTTCCTGTATCAAATAAATTTCCATTTCATGGTTTTGTAGGTTATGTCGCTTCTGTTAGTAAACTGCGTTCTGGAGATTGGTATGTTCATTGTGTTCCTCAGCAACAACAAGACAAATTATTATCACTGTCTTACATCGGGGGTGCATGGATGTGCCAACTCTCACTCCAGGCTCTAACACGGGAACGCAGCACTTCAGGATTCTTAGATTTATTTCCAGACCCCAACCGGTCTACAAACAAGATGGAGGCCAAAGACCTCGTCACGTGGTCAATCACGTGGTTCTGTAACCTAGCGATGCCCAGGCATATTAAATAAGAGCGGGAAGTAACTTTCGTATCCAGGCAACTTAATTAGATTATTCTATTGATTCCTAAACATGTAAAGTGTGTTATTCCAACTGAAACAACTGAAGGAGTAGTATTTGGACTAAGAAATACACACACTCTAAAGAACAATGAAAACACCATCAAATACAAGAATATCATTGCGAAAAAATCAAGTCACACCATAACAAGAATAGTGTTTGCATCAAACAAATTGCTTGCAACATCGAAACAAAATGACAAAACATTTAAGGTACATCCATATTGTCCTCCAGTTCCACGGTGCACAAGATGCCAGCGATTAAACCATACCTTGAAACATTGGTGTGCAAAACAAAGATGTTGCAGATGCGGAGGACATCATACAAGGCAAAATTGCAAAGCCTCCAAGCCTCACTGTGTAAACTGTGGAGGTGAGCACTCAGTTGCCTATCGTGGATGTGACAAAAAGGTGCTACTAAAAAATGCTCTCACAGAAAGATCAAAATGCTCAATGAGCATACAGGAGGCTTTTGAGAAAGTACAGCAGAAACGTCCTGAAAAAGCAAGTTAAAAAAACATATGCTCAAGTAGCTGCACAACAAACTGCAACCTCAACACGATCTTTCACAGAGTTTTTGACAAAAGTAACTTTCCCAATAATTAGTGAGCAAGACACAAACATCGACAGACTTTTTGCAATCTACAAAACACTTTTTCAACATAAATCAACAACAGCAAGCATTGCACACTCTGGAAGAGAGAAGGCAGAGCAGCTGATCAAACTGTGTAAACACAATGTTTGATTGATTGATTGATTTATTATTGCTTTAGGTCCAGCGGAGTAAACACAATGTACGGCAGGTGTTAGATGCGATAACAAGTGATGAATCATCAACAGACAGTGTCATGTTCTACTCCTTGTGACACATTTGTCGAATATCCGGATGTTTCTAAACTAAACATGAGATCTGTCAGTGACATCACCAGTACTCCTTTTGAAAGGCTAAAGCATAGTAAAGTAGCCAAAGATACTAAACAACTCATAATAGGAGACTCAGAATGTAAGAAGTTGCTGTTGAAGGCGTCAAAGGTCAGCTAGTCTGCATTCCTGATATAAAAATTGAAGACATTGTACAATGGTTGGATGATGTACCTGCAAATGGAAAAATAGAATATGTCATTATTCATGCAGGTATCAACAGCTGCAAAACAAAAAAACATTAACATGAAGGACTGGCTAAAGATTATTAAAGTAGTCAAGACAAAATTCCATGCAGCATACGTTTGTCATCTATAGTACCCCCAAGAGGTCAGTTAAGAAAGAAGGGTGATACCGCCAACGCTGCACTGAGAGCAGCATGTGTCAAAGAAAATGTACACTTTGTGGACAACAGTGTATCCTTTCTCACAAAAACGGGGGCTACAAACCGTTCCTTTTACAGAGACTGCATTCATCTGAATCAAAAAGGAATGAAGTTAATGTCACGGATGTTCAGAAATATTTTGTCATAAATCAACAACATTCATTTTTTAAAAACAATCTTAAATTTATGATTGATGATAAATTTAATATTGTTCAGTGGAATTGCAGATCTATATCCACAAATGTACACTTTTTACAACAATATGTAGCTACAAACCAACATCATGTTCTTGCACTGCAGTCATTGAATGTAAAAAGGAGGAAACTTCCTAAGATTGAAGACTACTTTTTTCCGCCGGTAACACCATTTACTAAACAGAATACAAAAGTTAGCGTTGCGATATACATTAGGAAAGATTTGGATTACGTCACATGCAAGTCTCTCATTCCAAAAGATTTAAATGATGTGTATTCAGTAGCCGTGAAAGTAAAAATTCATGATCAAATGTATGTTAATATCACGTCTGTTTATTATCCATTAGGGCCAGATGATTTTATACTGAATGGTTACAATCAATTGATATAAATGAAAATTGGATTATAGTTGGTGATTTCAATGCTCATTCAACACTTTGGGATAAAGAATGTAATTATAATACAAAAAATCGTTTTATTGAAAATATCATTACTTCTGGTCTTATATTGTTAAATGATGGTAAAATAACAAGGATTCCTGACATAGCAACACACCAACCTTCTGCCATTGATCTAACGTTTGTATCGCCTGATTTGGCAATAGACAGTATATGGGAAGTGGACTATGGTTCATTAGATAGTGACCATCTTCCAGTTTTAACTGAAATAAATGAAAAGCCAGAGGTACAAATAGAAGATATTATACCAAAATATATTTATACTCGTGCAGGTTGGAATCAGTATCAAATGCATTTAATGTACTCTGAAGATGACTTTCTACAAAATAAAGATATTAATGAAATTTGTACAGGTTTTACAAAAACAATATTGTCTGCAGCTAATAAGTCTATACCTATTAAGAGAAATTCTGTACAGAAAAAACACAGTGGTAATATTTGGTGGAATCAAGCATGTGCAGATGCAGTTAAGGAAAAAAAAGAATACATTTAAGAATTGGATAAAATGTAGATCTGTTTCCGCACATAGGCACATGAAATGTGCAAAAATTAATTGTAATAAAATTATAGCATCAGAAAAGAAACAATATTTTATTTAATTTTATTTCATGTTATGTTACTGTACCATTTTGTTTAAATGTTATTTCCTTTCCCCCATCCATGTAGCGCATATCCTTTTCCCCACCTTCTGTTACACTCGATATGATGTTGGTGTTTTTCTTTATCAGTATCTGATTCAGCCCCAATGCTGAATTCCTGATAAGGTGTAACTCAGATTCGTTTATCCACGCAGCCTGCTCAATCAGCATACAAGTCACAGAGTCAACGTATGAAGTTTTCCACTTTTATTCAGCACACATCAACAACTGCATACAATCGCCTTTTCACGCTCAACTTTTTACTTTCCAACTCGCTATCAACAACAATAACTCCTCAAAATAGTGCAGCACATAATTATATAGTCTCTCTCTCTCTCTTTTCCCGAACAATTTAGAACACGGTAGACTAGAATGACGCACTACAGCCAATCAAATAAAAGATCGTCATCACTGACTTACGTCATAGATCTCTCTACACATACCCGGAACGTTCTCTTACTTCGACATTTATCTGGAAATTTCTATCGAGAGTAAACACGCAGATCCAGAGAATTCTCCAATAATATCGACTAACGCAAATTATCAACGTTATACAAAGCCTCTCCTAACAGCAATGCAAACTCAAATCAAAGGTAAATAAACTCCATTATTGAATACTTTGCAAAACGAAACGATTAGATCTATCGTGCGCGTTTCAGACATACTTTCGTTCGCGTTTCAACGTAACATAACCCCCCACTCAAGAAGAAATTTACCCAATTTCTTTCAACAACGTTGAAACGTAATGCACAAACAAAGTCTTAATTCTGGACTTTCTGAATACTGTCATTGTGCTCAGTTCATTCACACAGAGTCAATGTTCTTCCATCCGCAAGTCTATCTGGATATTGTCAATGTTCACAGTTCATCCACACAGTCAATGTTCTTTACTCACACACTCTGCTGAGGAAGTCCGCACCAACATTGTCTGATCCTTTGATAGATTCTACTTGCATGTTAAAGTTCTGCAAGTACATAGCCCATCTCATGATCCGACTGTTCACAAACTTGGCAGAGTTCAAGTA
This sequence comes from Oncomelania hupensis, assembly GCA_036898135.1. Classification (NCBI taxonomy): domain Eukaryota; kingdom Metazoa; phylum Mollusca; class Gastropoda; order Littorinimorpha; family Pomatiopsidae; genus Oncomelania; species Oncomelania hupensis. The sequence continues at coordinate 44,410,589 of CM072515.1, read as the reverse complement.
AGTTAGCGGCTTGTGATCAGTCTGTAGCACGAACTTCACTCCTTGAAGGTACAGTTCGAACTTCCGGATTCCCCATATGATGGCAAGGCACTCTTTCTCCATGGTCGAGTAATTTTTCTCAGCCCTGGACAGCTTCTTGCTGGCGTAACTGACCGGAAATAGTTTCCCTTCGTGTTCTTGCATCAGTATGGCGCCGATGCCTTCGTCCGCAGCGTCTGTTCTTAAGACGAATTCCTTGGAAGTGTCAGGCAGTCTTAGCACCGGATCCTTCGAAAGGAGGTCGCGCACAGTCTGGTATGCCTTCTCCTGAGACGGTCCCCACTGCACTTGGTTTGGACAGCCTTTCCGCACCAGGTCCGACAAGGGTGCTGTGATGGCGGAGTAGTTTGGTACAAACTCCCTGTAATATCCAGCCAACCCCAGGAAAGATCGCACCTGCTTCTTGGTTTGGGGACGTGGAGCGTTCAGAATCTTGGTGACGTTTTCTAGTAGAAGCCCCTTTTGTCCTTCTTTCAGCGAATGGCCGATAAAGTCTACGTTGTCAGTCCCCAGAATGCACTTACTGGGTCTCACGGTCAGGTTAGCTTCTGTTAGACGGTGAAACAGCTCCCTCAAGGTCTGCAGATGCTCTTCCCAGGTGTGGGTGTGGACTAGCAGGTCGTCCCAGTAACAAACGACATTGTCCATCCCCTTGAGCATCTTCTTCATCCCTCTCTTCAGGGTAGCTCCGCTGTTGACCATGCCAAAGGGCATCCTTAGGCACTCGTACGTCCCATCAGGAGTTATGAAAGCAGTCTTTGGTATGTCCTGTTGACGCACGGGGACTTGCCAATAACCCTTGCTGAGGTCAATCTTCGAGAAGATTTTACTCCCCGATAATTGGCGGAAGAGGTCTGCTGCGGTAGGCATCGGCTCAGGGTCGAAGACGGTGATCTTATTAACCTTCCTGTAGTCGATGCATACTCTGTTGCTCCCGTCCTTCTTCTTCACGACCACGACAGGGGCGCGTAGGGGGAACTGGACTCCCTGATGATGCCCATCTTCAGCATCTCATCGATGTCTTTTTTCAAGGATTCGCGGGCCTTGAAAGGGATCGGGAAGGATGTGGATCGAACGGAGACATTTGAAGTGAGGTGGATTCATGTTCGACCAAAGTCGTAGAGCCTGGGACATCACTGAAGCTATGGGGAAACTCGCCCATAAGGTCCTTGAGCTCCATCTTTTGACCTTCCGTCAAGCTCGGTCCTAGCTTAACATCATCGATGCCTTCTTTGCTGTGGAAGTCTCCCAGTTCCAACAGTTCCCCGCTGTCAAAGCTGTCGTCGATCACAGCTGCTGTTGCTGCGTGTTCAGTCTCTGATGGCCTTTCCACGTACAGCTTAAGGAGGTTGGCGTGGTATATCTTAGAATGCTGGCCGACTTTCACCTTGTAGTCGTTGATTCCCACCACGGTCTCCACTTCGTACGGGCCTTTCCACTGCATCAGCAACTTATTGTGATCAGTAGGTAGCAGCACCAGCACTTTGTTGCCAGGTTTAAACTTCCTGTTCACAGCCCTACGATCATAGTAGTGCTTTCCACAGTCCTGGGACTTCTTCAGGTTTTCTCTGGCTATCTCGAGAGTCTGCTCCAGCTTCTCCCGTAGCTCAAACACGTACTGGTAGCTATTCTTCACCTCTGGGGTCTCTACTTCTTTCGTCCACAGTTCTTTTAGGATGTGCATCGGCCCTCGGATGGTTCTCCCGTACAGCAGCTCGAACGGAGAAAAGCCGGTGGACTCCTGCGGTACTTCTCTGTAGGCGAAAAGTAATGCATTGATGTATCGATGCCATTGTCTGGGCTGCTCGCTGCATAGTTTCTTCAGGGTGGACTTCAGCGTAGCATTGAACTTCTCGACGAGCCCGTTGCACATTGGATGGTAGGGTGTCGTAGTCAATGCCGGATGCTCAACAGTCTGTTAACCTCCTTCATGCAGTCAGAGACGAACTGCGTCCCGATGTCTGTCAAAATTTCTTCAGGCACTCCGAGTCTGCTGAACATGTCCACCAGCGCCTCTGCAACAGTCTCAGTGTCAATCTTCTTCAGAGGCACTGCTTCTGGGTACCGAGTCGCATAGTCCACTAAAGTCAGTACCCACCGATGACCTTCTTCACTCGGAGGTCTTATTTCGCCGATTAAGTCTAAGGCCACCCTCTTGAAAGGTCGGTCGATCAGAGGCTTTCTCTGCATAGGCACTTTCGGGACCCTTTCTCGAGGCATGCTCTTCTGGCAAATGTCACATGATCGGCAGAAACGGCTGACGTCCGCATGAAGTCCTGGCCAGTAGAACACCGCCTGGATTCTATCCGACGTCTTCTTGATACCTAGGTGACCTCCCATGATTGAGTCATGTGCTACTTCCATCACTTGGCGCCTTAGGGGTAATGGTACCAGTAACTTGACGTAGTGGTTTCCCTCCGTTGACCCTCGGGTGCTGGAAGATTCGGTACAGGATCTTGGCCTTCACCTCAAAATAGACCGTGCCACTGCCTTTGGTCACGTGGTCTTGGCGGTTCCTGTACTTGTTTAAAGTACTATCAGCTTCCTGGAGCTGGATCAGCTTATCTCTGTCCACGATGGCAGCTTTAGAGTTGTCGGCGACTTTCAGTGGCGTAGACGTCGTGTCTCTCTTGGCCTGGGCCCTGGTAGTAACAGCACTGACGATCTCTAGTCGGCAGGGCTGAGCCGGAGTAGCCACATTATCCCGTAGCAGCTCTGTAAGGTCTCCATCGGGAAATGGCAATGGATCCTCCTCCACAACTTCGACGTGTTGGTTTGAGGCAGGACTCCACTCTGGATCGGGGTCGTCGGGTCGTCTCGCGCCGTCGATATTCCCCATCATCAAATCATACAGCGGCTTCTTCAGGCAAACCGCTTCGACTTCGCCTATGTAGAAAGGAGTGCTGACTTGAATCTTCGCAACTGGCGCTCTCACACATTTGCTGTCGGCCATAAGTGTCCATTTAAAGTCACCAGTGAACTGTTCTTTAGCGATTAGGTCTTCTTTGACGATGACCCCACTGCAGCCCGAGTCTCTTAAAACAGTCACTTCATAATTTCCGACGCGTCCCTTGGAAACAGGCATGTTCTGTACGGTCACAGCTGCGCTGGCAACAACGGGGATGGATTTTCCGTTGGCAAGGAGAAGTTGGCCATCGGTCATGCACTCTTGCACGTCCGCAGGAGTAGCTGTGCGCTCGGTCTCACTCGGAAGAATGACGCTCCCGCCGCACACTTGATGGTCAGATCTACTGGTTTGCCGTTGATTGGAGAACCGCCTCTGCCGGTTGCCCGCCGCTGCATTGTCCGTACTGCCCCGCTGTCCGCTACTTTTGTTTTGAGGAAAGTTAGCCGCTCTGTGGTCTGTAGCGTTGCAAGTGAAACAGCCTCTTGAATGCCCTTCCCTGGGAGGTGGCGTGGAGTCCGTGTGTCTCTGGCTCGTCTGACTCCCCTGGATCTGGTTCCCATGGCTTTCAGTTTTCTGAAATGGCTTCGTCGCCTTTGGTGGCCCCAGCGTTTTCTCATATGCGATGAGATATCTTTCAGCAGCTTCAGCAACGTCTTTTAGCGTCTGCAACTTTTGTATTTCCAAGTGGATCGCGAGGTCCTTAGGGCAGGCGTTGAGTAATTGCTCCCTTACAATCAGATCATGGAGACTCTCGTAAGTCTTCCCTTTGCCAGATAATTCCACCCACTTGTGTAGATATGACGACAGGCGCTCCACAAACTGCTTTGGCGTCTCGTCTGACTTAGGCCGGCATTCACGGAAGCGTTTACGATAGCCCTTCTCTGTAAAGTTGTAGCATTGCAACAGGGCCTCTTTCAAAACGTCGTAGTCTTTGGCGTCATCGTCCGACAATCTGGTGTAGACGTCGAGCGCCTTCCCCATCAGTAGTGCGCTGAGTATGATCGCCCAGTTTGACGTTGCCATTTAGCGCTTTCGGCGAACCTTTCGAACCTCGCCAGATAGCTGTCGGTCTGGTCCTTTTCATCGACGAACACTGGCAATTTTGGAGCCTTGAAGTCACTGATAACTTGTGGCGCATGCTGCTGTTGCTGGATGCGCGCCAACTCTAGTTGGTGCTGACGCTCACCTTCAAGACGCTTCAGCTCGAACTCTCTTTCTTCTCGGCGTCTTTGCTCTTCTTTTTCTTGCCGCTGCTGTTCAATTTCTAGACGCTTCTGTTCTAGTTCTAGTTCTTTTTCTAGACGCTTCTCTTCTAATTCTCGTTCTTGTATTCTCTCCTGGGATTTGACGTACTCCGTCAGCTGCTTGCCTTTTAGATTCAATTCAATCCCTCTCTGCCAGAAGTCAGCCATCTTGATGCTTCTGGAAAGTTCTTTTCTAGAAAGTTCTTTTCTGGAAAGTTCTTGACTGTGCTGTACCTTTCTAGACTCAGCACGCTTTCTGCAGTAGCGCTGATGCTTGCCACTAGTCGCTTTCGCTGACGCAGGCCCCGCTGTCCTCGTCGTATGCGACGCTGCACCACGCTGATGTCGATGTATACGCTCCTGTGCTGAAGTAGACTCGACGTCCGCGCGTCGCTCTCTCTAATACTGGCGATGTAGCTCCGAGACTGTCCCTCGACGTAGTCTTGCGGCAGCCACGTAGTCCCGATCTGTTGTTCGCTCACGAAGCAACTCTTCAGCGACTACACGCCCTTGCAGTCAACCCGAACCTATCGGTGATGTAGTCCCAGTGTGTTGGCCCCTCTCGACGCAACTCGTTGGCGGCTACCCTCGATGACTGCCTCTCGTAACGTTGACTCGCTTGTTGTCGTAGTTGAACCCTTGGCTATGGCGTGAATCGCGGCTTGACCCCCAAAATGTTACACTCGTTTCGATGATGGTGTTTTTCTTTATCAGTATTTGATTCAGCCCCGATGCTGAAGTCCTGATAAGGTGTAACTCTGATTCGTTTATCCACGCAGCCTGCTCAATCAGCATACGTCGACTCCGTGTCTTGTATGCTGATTGAGCAGGCTGCGTGGATAAACGAATCAGAGTTACACCTTATCAGGACTTCAGCATCGGGGCTGAATCAAATACTGATAAAGAAAAACACCATCATCGAAACGAGTGTAACACCTTCCTTTTATTTTCTTGGCTAAAATCACTTCGGTGAATAGACGTTAAATGAAATAAACAAACAAACGTCAAGCTAAGAACATTTTAATTGTAACCTTGATGTGCACAACTACCAAACACTGTATTATTTATTTCTGGTTTTACTTCTCACTATAATCATTATTATTATTGGATCGTTTACATTTTTTTACTAACAACAGGGCGAAGTACCATTGAGCAGATTTTCAACCTCAGAATAATCTGTGAGAAATACGAACAGCACCAACAACATCTATATCATGTGTTCATAGACTTCAAGAAGGCGTTTGCCGAGTCTGGCATGCAGCTCTATGGGCAACAATGAAAGTGTACAACATCAGCTCTAAAATTATTGAAGTCATCAAAAGCCTGTATGACAAGGCTACCAGTGCATTCCTCACAACAGCGCCATCGGGAACTTGTTCAGAACAACAATCGGTGTGCGTCAAGGATGCCTACTCTCTCCAACACTCTTCAACATCTTCCTAGAGCGCATCATGTCAGAGGCTCTTGCAGATCATGAAGGCACAGTCAGCATAGGGGGTAGAGCAATCTCCAATCTTCGTTTTGCGGATGACATTGATGGATTGGCTGGAGAGGAACAAGAACTTGAACAGCTGGTACAGAGGCCTGACACCACCTCCAGAGCCTATTGAATGGAAATAAGTGCAGAGAAGACCAAAACGATGACCAACAACACCAATGGCATCAACACAGACATCAAAGTCCAAGGCCAATCTCTCAACACAGTGCATAGCTTCAAATATTTAGGAGCCATTGTATCAGACAAAATGGGTCCCGACAGGAAGTCCTCTCCAGGATCGCACAAACAACTGCTGGCCTGACAAGGTTGACGCCCATTTGGAAAGACAGGACCATCAGTCTACATTCCAAAGACTGCATGCTGCGCTCCCTTGTCATCTCCATCTTACTATACGCTTGCGAAGCATGGACCCTCACAGCAGATCTCCAACGAAGAATACAAAGCATGGAGATGAGGTTCTACAGAAGACTTCTGGGCATTTCCTATACCCAACACATCACCAACGACGAAGTCCGACAGACCATCACACAAGCCATTGGACAACACGATGACCTGCTTACAGTGGTGAAGAAACGGAAACTCCGATGGTATGGCCACGTCACCAGATCATCAGGCCTTGCAAAGACTATACTGCAAGGCACAGTGGAAGGAGGTAGAAGAAGAGGGAGACCGAAAAAGAGGTGGGAGGACAACATTCGAGAATGGACTGGTTTGACACTGAGCGAAGCCATCAGGGCTGCTAAGGACAGAGAAAGATGGAGTATGCTGGTTAAACGATCATCTGTGGTGCCCCTACGACCTCCGGGTTACAGGACAGGATAGGATAGGATAGGATAGGATGATAGTAATGCAATGTGAGTATGTACTCGACCCCCCTAAATTAAATTGTTTCCACATTTTTGCAAATCTGTGCACGAAATAAGTCATGAATAATCCGAAAATGATATAGAAAACAATGGCCGTCCGTCTGTCCACCGTCTGTCTGTGCAGATCTTTAAAAGTGGCTCTCAGAACCTATTTCAATTATCACAACAAACTTGGTAAGATGGTGTATATCAATGAGACCTCATAAATGATTAGTGAATAAATGACTCACGCCATGGTCAAGGTCACAGAGTCAACAAATGTTTAAAAAATGACAATTTTTTCACAAAATTCACTTTTTCCTAGGTTATCAATATTGAACTTAGTTTCTTTGATGGATGATAGATATACATGAGACACACATACAATACAAATTTGGTCAATCTCACTCCAAGGTCAAGGTCAGTGGAGCTGTCCACAGTCGATTAGTGTAGGTACTTTGAAGTAACCTTGACCCTAATCTATGAGAAATATAAAGTCCAAACTTATATTTATAGGTGATAGATTGATCTTTTATATATGTTCAGTTTTTGCGTTGATCTTGAAGGTCAAGATCATTTTGCAAAAATATACAAAAAATTGGTAACCGTACAGTTGAATGGCTATTGACCCATAGTATGCAACAACATTAGGTTATTTATCAGACCTGCATGAGAGATCACGTGAGTATCAAAGTCATCTCAAGGTCCAAGTCACTGAAGGTCAAGGTCATTCCAAGTTAACGTTTTTTTGAGGGTATAATACAACTTTTGCAGTAGTTTATTTGATAATACATGAGTGTATTTGGAGCAGGAGGTCAAGGTCATCTGAAGGTCAAGACCATAGAAAGATCAAAGTCTGTATTATTTTGCATTTTAATACCACCTTTCATTTTTCATGTTAAATATTGCGAGTTCCATAAGGATCCTGTGAGTCATATTGGCTTTGCCCTTCTAGGTGTGAATTTATTTTATCACTGATTTTCTTTATTTTTTGTGATGGTGGGGTATGGGATAGGAGGAGCAGGGGGTAGGAGAGAGGGAGGAGGGGGTGTGGGGTCATCGGAATGAGCCAAATGTCGGTAGGTCAGTCGGTCAGTTGGACGCCAAATCTCAAGTTCCACTGAACGCATTTTCACCAAACGTCAGACGAACTTTACTTAGGTTGGCGGCACAGGTATTTGTTCTACCGCAAAAGTCAAGATCGCCGGAGTCATTTTGTTGCTAAACACATTTTTGCTCAAAAACGACTGAAGCTATTTTGGTGAGATTTGGTATACAGGTTCATATCATGGACCATCCTTAAATATCAGTCCGGTTTTCGGCAGTTACTCCGAATTTCACTTTTTTTTTCCAAAACACACTTTTGCCTTATCTCAAGAATAACAACCAAAATTCATCATTTTTACTTTGCGGATACCTTAACTAGAGGAGACCGGGGATAGTCCGCCCCACAGGCTCGGCTCCGCGCGCCGCGGGTGGACCCCATGCCTCTCTCTGGCTGGGTGACAAAGTTTTTCTTCTCTTTTGTCTTGTTTCTGTCTTATTGGTCCTTTCATCTATATTCTTTTCACACATAAATTCTCCCACTAAACTGTGCAGTTTTGACTTCCTCTCTCTTCTGCCTTACCGGACTCTTCCTGTCTTCTTTTTCTCCATCATTTCTTCTTTTTCTACCCTCCTTTCTCTGTGGCCTTCTCTTGGCCCTCTGCATTTGCCGTGCAGGGCAACCCGTGTCGGGGGAGAATGGGATCCTGGAGGTTGAGGTCACTGAGGGACTGTGGTCCCTCACACTAACACACCTCTTTGGCCCGGACTTCTACTAGACGGGAGGCTGGCGTGGCCCGCGTCAGTCAAGCGGCTGGTCGTGTATTGCCCTAGCTCTGCTAGAAGGCTGCGGCTCATGGGTCAAACTTGAACAAAACCGTAGTGGCAGTGCGGGATTGTCTGGGTGTATATCCCCCCTGTAGCCCTGGTGCGCTCCCTTGCTGGATTTTCCGCTTGGACGCATCCCCTTGTTGGACTCCGTGGTGGGTGGGGAGCAGGGGGGATGAATTAACAAATTAATAACATGGCATCAACAAACAAAAAAAGACTACTCGATGACGAATCGGACAGGGACACGGACAGTGAGATGGACGTAAGGAAAAAAGCCTGTGCATCTGGGGTGGATGGGGCCTGGCCTCGTTTTTTGGTTGTGGAGGGGGCGGATCCGGCTATGCCACTAGGCAAGCTGTCTCCGTTCGCCATCCACAAAGGTTTCCAATCCGTCTGCACGGTGGGTTTCAAAGACGTCAAAAAACTTCGATCTGGGGCCTATCTGGTGGAGTGCTCAACCAAAAGGGCTTCGGATTGTCTGTTAAAGAGGAATTTGACTGTCTTTGTTGACAGACAAATCAAAGTTACTGTGTATGGACGGTTGAATTCCTCCAAGGGAGTCATCCGATGTCAGGACTTGATCGATATGTCGGAATTGGAAATTCGCGATGAACTCTCCAGCCAGGGGGTCACAGCGGTACAGCGGGTCTTTGTCACCAAAGGACCCAAGCGTATCCCCACCAATACACTTTTTGTGACCTTTGCCATGGCCAAGTTGCCGGAGTCACTCAAGGTGGGATACCTTTGGGTGAAGGTGACACCGTTCATTCCATCACCGTTGCCAAAAGTTTGGCCATGGTAGCGGAACATGTAAAAACAAAGAAATTTGCCGTGAATGCGCCAAGGATAAACACGAAAACGCATGCAAGGATCCTATTTGCTGCGTGAATTGCGCGGGGCAGCATGCTTCCAGCTCCAAAGATTGCCCTCAGTGGCAGTTGGAGCTGGAGATCCAAAAGGTGAGGGCCATTGAGAGGTGCACCTTCGCAGATGCAAGAAAAACGGTCATGGAAAGGAGTCCGGGTATCCGAGAGCGTTCCTTTGCGTCTGTGGTGGGTTCCAAACCCCATGTGGAACCTAGTTCACACCCAGCAATGGAACTCACTCTGAATAAAATGACGCAGGTTTTGGACGCACTGTGCAGGCGGATGGACAATCTAGAGAAAATGCTCACGTTGTTTGGTCTTAGGGGGGGTTCTCCAGCCCCATCAGCTACACTGGAGAACGTGCCGACGGTCACGTCCAAAACAGTCACCCACAACACGCAGACGGCCGTGTCTAAAGCCGTCATACCTGCCGCGAGGGAGGCCATGCCTCAAGCCGCCACAACTTCGGCGGCAGGTTTCAGTGACCGGGTGGTCGCAGAGGCAGCCCGGATCTTATTGGCTCAGCCGGGGAGCGTCGGGGGAGGAGAGGGAACAGTTGAGAAGGGTAGGAGGGAGAAAGAAGATCCAAGATCCAGTGCTGGGGAGAAGGGGAAGATGCCTGCTGGTAGTTTGGGATCCGGGAGTTCCAAGAAAACTCAAAAGCCTGGACCCCTTTCTTCCAAGCACCATCAACCTCTCGAGACGGAGAACCGTTTCGGGGGGTTGATGGACCATGAAGAGATGGACGAGGGTCCGAAAACTTAAGAGACGTAATTGTGCTCTCAGAGATGAAAATTTTAGCATTCTTTTACTTCATTTGTATGGCCATTTTACAATGGAACATCCGAGGAATAAGGGCAAATTATGAGGAGCTCTGCTGTCTGCTGACGGAGCATCAACCTGAGGTGTTAGCCATTCAGGAAACTCTCCTGTCAGAGAAACATCTTATAGATATTACTGGTTATTCGTCTCTAGATTGTACATTTTCTAGAGGCGTTTCACTCTTTATTCATAGAAACGTCCCATTTAAACCAATTTCACTTAATACAAGTTTACCAGCAGTTGCTGCCAGAGTATCTCTTTTTAAATCCCTCACAGTTTGTTCTATATATTTGACCCCATCAATAAATGTAAAAAAAAGTGAACTTGAGAATTTGATCCAACAGTTACCTGCCCCTTTTTTGTTATTGGGAGATTTTAATGGACGCTCTCCCCTGTGGGGTAGCGATCGTACCGATTCTCAGGGGAAAATAATTGAAGACATTTTAGACTCGTTGAACCTAGTAACTTTGAACGAGGGTGCTCCAACTTTTTCCTGTTCAAGAACCACTTCTTTGTCCCACATTGACATATCGATCTGTGATCCCTCCTTACTTTTGGATTTTAAATGGACAGTTTTAGAAGATCTCCATGGCAGCAACCATTTTCCGGTTTTATTAAAACATGATTCAGACAACCTTGAGCAAGCTCTTGGCAGGTGGAAACTGAAACAAGCTAACTGGAGTCAGTTTTCTAACCTGTCTGAGGTTCAGTTACGTGCTAAGAAACAGGAGTTTTCGAACGCCATAGATCCAATACAGCTCTACACTGACATAGTCATAAACAGTGCCAAGGAGTCCATCCCGCAAACTTCATCAAAACCGTATACAATTAAAAAACCCTGGTTTGATGATGAATGTAAAAAACTTCAACAAGCCCGTAAAAAAAAGCTTTAAGAATGATGTATCTGCAAGTTCTGAAAATAAACAGAACCACCAACGTTTGCGAGCCCAATGTCGCAAGCTCTTCAAAAGTAAGAGAAGAGAATCGTGGAGAGGTTTCTGCTCCACGCTAAATTCGAAAGCGAAACTGTCGAAGGTTTGGAAAGTGGTCCGCAAGCTCAAAAATAAAAGTAACAAACAGGTCAGCCCATGCCTTACTGTGCAGAGGGACGTTATCGGAGATAAAAAACTAGTAGCTGATCTTTTGGCCTCTTCTTTTGCTGCAAATTCTTCTTCTGAAAATTATTCCGTCTCTTTTCAAACAATTAAAGCACGTAAAGAAAAACAACGGTTAAATTTTACCTCTGATAATTCTGAAGATTACAACATTTCGTTCTCATTAGTCGAGCTTGACAATGCAATTAACAAAAGTGCGGATTCAGCAGTTGGACCGGATGATGTACATTATCAATTTCTCAGACATTTAACAAGGTACTCACGGTCTCAACTGCTGGACATCTTCAATCAGATTTGGATCACTGGCACCTTTCCTCCCTCTTGGAGAAAGGCCATTATTGTACCCATTTCTAAACCTGGCAAAGACCATACTAATCCCACAAACTATAGACCAATAGCCTTAACGTCTTGCTTATGCAAGACGCTGGAAAGAATGGTTTATTCCCGTTAACTGTGGTATCTGGAAACCAATAATATCTTATTTAACACTCAGTGTGGCTTTCGAAGTGGTCGAAGTACTGTTGACCACCTGGTGCGACTGGAAACTTTTATCCGTAACGCGTTCGTCCAGGGTGAACATGTCGTTGCCATCATGTTTGATTTGGAAAAAGCCTGATACCACATGGAAATATGGCATTCTTTCAGATTTACAAGAAATGGGTTTGAAGGGACATTTACCTCTGTTTATATCCAATTTTCTAACGGACAGAATTTTTCAGTTAAAGGTTGGGGGATCTTTGTCAGATGCGAGGGAACAGGAGATGGGAGTGCCTCACGGTAGCATCTTGTCTCCCTTGCTGTTTAATATTAAAATAAATAATATTGTTCGTTCCGTCAAACAGGGAATTAACAATTCTTTGTTTGTTGACGATTTTGCGTTAGTAGCTAAAGGTAAAACCTTGGCATCTGCAGAACGTCAGCTACAATTATGTGTCAAGGCCGTTGAACACTGGGTTTTACAAAATGGTTTTAAATTTTCTGAAGCAAAAACTGAATGCATTCACTTTTCCAAGCACCGGGGAATTATTCCAGATATTACCCTCAATAAACCTCCAATAAAGGCGGTCCAACAAGTCAAATTTTTGGGTGTTATTTTTTATCAAAGGCTATCCTTCATTCCTCATCTGAACAATTTGAAAACTAAATGTCAACAGGCCTGCAACTTGCTCAAGGTTATCAGTGGTACAGACTGGGGAGCTGACAAGAAAACTTTACTGCTGCTATATCGTTCTTTAATTAGATCCAATTTAGATTATGGTTGCATTGTTTATGGTTCTGCTAAAAAATCTTATCTTAAAATGTTAGATCCAGTTGCTCATCAGGCATTACGCATTGCTTTGGGTGCTTTTCGCACCTCCCCTTGTGAAAGCCTTTACGTGGAAGCTAACGAACTCCCGCTGGAGCTGAGACGTACACAATTGTCACTGAATTATTATTTAAAATTAAAAACTGATCCCATGAACCCCGCTTATGACTGTGTTTTCAACCCAGATTTTGTTCAGAAATTTGAAGCCAAACCTAACACAATACCTTCATTTGGCATCAGAATGCAGACTCATTTGGAAAAAGCAGGCATCGATGTTGCTTCCATCAACGATGATGAGCTTCGGACTGAAGCTCCTCCATGGAAATTATGCATCCCAAACATTAATTGGCAATTGTCCGCTTTCCTCAAAAACAATGCATCTGAAACCGTGTATAACCAACTTTATCTAGAACAGTGTGCCTTATACCCAGGATAATTATGAAAAACTTTTTACAGACGGGTCAAAGAAAGGAGATTCCGTTGCTGCTGCGTCGGTCTCCGGGAGACACTTAGATCAGCCTTTGCAACAGCGTTTACCTGATTTTTGTTCTGTTTATACAGCTGAGCTCAAGGCAATTCATCTAGCTCTGAAACAAGTTTATCAATCCAAAAGAACCTCGTTTTTAATCATGTCCGATTCACTGTCAGCACTCCAGGCTCTTTTCACGAGAAAGATATCACACCCTTTCCTGGCAGAGATCCATGACCTCCATACACAACTTGTTTCTGAGGGTAAAAAGATAGTTTTTATGTGGGTTCCTGGTCACATGGGCATCCGCGGCAATATTGCAGTGGACAAAGCGGCTAAAGATGCTCTGCATCTCAATTTCCCTCCAGAGATTTTCCAGTTTGTGCCCTATTCTGACCTACGTTGTATGACTGGATCTTATTGTAAACGACTGTGGCAGACTGACTGGTCTAACCACATCAACAACAAATTATTTCAAATTCTTCCCGATTTGTCAGATTCTTTGCCTAACTTTGCATCCACTCGCAAAGAAGAAACAGTGTTATCTCGCCTTCATATTGGGCATACTTATGTCACCCACAGTTTTCTTTTAAAAGGAGAACCACCACCATGGTGCTTTGCATGTGATCAATCCTTTTCCGTCCGCCATTTCATGTCTGAGTGTGCTGATCTGATAGAGGAAAGAGAAACATATTTTGGTTCAATACCTTTCAAAGAGATTTTTAAAGTATGTAATGGTCAACATCTGTTTCAATTTTTACATGGCGTTGGTTTGTTTTCTCGCATATAGATCATATCGACATGTTTTGTTTAGTTTGGATTTTATTGATTGGACTGAATTTAGTGATTCGATTGAAGAAAGATAACATATTTTTAATACATCAGTTTTAAAGAAGACTTTTAAAGAGGTGTCATGTGAAAGTTTGTTTGAGTATTTAAGTGTAACAGGCTTGTTTTTTAAGATTTGAAACATTTTATAATATTTTAAGATAGCGTCTCTCTGGTCCTGATTTGGCTCGGAAGAGTCCGCTGGACCTAAAGCAATAACCTTGTATTGTATTGTATTGTATTGGGGATAGTCTGCCTACTTCTACACAATTCCTGACAAAAACACTTTTTGTTGTTGTTGGTTTTTTTAAAGTCAGCATGTTGCTGACGGTACTGATAAATCGGCAAGGGTCCTGCCCATAAAAGCAATTAAGATTTGCTTTCAAAACAACCAAGGACATTTTCAATTTTTCAATCAAAGAGATCTACCCTCACGTAGGCGAACTTGTCCCTACCAGAACGAGCCAAATGTTGGTCGATGGGGCAGTATGTCGGTTGGCGCCTTATAAGCAATATCTCAAGAACCACTCATTGGCTTTTGACCAAACGTAACATTATATATGTTATTGGCCTAGATTTACTGCTGTGCAATCATATTATTTTGCTCTATCGCAACGGTCAAGGTCACTGCTAATCACCGTTTGCTCAATATCTGAAAAACGGCTGAAGCGATTTTGTTGAGTTTTCGTATACAGGTACTTCAAATCATGGACCTTCAGATCGCATGCACCTGAGTTTTACTTTTTGTTGAAAATGTAAAGACAGATACCAGTTACAAAGTCGTCTTCTTTGGAAAAATGCATTGTAGAAATCCTTGTGGAGCACATCCTCATTTATGAGATCTTCACAAAGTTCGATTTTTTGGTGATCTGTATCCTGCTTTCTCTCACGTTCACTACCTTCCCACAGGCGGCGGAAGCTGTTCAGGATTGGGGGGGCACACACCCATTTTATTCACTGACATCAGGGCCGGACCTTGGAAAAGTCGAGGGGGAGGTTACAGATTCAGCGAAGGCGCGAAGCTCCGAGTCTTCTAGGGGGGTCCGGGGGCATGCTCCCCCTGAAATTTTTTTTCTTCAAGGATGCAAAATGGTGCAATCTGGTGCAATCTGAACCTTGAAAAAGCCATTTGTGATGGTCTGAGACTTTGAGCTTTTTGAACAATTGAACTGACAAACTCTGGGGTACAAAAATTATCCTCTGCCCCTCCCAAAAAAAAACAACACACACACACAAACATTTATTTATCAGCAGAGGTGTTTTGTATACTATTATTATTCACTACTTTTTGTTGATCGTTAACGGTATAAAGATTTACCTTGTAGTTTATGAACATCACCGCCCTGCTTTCATTTAATTCAGTCTTGCTGCACTAGGTTTCTCGGCATTAGTACCATTTGTGAATTGTATCTTCTGGCAAAACAGTTCACTGCCTCTTTGAAGTCAATATCAACATCCCTGTGCACTTTCATTGAAGCAAGTCCATTGAGTCTCTGTGCCCCATTGTAGAGCGCAGGTAGTTTTTCAGGTTGCGCAACTGACTGTTTGAACGCTCACACTCAGCAGTAGTGACAGGCAGGGTGCAAAGGTTCTTTAGCATCATGAACAGGTTGGGATAAAAAATCCCTGTCACAATGTTTCAGTGCTTCTGATGCCGTGGATGGGATGATAGCTGTCGCATTCTCAGCAGCACTTCGCCATTTGCAAACCCACCGTTGGTATTCAGTCTTCGTGGAGGCTGCTTCTGTGTAGGAACGCAGGGCTCATCACACAAATTTGCAGCTTTCGTTGTGATGTCAGCAAAAAATGTCTCATAACAATCTTCATGCCGCATGCTTTCCAGTGTTCTCAGACAAATGTCAGCAGCGTTTACTACATCATCACAAGTCGTTTGTTTTCTTTGAAGAACTGTCGCCAACTCTTCAGTCACAGCAAGGATCTCATCTTTGAATCTTTTTGCAACTCCTGACACACGACCCTGAAAATTACTCGCCCCGTCGTAGGCCTGGCCCCTACAGTTTTGCACTGGCAAGTCAAGTCTGATCAAGCAATCCTTCAGTGCTTTGAAAATGGTCTCAGCACAGATATTGTTAACTTGCATCAGTCCAGAGAAAGGGGGAATATATTGGTTTGAACCTTCAAATAATGTTTTTTGAGGAGCTGAATATTGGGGGGGGGGGGGGGCAAATGTATAGGTTTGCCCCCCCAATATTTTCCTGGAGGGGGCCAGTGCCCCCCTTGCCCCCCCCCCCCCCCCCCCCGCTTCCGCCGCCTGCTGATAAGCTAGTTGAACGGATTAAGGATGCAGCGGAGGGTATGTGACCTGGTGGTACGGCGTCAGAACGGGGTGAGCGACCTTGAGTCGCATAGTGTGTGGCAAAACGGGGTGGGTGACCTGGTGCCGCAGAGATCTCTCCAGAACGTTGTGGGTGATCTGCCCCGATTGACTAGTTACTTCTGGATATTGTTTTTAAGCAACATGAGGTCCGTTTTATCAGTGGGGCATGTCAGCCCTAAGAGAATTGACTTACGCAAAACGCAGGGGGAAGTTCGCCCCAGGTGAGCTTGATTCAAATCAAGGGGGAGCGTATTTACACCTATACAGGGTAACTGACTGTGATCCACAGTTATGTACCCTATGGTTTTACAACAGAACACAAAACTCCTGGTTAAGCACAGCTTTACCAACG
Source organism: Oncomelania hupensis (assembly GCA_036898135.1). NCBI lineage: Eukaryota > Metazoa > Mollusca > Gastropoda > Littorinimorpha > Pomatiopsidae > Oncomelania > Oncomelania hupensis. Next base: position 44,394,084 of record CM072515.1, on the reverse strand, counting down.
ATGTGTGTCATGGTATATACTAAAGCACAGTAGTTTAATTTATTGTTTTTGAAATATGACTTACAACTATTTTTCTATGAGCAACAAACACATAGAAAAAAAAAACCACGTTTTAGTAGTTTTACCTACTGTTGAATCTGTGACATGCGCCAGTCTTTCATGGGAATGAGAGCAACAGGTAGTGACACAAACGCTTGAATACAGTGACGATAATATCAAAATGCTGAAAAATAGTGTGACGGAGGTGGCCATACTAATCTACCGTACTGCTAAGCATGTTAAATCATTGGTATTTGTTCTTTCTCAAAGGTCAAAGTCATTGTGTTTAACCATTTTTTATACATGTTTTGCGCTGTATCTAAACTTGGCTGCGCCGGGATTTTATAATTTTTAGCTTGGAGATAGCTCAAGTAGTGGCCTATCATTCCATGTTTTCATTTCGCTTCTTTGGATTAAAGCCGAGTCACAGCACTTCCAAGAAAATTAACACGTTTGAAAGCGGGTGTATTTGGCCTGTGTGTGAGTGTGGATATATACTTCAGTGGCTTGTCAACTTGTTTTTTTATTGTTTTTAAAACTGGATTGTTTAAGCGCAATGAGCATGCTGCCAAGGTGAACAAGTCTGCATCTTCAATATTAACGTATCTAGCCATTTAGTTCAACTTTATCTTGTGTTAGCCATTTTAAAGTTTTATAGTAATACCGAGTTATAGCGTATAATGAGGCATGATTCGTACTCTTGCACGGGTTATTAATTATTTTTTTTGTATTTTATTGTTTTCTGCATCTGCACAGGTGGGTCCTTTAGACACACAACAAATGGAGTACCCTGCGAACATTAACAGTTTGATTGAGAAAGCTTACCTTAGAGGGGACACAAAGGTGGAATTTCCAGCGGATGATGGATACATTTTCGTTATTGACTTCACTGATATGAAAGAGTATCCAAAAGGAGACCATACAAAACCAGCCGATGTCATAAGGAGAATAAAAATGAAAGGTGGGTTTAATTTTCATAGATTCACATACATACATCAATGTAGGTCTTAACTTAATCAACTTACTCTCTCCAACACTCTTCAGCATCTTCATAGAGCGCATCATGTCAGATGCCCTTGCAGATCATGAAGGCACAGTCAACATAGGGGGTAGACCCAAAACCAACCTTCGTTTTACGGATGACATTGATGGATTGGCTGGAGAGGAACAAGAACTTGAACAGCTGTTACAGAGGCTTGACACCACCTCCAAAGCCTACGGAATGGAAATAAGTGCTGAGAAGACCAAATTGTGGACCAACAACACCAATGGCATCAACACGGACATCAAAATCTAAGGCCAATCCCTCAACACAGTGCATAGCTTCAAATATTTAGGAGCCATTGTATCAGACAATGGGTCCCATCAGGAATTCCTCTCCAGGATCGCACAAACAACTGCTGCCCTGGCAAGTTGAAGCCCATTTGGAAAGACAGAACCTTCCTTCTACATTCCAAGGTAAGACTGCTGCGCTCCCTTGTCATCTCCATCTTCCAATACGCTTGCGAAAAATGGACTCTCACAGCAGACCTACAACGAAGAATACAAAGCATGGAGATGAGGTGATACAGAAGACTGTTTGTACATTACATATACCCAGCACATCACCAACAACGAAGTCCGACAGACCATCACACAAGCCATTGGACAACACAATGACCTGCTCACAGTGATAAAGAAACGGAAACTCCGATGTTATGGCCACGTCACCAGATCATCAGGCCTTGCAAAGACCATCCTGCAAGGCACAGTGCAAGGAGGCAGAAGAAGAGGGAGACCGAGAAAGAGGTGGAAGGACAGCATTCGAGAATGGACTGGTTCGACACTGAGCGAAGCCATGAGGGTTGCTGAGGACAGAGAAAGATGGAGTATGCTGGTTAAATGATCATCTGTGGTGCCCCTAGGACCTCTGAGTTACGGGATAGGATAGGATAGGGCGAAAGCATCAAGAGAGAGGATTTCTTTCTTCATTTTACATTCATAAATATATGACGTAATATATGACTTTGCAAGTAGCAATTTCCCCCATAAGGGTTCCGAAGGTTTCAGTATAAATAATATCCCCAATTTCTGGAAATTTAGTGCTTTAAATTCCCACTGTTGCTGTCTTTCTCTTTGCTCTTTCTCATTCCTACTCTGTTCTACCAATCTATTATACTATCTTCTTCTTCACTAGACCAGTCACCTACCCTTTTTCTTGAAAACTCTTTCGGGACAAAACTCATCATTTGTGTGTGAGGTCTGTTGGATCAGCTTGGGAATATTGGACGCTTTCTGCCAAATGGTCACTGGGGCTTCGTATGATGTCAATCAATCTTTACTTTAATGTCTGTTCACACATTTAGGTGATATTAGACACTGAAAATGTAACTTAAAACACTTTAACTATTTCAAAACATAATTTCAAAACAAGCAGTCTATTAGAGTCTACCAAAAGGGGATTTAGCAATAACTTTCACAACGTCTGTAACATTTGGATGACACATTTAGGTAATATTAGACATTGAAAATGTAACTTTTAAATCACTTTAACTATTTCAAAACATAATTTCAAAACAAACAGGCTATAAGAGTTTACCAACAGGAGATTTAGCAATAACTTTCACAACGTCGGTAACATTTGGATGATATAGAACCAAGTCTACAGAATGTCCATATTCAGTTATGCTATGTCCATTTACTTTGAATATGTCTGTTAAAACTGAGCATTTAAAGAGAAGGTGATGTACTGATAGACTTGTATTACATATACATTTAACATCAGCTGAGTATTTAGTGTTCCATGCGTTCATTCTTAATTTATATATTAATTTAGAAAGTGGTCTTGAACAATTCAGTATAGATATATTTTTAATGTTATTATCATGATAAACTTCCTTTTCTAGTAAGAAAAACATTTCATGATTACACATTCGAGAATGGACTGGTTCGACACTGAGCGAAGCCATGAGGGTTGCTGAGGACAGAGAAAGATAGAGTATGATGTTATTATTTGGCAATGTAGACATTTTATTTGTATATGTTTTGTTTATATTTTATAATGATGTTTATATTCTATTTTGTTTTTTGTAAACGGGGTTTGATAAAGTTGTGTTGTTGATTTTGTGGTCCTGATTCGGGTCTTTGCAGTTCGCTGGATTCTGTAAGCAATTAATAACTTGCAAGTAGCAATATTAGGTCAAATATTATATCAGTTTGCACATAATTTAAGGTGTTCGTTAGATGACAAGTTATTGACAAGCTATAAATATCTTCACCCACCATATAGAAAGGGAGGAGGGAAATTTTTCAAGCCGCTGTCTCAGCCACAGGCACAAGGGAAATTTTTAGCAGTAAATAAGCAGCCTTCTCAAGCCTGCCTACCGGTACTTGCCATTGTATACTGACAAGTAAGGTCTTGTTGATAACATCCCAAGGTGTTTAGCCGTCAAGTGCATGAACAACAACTGTGAGAAGAAGACTAGTTTAATTGGCTTGATGAAGGAAAAGAAAAAAAATGAAAGAAAATGTGTTGAAAAGAAGAATGATATAAAATATATGCTTGTATTAAACTATGTTTTACAAAATGTTTTACAGAAACACAATATTATAATATAAAAATCTGTTTACAGCGAAGAGTGGAAAACATGACTATCTCTGTGAAAGTGTTAAAAGACAATTGCAGGAACAATGATTAGGTATAGACAAACACGTATGCCCATGATAATATACATATATACAGCTATGTACAACACTACACTTTTCCAAAAAAAAGGAAAACAAGCATGTGCATGATACAAGACATGCTTGAACATGATAAACACATCACAAAGTTACCAGTAGAAGAAATCAGTGTGGAAAACTTATAAGATACAATAATGCAGAATTCACACACACTACAAAGACGGCAGGGTGCAATAAAGAAATACTGATTATTGAAAACAAAACAAAACACATACAAAGTTTACAATCATTTCAGATCCATGCAGGACAAAGACCAATAATCAGCAAAATCATGCATTTGCATTTTATGTGCATGTGAGAAAAATACGAACAAATATACAGACAGACAAAAAGTGTGTCTGAGAAGGTGCTTTGTTCGTGTCTTGTTTGTGTGAATAAATAAATAGTACTCACAGATGATCATAATGGTGATGATGATTGTGATGATGATGATGATCATAGCTGTTCATAAGCAGTATTTTCAGGCTATGGCTAAAAATAACCCTTGTGCTGTCCCTTATCGCTGGCTGAACTGCTTGTAGCCAGATCCGAGATGCTGGATGTGCATGGGTTTCGTGCGGCATGGCCTGCTGGCGTGGCTAAAAATAGCTGACAGCTGGTGGCTGAAAGTTTACTTTCAGTGAAGGAAGTTTCAGCCGTGCGATGATGAGGACGTAGTTTTGTATTGTGCTGGTATCCACTGTGCTTGAGAAGGAACGAGAGAGTGGCCATCATATGTTCAAAAAGCTCAAATGTATGTATGCTACTATATGCAGGTAGGACTGAGTTCAGCATGAGGTTTTAAAGAAAAAAGAATTGGGTGCCTGTTGCACACAATTTGCCACAACGTACCACAGTCAAAAAACGCACTAAAAACACAATTCCAGCAAATGATAGTTTTCAAAGATCACGTCAACTTGAAGTACACATATTAAAGTTTCTTCAAACAAAAAAACCACACATACACAGTCACTAATACCTTGACTATCCCAAATCGAACACAGAATAAACCAGGTCGTAAAAATGCTTAAAATATAGAGTATTTTGGAATCACTTCAAGTCTAGGAACAGAATAAAATAATCACCAAAAATAAACTAACAGTACAAAATCCATGAAACTTCTCCACAATATAGTTGAAACAATAGCGGCAAACATCACCAAAATTCAGCCCCTAGCCCTTGTAATATCAAATTCGTGAGCAAATAACAAATATAGCCAATGGTAAAACCATCACTTCATGCTGCTATGAGCCTCTACTAAATAGTTCCCGCCGCAGGCCACCTTTGTCTGCAAGAAAGGGCACGGACCGTGAGAAAGGCTGTCTGCAAGCTAAAAATAGCCTGCAGCAGCAGAAGCTAAAAGGTGCTATAGGTATAGACAAGTATTTATTTTCATCTGCAGAAGTAACCAAACATTATGGACAATCTCACAATTCCATAAAATATGTTGAATATTTTCTTTTTGTTTCGTACAAAAAGTACATTATTTTACTGTCTTGTCCAAGGCAAATTTTCTGACACATTAGTTTGTACCCAAAATTCTATGTATAAATCGAGTTTGTGACCATTTTAGTTTAATATCATTTATCTTTGGAACTCTTTCGAAAATATATTTCCAGTCAACATTTTGATTAATTCTTGTGTCCTATTTTACACAGCAATTTAGCGCCACATCATCCTGTGACAGTATATCATAAAACAGCTTTGCTCCTTTAAAATGCACTGGGCCCTGCTATTCTCGTAAACAACAGAGGAATGCACAGTGATTTTAATATTATGTTTATGTAAATGTTTTAATAGCTTGAAGGCATCCATTGTAAGTATTAAAATCAACATCAATTCCATATATGTTCTTAAATGTTTCAACAGATAAAAACTGTCCATTTACAGCCACAAGATGTCTTACTTGGAACACTCCATTTCCAATCCAACTTTTATAACAAAAGGATCCATTGGCAATCTAGAATTTGTCATAGCACATAAAAGGTTCAGGCAGTAACTCTTCTGAATTCTTTAAGTCAATATATAGACCAAAATCCAATTTAGCATTGAACACATCTCACCAAAAATTATTAACATTGAAGAATTTGCAAACTGAAGGCACTAACTTATTCAAAAGTGATACAGATTTTTCTGTAGAAATCAAAATATGTTTCCATTTTTTGTTATCTATGTTTTAAAGCATTTATCGATTGTCTGATATCTGTAATTCCAATTCTGCCGCCCCTCATACTTTTATTTTATATTTTTCCTACTCTTATCCTGTTTCATATTCCAAGCAGTTCTTGTTCCTCTTCAGCCAATCCATCAATGTCATCCACAAAATGGAGGTTGGAGATTGCTCTACACTATACCAAGTTAGCTTTTAGTGGTAGACATGCTGGTATTAGTGTTTGGGTTCTTACACAAAAATATAACTCCATTTTAAGGGATTTCTGGGAGGAAATTAAATTTGTGGTTTTATTCTTTTCTTAAAGATCAGATAGCTTTGACATGTGTTTAAAAGAAAATGATGTCATTGAATCCAAAGAAGAGAGAATTAAATTAAAAAATGACTTCAAACACAAAAACAGGCCAAATTAATTCTTAAGACACATCAAACAACTAATTATAAGATAGTTCTCTAAGTATGAAAGTAATGTTTTTAAAGTTACCTAGTACTCAACTTAAGTCAGGTGTAAGTTATTTGCAAGTCAACTGTAAGTTAGTTGCAAGTCAATGGTATAAGTTAACTATAAGTTAAATGTAAGTCATTTGTAAGTTAGCTGCAAGTTAACAGTAAGTCATTTGCACATTAGTTGTAAATAATTTATTGAACTTAGCTGAAGTAGGTATATACCTGGCCACATTAGTGAGCATTACTCATGCAACGTAAATTTTTGATTGCCTGAATAAATAACTGCAGTGAACCGTGACAGTGTGGGTATGAGGTCAGTGAATGGAGAAGTAACTCCGTAATGTAATACAATAATTCACCTTTATAAGGCAAAGAAAAGAGTATGCGTGAGTAGGCACTGAGTGTGTGTGTGTGTGTGTTTGTATAAAAAAATATAATCCCCACCCCAACCTAACCTGCGGGGTATTATTTTAATTAATCAATTAATAATAATATGAGGTGGGAAAGGCTTAATTTTTGTTTAATAGTCCCGCGTGGTGGTGCCGGAGGTTTCAGTATAAATAGTATTCCCACTTTCTGGAAATTTAGTGCTTTAAATTCCCACTGTCACTGTCTTTCTCCTTTGTCCTTTCTCATTCCTACTCTGTACTATCAATCTACTATACTATCTTTTTCTTTGCTAGACCAGTCACCTACCTTTTTTCTTGAAAACTCTTTCGGGACAAAACTCATCATTTGTGTGTGAGGTCTGCTGGATCAGCTAGGGAATATTGGACACTTTCTGCCAGGTGGTCACGAGGGCTTCCTATGATGCAATTATTTGTCACTATAGGCATTTTATATGTATGTGTTTTGTTGATATTTTATAATGATGTTTCTATTCTATTTTGTTTTTGTAAACAGGGGTTCAATAAATTAGAGTATAGCCTCAGCATCCCCTGCGTGGGATGTCTTTATTGTAAAGTAACCAGCGGGTGGAGTGCCTTCAGTGTTACCACTAGGGTTGTTGCAGATCTTTATGCGGATCAGGGGTGAGTCCTGTTTCAGCGAAGTTGTGTTCTTGATGTTATGGTCCTGATTCGGCTCTTTGCAGTCTGCTGGACCCTGTAAGCAATGAATAACTAAACTAACTAAATAACTTTGTTTAATAAGGGAATGAGTGGGGCGAGTCTAATAGTGGTGAGTATGGGGGTAGGAGTATTATTTTAATTATTTAACTAATAAAAATATGATGACGATGATGAGGGGCGAGTCTTATTTTTGCTTGATGCTTGTTTAATGTGCATGGGTTTGTGGGGTAGAGAGGGGGGGGGGTGATGTTGAATATTACTTTGATTAAATAACAATAAGATGATAATAATGATGATGACAGATAATGGGGGCTAGTCTCATAATGCTTGAAATGCAAATGTGAAAGTGTGGTGCATATTGTGGATGGGGAAGGGCATGCTTCTTTCCTTTTTTATTTTTATTGCTGTTTCGCCCTGCTGGGCTCATCAGATCCAATCAGTGGATGACAGCTATTCTGTCCCCTAATAGATAGGGATATTTTTTTAAAAATATTTTTAAATTTTAAACTATGTTTATTAGTCTTATCAAGAAATGAATCCTGAACACATGCAGCTCCTCTTAATACAGTTTAAGGATCCATGTAACCTATGTGTAGAAGACTTGTGTTGAGGTCTAAATGTAGCCTTTAATCTTTATAAGTTGAATTAAGTTAATATATTCATCCTATGTGTATGAGACCTTCACTGTGTACAAGTGTGTCAAGTTCTCAGCGGTGAGGGATCTTTTTATAGAACTGAGCCAGTGGTTCAGTTGCACACAGTACCCTGAATTGTTCGTAGGCTGTGTGTACAAATAGATCAAGTTCTTACCAGTGAGATACTTTTTTTAACAACAGAGCCAGTGGTTTAGTTGCACACGGTGCCTTGGTTTGATGTCAGGTATTGATCAACACCCGGTTTGGTAACGAGGGCCGGAGCTTTGGTGAATTATGTTTTCCATGTAGCTTTAAAAGTAGCATTTTACCAATAAGTTTATAAATAAGTTTCCTCATGTTTAGTAAATTTATTGACATTTTTAATTTGTGAAATTTAAATTAGGAAAATTATAAAATAAATGTGAAATTTCCCGAAAATTGTTTGCATCGAAAGCAGAAATTCCAATTCTATTTTTTTTAAACTGATTCCAGGTTTGTCGTCTTTCTTTAGTTACTAGTAAAAAAGCTTTGTCTAGCCAGTCTTCATACACAAGTGAAAATTCTATGGTTGTTGTCATGAACTGGCTAGTTTTAACTCTGCTCATTGACTATTCAGCCTTGTGCAGTCTTTGTAACAGTAGAGAGTCAGTATAGGACACAGCCAGCAATTAAGGTACACAGCAGTACACACCGCGAGCCCGACCCACACTGCGTAGTTAGTCAGCACTTGAGCTTTGAATCTGAACATTTTACCCAATGAGAGCTTAGGCAAAGCAGTTCGAGCCAGTTTGACTGGGTCCGAGCCTAACACAGCTTTGGTCAGTTGGGAGGAATACACCGAAGTGTTAACAGCTAGAAAGCTGGCAGAGAAATCTCTCCACACTTAGACCAGGAAGCAGGACTTAGAATCTTAGAATTCTATCAAGCCACCGCGGGCCTGAACTTGTCAAACAGGTAAATGAACACCCTTCTGTTTCATCGTGATATACTTATATTATTGTTGGAATTATGTTTGAAGAATTTGCTATGCATAAATGTGAATTATTAATCCGAATCTGCGTGAACACGTGGAACGGCCGAACACGTGGCGAAACATGACCGGTTGCGCCGCCATGTTGTATCCCGTACGGAACCACTGTTGTTTAACTTATATGTATGTTTGCAGACCAGTGGCTGTACCACTGAATGTTTATATTACTATTAATTCTGTATGTGTATAGGTAGACACGATTGATATTTATGTATGTATAGGAATTTAGAGTGAGATTCCAGTGGACCCCGGAAGTAGCAGAATGTTCGTCGCTTATGTATAGAGATGTGGAGCTATCACTGAGGGCTACTTTGGCTTTCAGTGAGACGCTCTGCACAAACCGATTATTCAAGGTTGTGCAGAATTTCGTCTCTTATATTACAGACGAGCAGGCGAGCTATCCCGAGCTATCCCGAGCTATCCTGTGCACCCCACTCCACAGAAACGACTAGTTGGTTGAGGAGCCTCTACCGCACAAGTCGGAAAGAGCTACCTTGAAAAACACCCTGTCAGACCCCACAGCGGGGCAAGGGAACCCAACTACACAACGACACAGGTGGACCAGAAGCTACCTCACAGAAGGACTTCGAACACCCCACACATGAGTTAAGTGCATAAGGCGAAGGTGCACTTAAACTGATCATAAACGGACCACAGTAGTCCAACTCTTCAGAAACTGTAAAACGGACCACAGTAGTCCAAATCTACATGAAATATAATAGCAAGTGCCCGAGGAAGATATAACAGCTGCCTAGACTATCAGCGATCGAAGTATTAGCAGTAACTGAGACTTTTTAAGGTAGATTAGTACTTAGAGAACCTTGTATAGAGTAGAAGAAATAAATGTGTGATTTTAACTGTTATCAAGTGGCTGGACTACATATGATTCATAGCCGTGTGAAAGCTAGTGTGACAGTAATCTTTTACCATTTTTCTACCTATCTCTGTACCCCAACCTTAACACAGAACGAGCTAAACAAATAAATTTATTAAAGTAATTCATAGGGTGACTTACTAGCAGTTCCCACCGAATAAACGTGAGGGTCCATAATTCCATTGTGCAGAGCCCATAAACCCCACGTGACACTTTAATTGGCGAGCCTAGCTAGGATCTGTGTATAATAGGAATTGGGTATAACCGGACCTAAGTACAATAAAATTAGATAACAGTAGTAGAGGTAGAATAACTTAGAATAGTGGTAACAGAGACTGATCAGTTGTGGTGCACTATTCTTTACTTAAAAACTTTTTTGCTTCAATTCTTTTTGTGTCTGTATGTTGCATTGTTCTTTTGCAGGTTTTGCTTAAGTAACTGTTGTATGCCATTTGACTCTTGTTTTATTCTATTATCGATTACGAATTTGATTGTCTTTGCATTGTTTTTATTGACTTGCCATATTGCTAGTGTTTTGGTATTCCACGAGATTCAGAGGTTGTTCATAGACACTTTTGACAATGTCGGACCCAGTGGCCTTGAGATTGCGCTTCAAGGAATTGGGAGAAGCTTTACACTTAGCAGGGGGAGACCTAATTGCGTATATCAATGCAGAGGTAGAGAAACAGGAGGCTAAGGCAGAGAGAGCAGCAGAGAGAGAGGCAAAGAAGTTAGAAGCGGAGAGAGAGGCAAAGAAATTAGAAGCTGAACAAAAGAAACTAGCATTAGAAGCAGAGCAAAAGAAAGCAGAGTTAGAAGCAGCAAGAGAGCAGAGGAAATTAGAGCTAGAGGCAGAAAGAGAACAGAAGAAGGCAGCAGTAGCAGCAGAGAGAGAAGCAGAAAGTAGGAGATGGGAGTATGAGAGGGCAGAAAAGGAAAAAGACAGACAGCATGAGTTAGAGCTAAGAAGATTGGGATCAGGAGCTTCAAGTTCTTCCTCAACCCCTTCCCACTCAGATCAGCTAGAGGTAGCATCCAACCCTGTACAAGGAATGTCATTTCCACTGGGAACATTCAATGAGAGAGAAGAAGGTCTAGATCTCTATCTGACTAGGTTTGAGCGTCTAGCAACAGAGTATAAACTAGATCCCACTCATTGGTCTTTTAAGCTTAGTCAAGGGCTTAGAGGAAAGGCTTATGACATCTACAGTAAGCTACCGACTGACAGAGTGACTGACTATCACAAAGTAAAAGAGGCACTCCTAACGGGATTCGAACTAACAGGAGAATGCTATCGGCAAAAATTCCGCACCAATCGGAGAGTGAAAGGAGAGAGCTATGCGCAGTTCGCGGATCGGTTGTCCACAACGCTGGATAAGTGGATTAGCCAGGCAGCCACGGCTAAGACGTATGATGGACTGACAGAACTGTTAGTATGGGAACAGCTACGGGAAACCATGACCCCCGAGCTGAGAACATTCTCAGTAGAGCAGGGCGCGGAAAGACTGGAAGATCTGGTCAAGGTCGCAGATAGGTACGTGGCCGCACACGGAGAAGCCAAGAGCTTCAGGCGAGACCTAAAGCCTAACGGGAAAGAGGCACAGAAACGAAGCCCTAACCGGGAAGAGCGCACCGCGAATAAGCCGAATAACCCCAGACCTGGGCAAAATAAAGGACCCAACACGGAATTCGGGAAAAGAGGTCCCGCAGAACAGAGACGGTATTGTTCGTTCTGCAACAGAAACAATCACGCCACCGCAGAATGTTTGAAGTTGGCCGCACAACGTAGGGAAGAGCGCGAAAGCCGGTCAGCGCACAGAGTTCTAACTCAAAGCAGCGGTAACAAGCCACACACGATCGGAGATCACCCATCGGTGACAGACACAGTCAAGGTCAACGGAATAGAAGCGAACTGTCTGTATGACACAGGTCTATCATACGACGCGATAGTTAGCGAATCTCTTGTATCGCGCGCGGACTTGACAGACAAGACAGTCGACTTACAAGGAGCAGACTTGACGAAACCGACGACTACTTGCCCAATAGCATGGATAGAAGTAGAGAGTAGGTACGTCACAGGACGAATCCAAGCAGCTGTTTTACAGAAACCCCTGTATGATCTAGTGCTAGGTTGTAGGTATGTGTTCTTAGGCACGCCCCCTAAAACTGTAGAGATAGCTGCAGTGCAAACCAGGGCCCAAGCTAAAACCCAACCACCCCAGCCCGAGTTCGCTCCGAATCCAGGACTCGAAGAGATCAAAACAGCACAGAAAGAAGACACCTCGATAGCGAAGTGCTTCCAGAAGCTACCCAAGGCGCACACACCCCCGCACAAGGGAGACTTCTACATGGAAGAGGGAGTTCTACATCGACAAGGAGATGGAGATCACACCCAACTAGTACTACCAGCCACCCTTCGAGCCCAAGTACTAGAACTAGGCCACAGCATGCCACTCAGCGGACACATGGGAATTGGAGCCACAGTGCAGAGAATCAGCGCACACTACTATTGGCCAGGAATCACGGAGGATGTCAAGCGCTACGTGAAATCTTGCCACCAATGTCAACGATATTCCCCGCGACATCACACCGTACCAGTTACCTTAGGACCATCAGTAGTAGTCGGCGTGCCATTCCAGCAAGTCTCAGTAGACATAGTAGGACCACTGCCCATGACCAAGAAGCGGAACAGATTTCTACTCACACTCGTCGACGCATGTACGATGTGGTGCGAAGCAGTCCCGTTGCCAGCGATCGACACCAAGAAGATTGCAGATGCACTCATCGCCATCTTTACCAGAGTCGGATTCCCGGACAGCATTAGAACAGACAACGGATCTCAGTTCACCGGCCGCCTGATGCAAGACGTGTTCGAGTTGATACAAGTTCATCACATTCGCACCCCACCATATCACCCCGCCAGCAACGGACAAGTAGAAAGACTGAATGGAACCCTTCTCACCATACTCAGGAAAGTCGCCGACGACAATCCAGAAGCGTGGGACACCTACGTGAATGCGGCACTGTTCGCATACCGAGAAACGCCCCATGCTGCCACAGGCTACACCCCGTCAACATTGCTATTCGGCAGACCTCTAGCCGGACCGCTAGAAGCCCTACGCAGAAGTTGGACGGAGGCCAAGATAGACGACACACCAAGAGGTGCCACCAAGTACGTCGCAGACCTGCAGGAAACCCTCAAAGCAACGTGGAAGAAAGCGGGTGAAGCACTGAAGAAGGCAAGAGCCCGACAGGCGAAGTACTACAACCGCCACGCGAAGGACAGAGAACTGCAAGTCGGCGATCAAGTGCTACTCTTACTTCCAAGTGGAACCAACAAGCTGGACATCGCTTGGAGAGGACCGTACCGGGTGACTGCCAAGAAATCCAAGACAGTCTACCAAGTAGAGGTGAACGGGAGAGCCCGATACCACCACATCAATCTCCTCAAGAAGTACACGGACCGACCAGCGACCCCCAGCACACACACATGGATGGCCATCGCCATCGCGGAAGAAGCTCATCCACAACTACAACAGCATCGCCGTACCACTGACAAATGGAACCCGGAAAATCGCCCCGGACAAAGTCGTATGGACAGCGGAATGCGAGACAGCATTCCAAACACTCAAGGACAGAATGACATCGGCGCCAGTACTCCACCTACCCGATTTGACTCAGCCATTCGTTCTTCGCACCGACGCAAGCGACTTAGGCCTCGGAGCAGTACTGCTACAGCGCGACCCCAAGAATGCGGAGACGCTATTCCCTGTCGCCTACGCCAGCAGAAAATTGAGACCCGCCGAGACCCACTACGCCACGTCGGAGAAGGAATGCCTTGGACTAGTCTGGGCCATACAGAAATTCCAACTCTACCTGTATGGGACCCACTTCACAGTTCAGGTGGACCACCAACCACTATCGTTCCTGGCAGCCTCCAAGTCTTTGAACTCTCGCCTGATGAGATGGGCACTCACCCTTCAGGCATACTCATTCCAAATCGAGTACATCCCCGGCAAGGAAAACCACGGAGCCGACTACCTCAGTCGCCATCTCGTGGAGGACACAGCAGCTGTCGCCCACCCAACACAACTAAGGGCCACAGCACCAGAATTCGTCCCCGCCCAATAAAAACCCTGTCACTAGTGTCCATAGCTACCTGGCACAGCATTGCAGCTCAGGTAGAGCAACTTAACTAGTGTGTAAATAGGACCCTAGGATAGTGCAGCGTTAAACTAGGCTCTGTAGTAGAAAAAGGTCGAATCCAGTAGTCATCGCCTTTTTTCAGTTGAGGGAGCCTGTCATGAACTGGCTAGTTTTAACTCTGCTCATTGACTATTCAGCCTTGTGCAGTCTTTGTAACAGTAGAGAGTCAGTATAGGACACAGCCAGCAATTAAGGTACACAGCAGTACACACCGCGAGCCCGACCCACGCTGCGTAGTTAGTCAGCACTTGAGCTTTGAATCTGAACATTTTACCCAATGAGAGCTTAGGCAAAGCGGTTCGAGCCAGTTTGACTGGGTCCGAGCCTAACACAGCTTTGGTCAGTTGGGAGGAATACACCGAAGTGTTAACAGCTAGAAAGCTGGCAGAGAAATCTCTCCACACTTAGACCAGGAAGCAGGACTTAGAATCTTAGAATTCTATCAAGCCACCACGGGCCTGAACTTGTCAAACAGGTAAATGAACACCCTTCTGTTTCATCGTGATATACTTATATTATTGTTGGAATTATGTTTGAAGAATTTGTTATGCATAAATGTGAATTATTAATCCGAATCTGCGTGAACACGTGGAACGGCCGAACACGTGGCGAAACACGACCGGTTGCGCCGCCATGTTGTATCCCGTACGGAACCACTGTTGTTTAACTTATATGTATGTTTGCAGACCAGTGGCTGTACCACTGAATGTTTATATTATTATTAATTCTGTATGTGTATAGGTAGACACGATTGATATTTATGTATGTATAGGAATTTAGAGTGAGATTCCAGTGGACCCCGGAAGTAGCAGAATGTTCGTCGCTTATGTATAGAGATGTGGAGCTATCACTGAGGGCTACTTTGGCTTTCAGTGAGACGCTCTGCACAAACCGATTATTCAAGGTTGTGCAGAATTTCGTCTCTTATATTACAGACGAGCAGGCGAGCTATCCCGAGCTATCCCGAGCTATCCCGAGCTATCCTGTGCACCCCACTCCACAGAAACGACTAGTTGGTTGAGGAGCCTCTACCGCACAAGTCGGAAAGAGCTACCTTGAAAAAAACCTGTCAGACCCCACAGCGGGGCAAGGGAACCCAACTACACAACGACACAGGTGGACCAGAAGCTACCTCACAGAAGGACTTCGAACACCCCACACATGAGTTAAGTGCATAAGGCGAAGGTGCACTTAAACTGATCATAAACGGACCACAGTAGTCCAACTCTTCAGAAACTGTAAAACGGACCACAGTAGTCCAAATCTACATGAAATATAATAGCAAGTGCCCGAGGAAGATATAACAGCTGCCTAGACTATCAGCGATCGAAGTATTAGCAGTAACTGAGACTTTTTAAGGTAGATTAGTACTTAGAGAACCTTGTATAGAGTAGAAGAAATAAATGTGTGATTTTAACTGTTATCAAGTGGCTGGACTACATATGATTCATAGCCGTGTGAAAGCTAGTGTGACAGTAATCTTTTACCATTTTTCTACCTATCTCTGTACCCCAACCTTAACACAGAACGAGCTAAACAAATAAATTTATTAAAGTAATTCATAGGGTGACTTACTAGCAGTTCCCACCGAATAAACGTGAGGGTCCATAATTCCATTGTGCAGAGCCCATAAACCCCACGTGACAGTTGTTTATCTCATCAAAACGATAGATCCTTTTCTTATGTAAGAAATACTGTCTGTGTTTGTTGTAGCCTTGTTGATGTCTTGTGGTAGGTCTTCTTCAGTCTCAACATTTTCAAAAGTCACCAATCCTTTTTTTTAAACCTGGCTACAGTTTCTACTCTTTTTTTTCTAGTTCATTAAAAAAACAAGAATTCATTACTTGTTTTTGGTTTAGTTGGTTTTATTAGGCCTGAGCTCACTCCATTTGTTTTCACATCAGATAATAGTTCCACCCATTGCTGATAGTATTTTAAATTTTCTTCCACTTTCTTTCTTTTTCTGTTAAAGGTCTAACCTCACTGTGAATATGAACTGACAAAGTTTTTTCTAAAAGTCTGTCTTCCTGTGGATCTGTTAGCATAGAGGTATTGCTTTCAAGATTTGAAGAAGCCATTTGCACCAGTTTTGTAGGCTAAAACAAGTCAAACACACTGTCTGCTAACACACATTCTATTCTGCAGAAGTAACGTCTATCAAATGTTTGCGGGT
The DNA here is from genome assembly GCA_036898135.1 of Oncomelania hupensis. Taxonomy (NCBI): domain Eukaryota; kingdom Metazoa; phylum Mollusca; class Gastropoda; order Littorinimorpha; family Pomatiopsidae; genus Oncomelania; species Oncomelania hupensis. The sequence continues at coordinate 44,377,738 of CM072515.1, read as the reverse complement.
CATTAAGGGACAATATCTGCGTTGTAGGGATTGACTGAATTAGATTTTGATTGGTTTAAACAGTAAGTATTGCTCTTATGATTGGATAACATATGATCACATATTCTACACATGCTACAGTATAGGCCTTGTCATTATAAGCCTGCACTAGACTACGCGTGCACATCAAGCATAGAGTATTGTTATTATCAATGTGTGTGTGTGTGTTTGTGCGCACACGTGCGTGTGTGTGTTTATGTGTGTGTACGTACAAGTGCATGCAGGTGCGTGCGTGCGTGCTTGTGTTTAGAAATATAACTCTAAAAGAAGAATATTTAAAAAACATTATTGTAATACTGAGCCTGGTATAGTAATGTATTTTGTGTACAATATTAAACCTTAATAAACATGTTGTGTTCAAGTGTAATAGCAAGGGTCTTTCCCATTTCGTGTAAAACACTATTTACGTGTTACAACAAAACCAAACAGGAATTATCCAGCTCACTAGGGTAGAACAGGGGTTGTATTGTATTGATTTTAGCGTCATAGGCACACGCATTAGAGTGTTTTTAAATAAGGGAGAGAGAGTACGGGTAATATTATCAGTAAATAATCTATTTTTTATGTTTCAAATATAACACAAAGGGCATATATTCTAAAAGAAATATGGGGAGGGAGGAGAGAGGGGAAGGGAGTGTGGTAAGTGCTCAAAAAGCTTATATTTTAAGAGAAGAGAGGAGATAAGACCTTATGGCGTAGACAAGTCTATTCTTCTATCTCTGGCTAAGGGTAAAATAACAACCGGATGCGTGTTCGCGCCAGCAGGCTGCAAAAATTGTGTGCTTTTGATTTCCTTGGATTTTATGTGGTTTTAATGTGTTGTGCACGCCAAATGTGGTACTAGTTTGTAAGTTTCATTGTGCTGCAGAGTGGTGTACTTTGATTTAAACAAATTTATTTACTTTGGCCATTAGTCTGGTCTTCACAGAAAATCTGTACAACAATTTGAATGCTGAACACGAAGCACTGTATTTCTTCCCACGTACTCCCAGCTGGAGCTAAAAATTACTTGCCAGAGCTACCACCATCGCGCCAATCATAGCCATCCACCCTCTTCATCCCCTTTCTCCCTTCCTTTCTTCTCTACACGCTGGCGCTGGAACTGAGTGATGCATGCTACGGCTATACCAGCTGTGTAGTCCTAGTAGCACGCACAGTGATAAGTCCAAAGCTGGCTGGCTGGCTGTTTAATCAGTCGGTGACCTATTGATAAGAAGGCTCTGTAATGAAATTAAGTTATTTCATTTTTGGACATAGCACTCGAGATAATCTAGAATTATTATTCTCTTCTAAACTGAGAAGTAAATAAAAATTGTAGTTGTTTATATTATGTGAAGTTACTGTATATTCAAAAATATTGATAGTAAAAAGACAATCTAGTCAAGAATCTATGACATCACAAGGAAAGTGACTATTCTTAGAGCAGCCATTTTTATTTTGAAGACATGACGTAGTACGTACTCTGCACATATTCGTAAGTCGTAAAGTTGGCATTGACAACGAGGTGCACAGGTATTTCTTCGTAGGCACATTTGCTTACCAACACTGGTGACTCAGACTTCAAAGCGAGAGGACTACACCCTCCAAGCTCTGTTTTTCAACGGTCAAAAACCGTCATCCAAGACAGGGTTCGTACAAGACTTGAATACTCTTGAAAATACTGGAAAAATAATTTTCATTTTCAAGACCCTTGAAAATTCTTGAAAATCAGCAAATGTGTCTGTAGTTCTTGAAAGGTCTTGAATTTTGACAGAAGGAAGACAAGAAATTTTCAGTCACTAATAAAAACAACTACCACCAACAAATCATGAACTAATAACAATAAAATTAAATTGGTAAATACTCGGCGGTTTGTACTTTCGCTTATACCGGAAGTCGGAAGTGGTCCCTTCAACAATCCAGGCAACTGCCGGTGTTATTTTCTTAGTCGAAGAATCTTCACGGTTTCATCTTCACGGTTATGAAGTTGGGTTGAAGTTGCCTAGATGCCTAGCGGAAAATGCCATTTTAATAAGAGATGGCTTGAGCACAAACTCTACAGGTCTTGGCTACAAGAAGATCCAAAGAACAAGCACGGAGCGAAGTGTTCATCATGTGGGGGGGATATGCTGAAAGCAAGGAGAATTGTCATTCGAGCTGTTCGTGATGTTGGTGGTGCAGAAAATGTAAATGTGTCCAAGGAGATGCTGAGCTCCACCAGCTCTGCAAGAACCAAATATTAAGAGTATCTAGATGACCAGAAGAAGCACGAGGAGGTACAAAGAATCTCAAAGAAGAGGAAAGTTGAGGAGGCAGAGCTGTCCGACATGAAAAGCAAGAGGCAGAGACTTTTCGACGATTATAACAGTTTGCAGGAGTCTGCAGACAGACTTGTAGAGGAGTCGGCAGAGAAGAAGAAGATGTCTCTTTTGTTGGAGTCTAACGCACTTAGAAAAAGAGCCAAAGAACTGCAGGCAGAGGCACATAATCTTGAAAAAATTATTAAAGAGAAAGAAGCAAAGTGAAAAGTCAGTGCCTGTTGACTGATTGAATAAATTATTGATGACAGCCTATGCAAAGATGTGCATCATTAAGATTCTTTGTTTTAAATTATTACTATAGTCATAACTATATTAGTCATAAACCACATGTATAAAATAAATAAAATTTCTTTTGATTGAAGAATGTTTTGGTCCCCAAAATGTCATAATTAAATACTTTCTCTGTTTGTTCTTTGCAGATAACACGCACAAAAAAACCAGCCAAAACAGCATGATTTATAACATGAGAACAAGTAATTAATACATAAGATGGAGAATAAGTCACGGTATAACTAAAAACAAGCCCGCGAATGGGTTCTTGAATTTTAAATTTATGGGTCTTGAAAGTACTTGAACAGTTCTTGAATTTTGCCTTAATTGTTCTGTACGAACCCTGCAAGATATTGAAAATCTGAACGTTCAATTTAGGCATCGTCCTCTTCTATTCCTTCGGTGACGTGTTGATGATAGTACCACAGAGAACCGTTTGGACACCTTTGCTGAAGAAGATTGACAAGATTGATGCCAGAGATGGAAGACAGCCGGGAGCAGACGATGTCGAACGTAAACCTGTTGCAGCTATAGCCACTGTCTACTTCGATGTCCTTCAACTCGTCTTTGAGAGAAGCATCTGCGCTGATCACATTGTCCACTGACGATCTGAGGGTCGAATTGCTACGAACTGAAGAGGTCTTGTAACTGGTGGGACCTCTTTTTCACCTTCATTCTGGAACCTGTTCCTGAAACTTCACCTTACTTCCACGGGTGTGTTGTTTACCATCCTTTGGGAAGGGCTACAGTGAAGACATCTAAGAAGAACCATGACTATGCCGGATTCGAGTGTCGAGATATTCTACAAGAGCATTTGACTCAAACGCGTACTCGGTCTTGACCTCATCGAACTCGGTTAAGTTGTCATCTTGAAATTGCCTACCTTTCGAGGAAGGTGATTTTATTATCACTAGTAAATATCGTTCATTTTCTGTGACAGTATTTTATCTTCTTTTTATATGTAAAAGAAGAGTTTGATAGCGAGCGGAAGTTTATGTATTGAGCCACTACACGCTTTAACATCTTGCAACATTACATCTTTAAACTTTTTTGCTTATAACAAAATAAATCAAACAATAAACGCAACAGGCTCAACATCCGGAATTTCCGCGAAGCACCACAACATTTAGCAGAAGACAACATAGAGGGTAATACATTTTCACACTGATTCATAATCAACATCAACATGAACAGAAATTAGCCTTCAATCAGTGATTAGTGCTGAGCCAGTAGTATGGGGTACGCGAATTTTACGCACCCAATCTTTGAGAATCAGATTGCTTCTTTAACATAATTGAAGTGACCAAAATTCCTTATCTTCAACCAATAAAAAATTACGTAAATCAAACAATGACTGAATGTAATATTAATTTATTAAATATACCCATTTTACCATTAATACCTCAGATGCCATTTTGGGAACACTTAAATGCAAATTTTGATGTAGATTATTCTACAGTTACTAAAGGTGAAAATATTAATGTTCTTGTAAGTGAAGTAAAAGAACACTTGGAACAAAAATATTCTTTTCACTTAAAAATATTTACATATGGATCAGTATTGGATTCACTTGATAGCGGGTCAGGATTTGTTATACCAACTCTAAAAATAGAGAAATCGTATTATATTGGAAAAGGATTTTCGATATTTACTTGCGAGTTATATGCCATTCTAATGGCATTACAATACATTGTTGAATCATACTTAGATATATTTAATATATTAATTTGTGTTGATTCAAAATCAGTTCTACAATCTATACAAAATTGGGAGAATAAGACTAGATCAGATTTATTATTTGAGATCAGATATTTGATACATGTAATTATTAGTTAGTAATTATCCAAAGTAAGACTGCTGCGCTCCTTTGTCATCTCCATCTTCCTATATGCTTGCGAAGCATGGACCCTCACAGCAGATCTCCAACGAAGAATACAAAGCATGGAGATGAGGTGCTACAGAAGACTTCTGGGCATTTCCTATACCCAACACATCACCAACGACGAAGTCCGACAGACCATCACACAAGCCATTGGACAACACGATGACCTGCTAACAGTGGTGAAGAAACGGAAACTTCGATGGTATGGCCACGTCACCAGATCATCAGGCCTTGCAAAGACTATTCTGCAAGACACAGTGCAAGGAGGTAGAAGAAGAGGGAGACCGAAAAAGAGGTGGGAGGACAACATTCGAGAATGGACTGGTTTGACACTGAGCGAAGCCATCAGGGCTGCTGAGGACAGAGAAAGATGGAGTATGCTGGTTAAACGATCATCTGTGGTGCCCCTACGACCTTCGGGTTACGGGACAGGATAGGATAGGATAGGAATTATTAGTAGGGGGATTGGTGTTAACTTTTGTTGGGTTCCATCTAAACTTGCAAAAAGAGGAGCTACAAATGTAAAGTCGATAAATAATTGTAATCTGAAATTATCTAGTCATGAACTCGTTTCATTAATGGAAAAACATTTTCAAAAATTATTAAATAAACAAATTATTTTATCATGTTCAAGAAATATTGCAAAAGTTATATATAAAATGCGCTTGGATTCGTGGTTAACAAAATATGTAAAAGATATTAAATGTATATGTCAACAGCCAGTTTCTATAAAACATTTATTATTTGAGTGTACATCTTTGTTACCATTGTACACAGCAAAGAATGTAATGCTAAAAACACTGATGATATTAGTAATATATTGTATAATCAAGCAATAATAGAAACTATAGCAAGTATTATTTTAAATACCGATTTAAAAGATATTTTTTGCTTGTATAGATAGGCGCGCGTGTGTGTGTGTGTGTGTGCGTGTGTGTGTGTATGATCGTCTAAAATCATTGTATGAAATGAATAGACGTTAAATAAAAGAACTGAACTGAACTGAAGTGACCCAGTGAAAGTAATGTACTCTTTGTTATGATTTAAAATCTCACTGCCATAAACAAACAGCATAAGAAGACTTGTTTTTATTAATTCTAGTCTTTGGCCTTGTGTGACCTCTTTGTCCAACAATGGATCCCGGACTTTTGCGCTCCATTGGTGAGAAGTGTGTCAATCGGCGCATACCACCTGACGTCTATAGAGTGATCCAGGAGCTGGGCATTCTTGAGCGACCGCCTACTCAGCGTAGTGTTGGGCTGGCCGCTTGCACCGCTTTGTCACAACTTGCCGCGTCTTCACGTCCCGCACACCCTACTGGCGGTCCTTCGGGGCTGCCTTCATCTCCGCCTACCCAACCGTTCCCAGGCTGTTCTTCGGGAATGCCTACACATCCGCCTACCCAGCCGTTCCCAGGCTGTCCTTCGGGGCTGCCTCTGTCTACCCAGCTGTTCCCATGGTTTTCAGTCTTCTGAAAGTGTTTCGTCTCCTTTGGTGGCCCCAGAGTCTTTCCGTGAGCAATATCTTTCAGCAGTCTCAGTCACATCTATCAGCGCCTGCAACTTTTGTAATTCTAAGTGGGTCGCCAGGTCCTTGAAACAGGTATTGAGGAACTGCTCCTTCACGATTGTAAGTCTTCCCTTTGCCTGATAATTCCACCCAATTGTGTAGGTATGACGAGGGGGTGGCGCAGTAGATAAGTCGCCGGTTTCCTATGCCGAAGGTTGCGGGTTCGATTCCCGCAAGGGGCGAACGTATGTGACTTAGGTACGAGACTATTGAGGTCTCCGAGGGTTTTCTCCGGGCACTCCGGTTTCCTCCCTCTTTTGAATAATGGTACAGGTCGCAGTCAATATCCTATCCTACCCTATCCTGTCCCGTAACCTGGAAGTCGTAGGGGCAACACAGATGATTGTTTAACCAGCATACTCCATCTTTCTCTGTCCTCAGCAGCCCTGATGGCTTCGCTCAGTGTCAAACCAGTCTATTCTAGAATGTTGTCCTCCCACCTCTTTTTCGGTCTTCCTCTTCTTCTACCTCCTTGCACTGTGCCTTGCAGAATGGTCTTTGCAAGGCCTGATGATCTGGTGACGTGGCCATACCATCGGAGTTTCCGTTTCTTCACCACTGTGAGCAGGTCATCGTGTTGTCCAATGGCTTGTGTGATGGTCTGTCGGACTTCGTCGTTGGTGATGTATTGGGTATAGGAAATGCCCAGAAGTCTTCTGTAGCACCTCATCTCCATGCTTTGTATTCTTCGTTGTAGATCTGCTGTGAGGGTCCATGCTTTGCAAGCATATAGGAAGATGGAGATGACAAGGGAGCGCAGCAGTCTTACTTTGGAATGTAGACTGATGGTCCTGTCTTTCCAAATGGGCTTCAACCTTGTCAGGGCAGCAGTTGTTTGTGCGAACTGGAGAGAACTTCCTGTCGGGACCCATTGCCTGACACAATGGTTCCCAAATATTTGAAGCTATGCACTGTGTTGAGGGATTGGCCTTGGATTTTTATGTCCGTGTTGATGCCATTGGTGTTGATGGTCATCATTTTGGTCTTCTCTGCACTTATTTCCATTCCATAAGCTCTGGAGGTGGTGTCAAGCCTCAGTACCAGCTGTTCAAGTTCTTGTTCCTCTCCTGCCAATCCATCAATGTCATCCGCAAAACGAAGATTGGAGATTGCTCTACCCCCTATGATGACTGTACCTTCGTGATCTGCAAGAGCATCTGACATGATGCGCTCTAGGAAGATGTTGAAGAGTGTTGAAGAGAGTAGGCATCCTTGACGCACACCGATTGTTGTTCTGAACCAGTTCCCGGTGACGCTGTTATGAAGGACTGCACTGGTAGCCTTGTCATACAGGCTTTTGATGACTTCAATAATTTTAGGGCTGATGTTGTACACTTTCATTTTTGCCCATAGAGCTGCATTCCAGACTCGGTCAAACACCTTCTTGAAGTCTATGAACACATAATATAGATGTTGTTGGTGCTGTAGGTATTTCTCACAGATTATTCTGAGGTTCAAAATCTGTTCAGTGGTACTTCGCCCTGCCCTGAATCCTGCTTTTTCTTCAGCTATGATTTATTCAGCTTGGGGTTTCAACCTGTTGAGTATTTTGTTTTCAGGAGGACCTTGCTGGGATGGCTGATTAGGCTTATGGTGCGGTAATTTTCACACTCCTGAAGGGTCCATGACTGGGTCCATGGTGTAGGCCACTCCCCCCTCTGCCAGATCTTGTTACAGATAATGGTGAGGGCATCAATCATCGCTTCTCCTCCTGCTTGTAGCAGTTCCGCGGGTATGTTGTCCACTCCCGCTGACTTTCCTTTCTTCAGCGATTGCACTGCTGCCTCAACTTCTTCCCGGAGAATTTGGGAGGATTTCTTCTTCTTTTCTGTTCTCGGGACATGCTAGAACTGATGGGTCTTCATAAGGTCAGAGCAGTACTCTGTCCATCTGTCCAAGACTTCTTGTTCTTCTGTAAGGCATATGCCAGACTTGCTTTGGATCGTGGAGACTTTGGGCTGTTGAACACTTGTCAGCCGCTTCACAGTCTGGTAGGCCCTCTTGTTGTTGTTCTTGTTCAGACTGTTCTCTATTTCCTGGCATTGATCTTCTATCCAGTTCTCCTTTGCTGTGCGAATGCCTTTTCGGATGTCATTGTTGATTTTTTGGTAGACATCAGCACCCTGTGAGGTGTTCTTTTTCTTTTTTAACTCTCTTCAGTTATCACACAGATCCAAAAGTTCAGGTGTGATCCACGGCTTCTTTGGTCGGTGCTTGCCAAGGATCTCAGTGGCGGCATCTATCACAGCTGAGTTGAAGGTGGTGGTCATTGTGTTGACATCTACTTCACCAGCCCCCAAAATGAGCAGTGTTGTGGCCTGAAATAGTTCTGCAACCTCCGGGTCTTGCAGTTTGTCCAGGTCGAACTTCAGTCTAGTGCACTTTACTGTATTTACTCTCTTCAAGTGGAAAGACATAATCACAAGATCGTGGTCATTTTCGATGTCTGCTCCTGAAAAAGTGCGTGTCCTGCTAATGTTGATGCTTGATCTGAAGCGTTTCTTGGCCATGATGTAGTCGATCTGGTTGTGATGCACCCCGCCGGGACTGTGCCATGTCCATCGTCTGGAGTTTTTGTGGAGACTAAGCGTGTTTGCCAGTACCAGATTGTTGTATCTAGCAAATTCCAACAGTCTCAGACCCTTGTCATTTGTCTCGTTGTTGCAGTGGGGTCCACATGTGTCTCCCCAGTTTTGGTGCACATCTTAGCCAACCTTGGCATTCCAGTCGCCTTGCACTTTGACTATGTCCTTCTTCGGCACTTGGTCAAGGACCGCCTGTAGATTTTCATAAAAATCATCCACTTCGCTGTCGTCATAGTCTGATGTTGGGGCATAGGCCTGGATGATGGTGATGTTGAAAGGGGCTGCTCTCAGACGGATGGTAAAGAGTATACTGGAGACTGGGCGGCAACCCATGACAGTGGCTAGAATGTTCTTGTGGACCAAGAATCCAACGCCGTGTTCGTGCCTGTCATCTCTACCGCTGAAATAGAGCTTGTGGCCTTTGTCGGTCGTTGTTTCACCTAGGCCTTTCCAGCGCAGTTCGCTGATACCTAGAACGTTCAATCGATTGTGGTTTAGCTCGTGGGCCTGTTCTTCTAATTTTCCTTCCGCAGTTAGGGTCCTGACATTCCAGGTTCCTATGACCATGTTGTTTCTCGTGCGTATCTTGCTAAATTGTCCATCAGTAGCATAATTATCACCTCCGTCCTGGTGGCCAACGGAAGGCGCGGTCTTTGTGCCGGGCGACACCGATCCGGTATGGAATTAGTGGATAGCTTCATCATGTAGTGTGTCTTGGGCAAAAAAAAACTGGCTGTGCCCAATCCTCTCCAGGCTGTTGGCCACAGCCGAAATCCACGAATATAGTGTGGCTCGCCTTGGCCCTGAGCACGTGGTCGTTGAACCTGTAGTAGCGTGAGGTTCCTCCGCCCTGGCCGGTGACTTCTGTGTAGAAGACTTTCGCCCAGTGATGCCATGCTAACATCACCCCTGTTAGTCGCCTCTTACGACACGCCAGGAAAGAACGAATGAATGAACATTGAGGTTTAACGTCTACACCCTCCATTGGTGATATGGCAGACGGGGATAACCATCCCAGGGAAAGAGGGGTAGGGACCTGAATCAACACTGAACCACCAAAGCAATCATACTGCTTAAATGGACAGTAAAAATGGCCACATTTTATATCGCCCACCACGAGATTCGAACCTGGGTCATCGGTGTGCCAGGCGAACGCTCTACCAATTGAGCTACGGCGGTGGGACCACGCCGGGAAACGTTGGGTCTATTCTATTTAATCCCCGAACCCACAGACGACAATAAATAGAAATAAGAACCTCTCCAGTATTCAGTTCATCGTTTTGGTCTAAATCTTTGCATATGTCGCGTCACCCGAGTGGGTTCCGCGACGTTCAGCTCAAAGCAACGCGCGAGTGGTAGGATAGAAACTCGAACAAAGAAACTAACACAAAATGCCAGATGAACAATCACACTCTTTTATTCAACAATGACACACACACTCACAGGATAATGGAATACTAAACCACCCTCAACCCCTATCAAGACCCCGAACCCAGTATTTACTAAACAATTACCTCCCTTGTCTAACTGAAAACCCCAGAACTATACACAACCAGAATGCCCACAACAAAATGCAACAATACTAACAATCAATTAAAGTTCAGATAAATACAATTCCAAGCTGAATCCACAATCAAAAAATCATAAAATTCAATTGCATTGAATAAGCTAGCTTTACAGTTCAGAATCACCGTTCGTAACCTATCTATTAACTGAGCTCAGAGTAAACTAAAGCAGTTAATCACACAGATCAAGAAAGTGATTTACACTGGATTGCGAAGATATGTTTTTAGGTGTGTGAAGTGCGAATCTGTATGTGTGGGGGTGCGGTGTAGGTGAGATCCTGTAGCCCCAATGGAAAGCTTCGTCCGGAGCAACAGCAGGTCCAGGCGATGATGGAGGGCCACACCCAGCGGCGGCGCCGACAACCAAAGAGAGAGGTGGCGGTGGTGGTGGCGAGGCCAGGCAACTTCCACACCTCCCAGCGGCAAAGGCAGAGGTCTCAGAGCTGATGTACACTCGGCACAGTAGTATAGCAGCGACACGTAGGACTCGTAGAATTATACCAGTGGTAGTAGCATAACAGTAGTGGTAGCAGTAGGACAAAACAGAAAATAACAGCCCAGTCTGTGGAAGAAAATAAAGAGTCTCACTAGTTCGTCCACAAAACTTAAACACTTCATAACAGGATACGCCTTCCGCCGTCCGCCATCTTGACCTGTTTATACATGCATCTCAATAATACAATGCAGTTCTTAATTCTAATAATTTATTATATCTCTTCCATAAAACAGTTGTTTATATAAATGTACATAATGATTACAATTGCACTTCCAGTCACACAATGCCGATTCATCTCATCCGCACTTCCATCTTCATCACCCCTCTCTACGTTACAGTACATTATCTCCCTTCATTCACAATTATCTCTATCACGCTATAATACAAACACGCTTCCCTGATATTCATCACCTTCATCACCCCTCTCCATTGTCTCCCTTCCTTCACATTTATCCCCCCTCTCTCTCTCTCTTTAACATGCATACTTCATTGTCACCATTTGACCCCGCCTTGGCAACAACAGCAACGACACTATACATACACATATTCAACCAAGAAAATCATATGAAAATCATATAAAATCAATAAACTACTGTTTATCAAAATATATCCCTTTCCCCCTCATTCACCATCATTCATTCACGTACGCAGACTCGGAATGCAACAGTCACTAGGGAAAAGAATTACAGGATTTACACTCACCTTTTAAGTTCTCGGCCTGTGATAACAGAGGCACGTACATACAACACAAAACAAACAGTATGGCACATACTGGTTAGTTGAGAGTATCAAGTTTGTTTTCTGGCTAATGCTTAGCTATGCACTGGGACATCTCAATACTGCTGAAGTACTTGAGCTTTGGCAGGTGCCCAAACGAGGGCCACAAAACCTTAGAACTGAACCCTACACTTATTATTTCCCAATAATGGCGGTTACAGTCCTCCCACTACAGACTTTTAGACATTCTTGTCCCAATGAGGGCGCAAGACCTTGGGTGGTTCGAAACACAACGAACAATCTACCCTTACAGAAGAACGTACTCTAACCTGACACACAGTCACAAAGTTACTTCTGTCCAAAAAGACTGACTGCTTGCAAAAGCAACCACATTGACTCTGCCAACTAAATCATATACCAGCACCCAGGACAGCATCGAGTCGAGCTCAGTAACCCAGTTTCCCCATTTATGCATTATGCTCTTTGCGTTAAACACGTGAAACCCACACTTACTTATCTTTCATACGCAGTAAAAGAAACGAATCGATTGTATCGCCAGAGATGTGCAACTCTGCACAATATGTAGCTATCTCATGTACGTGCTGAAAACTCATGTCTTCACAGCATATTTAGAGAAGACACCTTTATGAATTGTATGACAGCTAAAAGTGAAAACGGACAGATTGAACCCATTTCATTTAGAACGCTAAAATATCTTGAAAGTGAGATTCCAAAGATAGTCTTGTTTTTAATGCGGCTGGTAATTAACAGATTTCACTTCAGACATTAGTGTGCACAAAAGATGAAGGATTAAAACACGAATTCTATAGAAGCTTTTCAAACAAAACCATAAAATTTCACACACATGGAACTCTGGTTTGCTGTTAGACTGCACTTAAAAGTTTATTTTAAGCACACATATTTAACAAAATGAACAAGAACACAGATGCAATTACAACTTGAAATACGTTTCGCCGAATGCAAACTGACTGGGAACACACACAAAACAAGTGGCAAAATAAAAAGGTAATGTTTCGGTTACAGACTTTCAGCCACTCTGAGGAAGACCTCTCGCCAAAACATTTCTACAGGTTTCATGTTACCACCAAGATACTTGCCTTTTTATTCTTTTCTTCTTTTTTTCACCTGATCCTGCAGTCAGCATTTCATTTAAACAAGTCGCCTTAAATTTTGAGAAAAAAATTTAAGCCCAGTGTTCAGCATCATTATCATAAGCCAGAATCAAGTTTATTATCAAGGTACAATATAGAACAAAATTTTAAAAAATTGAATATAATTGATTTGCCATTAATATGCAATTACACAGGTCCAAAAGTTCAGGTGTGATCCACAGCTTCTTCTTTGGCCGGTGCTTTCCAAGGATCTCCATGGCGGCATGTGTCACAGCCGAGTTGAAGGTGGTGGCCATGGTGTTGATATCTACTTCACCAGCTCCCAAACTGAGCAGTGCTGCAACTTTCCCTCCAATTGTGGCCTGGAATATTTCTGCCACCTCCTGGTCTTGCGGTTTGTCCAGTTCGAACTTCGGTCTAGTGCACTTTACTGTGTTTAATCTCTTCAAGTGGAGCCGGATAGACATCATCACGAGATCGTAGTCACTTCCGATGTCTGCTCCTGGAAAGGTGCGTGTCCTGCCAATGGTGATGCTTGATCTGAAGCGTTTCTTGACCATGATGTAGTCAATCTGGTTGCGATGCACCCCGCCGAAACTGTGCCATGTCCATCGTCTGGATTTTTTGTGGTGACCAAGCGTGTTTGCCAGTATCAGATTGTTGTATATGGCAAACTCCAAGAGTCTCAGACCCCTGTCATTTGTCTCGTCGTTGCAGTGGGGTCCACATGTATCTCCCCAGTTGTGGTGCGCATTTTGGCCAACCTTGGCATTCCAGTCGCCTTCCACTATGACTATGTCCTTCTTCGGCACTTGGTCAAGGACAGCCTGTAGATTTTCATAGAAATCCTCCACTTCGCTGTCGTCATAGTCTGCTGTTGGGGCATAGGCCTGGATGAGGGTGATGATGATAAAAGAAATGATAAAGATGATGATAAAAGAAAAGAAAAAGAACACCTCACTTGGAGCTTATGCCTACCGAAAAATCAACAATGACATCCGAAAAGGCATGCGCACAGAAAAGAAGAACTGGAAAGAAGATCAATGACAGAAAATAGAGAACAGTCTGAACTAAGGCCGACTGTGAAGCGGCTGACAAGTGTTAAACAGCCCAAGGTCTCCACGATCCAAAGCAAGTCTGGCATATGCCTTACAGAAGAACAAGAAGTCTTTGACAGATGGAAAGAGTACTGCCTGTCGAGGTTGAAGCCCATTTGGAAAGACAGGACCATCAGTTTACATTCCAAGGTAAGACTGCTGTGCTCCCTTGTCATCTCCATCTTCCTATATGCTTGCAAAAGATAAACCCTCACAGCAGATCTACAAAGAAGAATACAAAGCATGGAGATGGGGTGGTACAGAAGACTTCTGGGCATTTCCTATACCCAACACATCACCAACGACGAAGTCCGAAAGACCATCACACAAGCCATTGGACAACACGATGACTTGCTCACAATGGTGAAAAAACGGATACTCCGATGGTATGGCCATGTCAACAGATCATCAGGCCTTGCCAAGACCATCCTGCAAGACACATTGCAAGGAGGTAGAAGAAGAGGGAGACCGAGATAGCGGGAGGACAACATTCGATAATGGACTGGTTTGACACAGAGCCAAACAATCAGGGTTGCTGAGGACAAGGAAAGATGGAATATGCTGGTTAAACGGTCATCTGTGGTGCCCCTACGACCTCCGAGTTACGGAATAGGATAGGATAGATGCAATTAAACAATAACGAAACATTTTTCATCCACAAGCCCGGCTTATGATTTTTAGTTTTAACCTCTCAGAAATAACTTTTAAAAAAGACATTAAAAGTGTGAAAGGAGTTATACATGTCTTCTTTAGTGGTCTCCATAACGCCCGGTTTTACAATACAACTATGTCCCCCTAAGGATGTCTTATACAGCAGGTGCCCTTAGTAAACAATAGGGAGACCTCATAGGTTTGCTATATCTGTCAAAATTACACACACTGCATTTGCAATAAAGGAAATGTATTATTGATGTAGGCAAGTCTTCCTAAATGTTACAGTGAATCTCTCTAAGGAATTTTAACAGACATAGTAGAGGTCGCCCAAACCACCGAAACTACAGAAGTCTCCCTAAGGCCGGATTTGTTCAATTCAATTCAATTCAAACAACTTTATTTATCCAGATTTGGCAATTACAATGGGGGTATGAGTGCTCTCTAATTATAAAAACAATATCTAATATACATGAGGATGTCTACAAACAATAACAACTTGCACAAAACACAGCGGCAGCCCCCCCGACACCATCCGCACATACACACTGCCCGTGCACACACATACATCCAGTTCATAGACATTTACCCAACAGGCATACATCACCAGCAGCACTCACCACAGACACAGGCATAAAAATAACAAGGTAGAAGATTCATTAAAGGAAAAAGCAGCCAAGATTAGTTATTATCAGGCTAATTGTTTTTTTCTTTTAGTTTTATGCATTAAATGTTCTTACTCTTGTTCATCAACTGTATTGCATGAGGCACACACGATTTTAAATACCGATTGGTCTTGCACTGTGGCATTTTAAACCTCCTCCCAGATTGCATCAACACAAATTCCTCAGCTAGCGCATGATGTGGCATAGAAACAATCGAAACAGCCCTCCTAAGTGTTTGTTGATCACAAAAAGTACTCAGATCTCTTTGCCTGTCACCAATTATTTTTGAACATATATTTACTATTGAGTGCAGACTGTTCTTATCATGTACTGTACAGAAAGTCTGTTAAACCAGCAGACAAATGAAAAACACAACAAGCTTTCTATGAAAGACTGATAAAAACGGCTAAGAATAATAGAGCTAACAGAGAAACTTTTAAGTTTACGAAGAAGATACATTCTTTGTTGGCCTATATAGATAGATATAGATATATATATAGATATATATATAGATATATAGATATATGTGGAGCTATCACTGAGGGCTATTGCTACGTTCAGTGAGACGCTCTGCACACCCTTAATGAACCGGTGTTGCTGAAATTCGCCTGATATTTAGCAGACGAGCAGGCATCGTTGGCCCGTGCAGAAGCAAGACGTTTCGGCCTGCATTGGAGCCTCACGCACTGCGCTACGAGAGCCCACCAGTCTGACAACCAGGAGAAGTCTCCAACACAACACCGCTCAACGAAACGAGAGCTAAGTGATTGGAAAACGTGCACCAAAACTGTTAGCAAAGGACACCAATAGTCCACTCTTCCAGAACTCTGACCCTTTGGGAAGAACGCACCATTAGCCCTATGATGAGATAGTAGCTGCATAGAACTATCAAGGAACGAACTATTCTAAGTTATATTTGGACTTTTAACTTAGTATCGTGATTAGCAGATCTTGTATAGAGTAGAGGATATACATGTCTGGCATGCAGCTCTATGGGCAACAATGAAAGTGTACAACATCAGCCCTAAAATTATTGAAGTCATCAAAAGCCTGTAGGACAAGGCTACCAGTGCAGTCCTCCACAACAGCGCCATCGGGAACTGGTTCAGAACAACAATCGGTGTGCGTCAGGGATGCCTACTCTCTTCAACACTCTTCAACATCTTCCTAGAGCGCATCATGTCAGATGCTCTTGCTGATCATGAAGGCACAGTCAGCATAGGGGGTAGAGCAATCTCCAATCTTCGTTTTGCGGATGACATCGATGGATTGGCTGGAGAGGAACAAGAACTTGAACAGCTGGTACAGAGGCTCGACACCACCTCCAGAGCCTATGGAATGGAAATAAGTGCAGAAAAGAGCAAACAACTGCTGCCCTGACAAGGTTGAAGCCCATTTGGAAACACAGGACCATCAGTCTACATTCCAAAGTAAGACTGCTGTGCTCCCTTGTCATCTCCATCTTTCTATATGCTTGCGAAACATAAACCCTCACAGCAGATCTCTAACGAAGAATACAAAGCATGGAGATGAGGTGCTACAGAAGACTTCTGGGCATTTCCTATACCCAGCACATCACCAACGACGAAGTCCGACAGACCATCACACAAGCCATTGGACAACACGATGACCTGCTCACAGTGGTGAAGAAACGGAAACTTCGATGATATGGCCACGTCACCAGATCATCAGGCCTTGCAAAGACTATTCTGCAAGGCACAGTGCAAGGAGGTAGAAGAAGAGGGAGACCGAAAAAGAGGTGGGAGGACAACATTCGAGAATGGACTGGTTTGACACTGAGCGAAGCCATCAGGGCTGCTGAGGACAGAGAAAGATGGAGTGTGCTGGTTGGACGATCATCTGTGGTGCCCCTACGACCTCCGGGTTACGGGACAGGATAGGATATGATAGGATAGTGTTTCGCTCAGTCAAGTCTTCTGACAATTTTTCAGAGCACATGCGAGCGTAGAGCATTATTTATATTATCCAGAAATATGATGAGCTCAGATCATAAACCTTGAGATGTGTTAATCGGCACATAACTGATAAGGTTCAGTGTCTTGTTTGAAAATAAATCACTATGACTTCAGCGAAAATCTCGTGATGACGATTGCGATTTCAAACAAACCACAAGCCACTATTCCAGACAAAACCACGTCGATCATTTATTCCAGACTTGCTTCACATTGCATAATTATTGCTTTAGGTCCAGCGGACTCTTCCGAGCCA
The DNA here is from genome assembly GCA_036898135.1 of Oncomelania hupensis. Taxonomy (NCBI): domain Eukaryota; kingdom Metazoa; phylum Mollusca; class Gastropoda; order Littorinimorpha; family Pomatiopsidae; genus Oncomelania; species Oncomelania hupensis. The sequence goes on along the minus strand of CM072515.1, from coordinate 44,360,540 downwards.
AATCAGGACCGGGACTTGCTTTGCCGGCTCCTCACAACAAATGATGGATATGAACGAAAAAGAATAACAGTTTTTAAAAACAAGCTGGCCGAAATTCTAGTGACGAAAGATTCCAGTTGCCTGTTGACGAAGGCGAAGAATTACGACTGTTACACTTATTTATCAATGGTCTATTCAGCCCGGATGCTTGAATCTTATTATGTGTAACTAGAATTCGTTTATACACGCAGCATGTTCACTCAAAATCAAGGCAGAGTCGTCGTATACAGTTTTCCAACTTTACTCAGCAAACACCAACAACTGCATACAAGATCGCTTTTCGAAAATCACTCCAAAAATCACTTTTTCAAGCAGACAGTGCATTACTTATATAGCCTCTCTGCAATCCAGTAAAGCTTAGAACATTCCAGAGTGACGCAATAATAATAAATCTAAATAAAACTCGTCACCAGAACTCTTACAACATTGAGCATTTCTCAGTTTAGAAGAATTGCCTAGCTATTACCAGATAGGTCTGGAATTTTCGATCAATAATAAGCAAGTAATTCCAGAAAATTATCAACCATACTGCAACAATTTGTCTCGTTGTGGGGTCCACATGTGTCTCCCCAGCTGTGGTGCGCATCTTGGCCAACGTTGGCATTCCAGTCGCCTTGCACTATGACTATGTCCTTCTTCGGCACTTCGTCAAGGGCAGCCTGTAGATTTTCATAAAAATCCTCCACTTCGCTGTCGTCATAGTCTGATGTTGGGGCATAGGCCTGGATGATGCTGATGTTGAAATGGGCTGCTCTCAGACGGATGGTAGTGAGTCTACCGGAGACTGGGCGGCAACCCATGACAGTGACTAGAATGTTCTTGTGGACCAAGAATCCAACGTCGTGTTCGTGCCTGTCATCTCTACCGCTGAAATAGAGCTTGTGGCCTTTGTCGGTCGTTGTTTCACCTAGGCCTTTCCAGCGCAGTTCGCTGATACCTAAAATGTTCCATCGATAGTAGTCCAGCTCGTGGGCCAGTTCTTCTAATTTTCCTTCCGCACTTAGGGTCCTGACATTCCAGGTTCCTATGACGATGTTGTTTCTCGTGCGGATCTGGCTAAATTGTCCATCAGTAGCATACTTATCACGTCCGTCCTGGTTGCCAACGGAATGCGCGGTCCTTGTTGAGCCGGGCGACGACCGATCCGATATGGAATTATTGGATAGTTAACTTTCATCATGTAGTGTGTCTTGGGAAAAAAGACCTGGCGGTGCCCAATCCTCTCCAGGCTGTTGGCCACAGCCGAAATCCACGAATACAGTGTGGCTCGCCTTGGCCCTGAGCACGTGGTCGTTGAACCTGTAGTAGCGTGAGGTTCCTCCGCCCTGGCCGGTGACTTCTGTGTAGAAGACTTTCGCCCAGTGATACCGTGCTAACATCACCCCTATTCGTCGCCTCTTACGACACGCCGGGAAACGTTGGGTCTATTCTATTTAGTGCCCGAACCCACAGGGCAAGACCCAGACAGGGGTCTGAGACTGTTGGAGTTTGCCATATACAACAATCTGGTACTGGCAAACACGCTTGGTCTCCACAAAAATCCAGACGATGGACATGGCACAGTCCCGGCGGGGAGTATCACAACCAGATAGACTACATCATGGTCAAGAAACGCTTCAGATGAAGCATCAACATTGGCTGGACACGCACCTTTCCAGGAGCAGACATCGGAAGTGACCACGATCTCGTGATGATGTTTTTCCGGCTCCACTTGAAGAGAGTAAATACAGCAAAGTGCACTAGACTGCAGATCGACCTGGACAAACTGCAAGACCCGTAGGTGGCAGAATTATTTCAGGCCACAATAGGAGGGAAATTTGCACCACTGCTCATTTTGGGGCCTAGTGAAGTAGATGTCAATATCATGACCACCACCTTCAACTCAGCTGTGACAGATGCCGCCACTGAGATCATTGGCAAGCACCGACCAAAGAAGAAGCCGTGAATCACACCTGAACTTTTGGATCTGTGTGATAAACGAAGAGAGATAAAAAAAAAAAAAAAGAACACCTCACAGGGAGCTGATGTCTACCGCAAAATCAACAATGACATCCGAAAAGGCGTGCGCACAGCAAAGGAGAACTGGATAGAAGATCAATGCCAGGAAATAGAGAACAGTCTGAACAAGAACAACAGCAAGAAGGCCTACCAGACTGTGAAGCGGCTGACAAGTGTTAAACAGCCCAAAGTCTCCACGATCCAAAGCAAGTCTGGCATATGCCTTACAGAAGAACAAGAAGTCTTGGACAGATGGACAGAATACTGCGCTGACCTTTACAAGCATAAACCAAATGGAGACCCATCAGTTCTAGCATGTCTCGAGAATAGAGAAGAAGAAGAAATCCTCCCAATTCTCCGGGAAGAAGTTGAGGCAGCAGTGCAATCGCTGAAGAAAGAGAAGTCAGCGGGGGAGGACAACATACCCGCGGAACTGCTTCAAGCAGGAGGAGAAGCGATGATTGATTCCCTCACCATTATCTGTAACACGATCTGGCAGAGTGAGGAGTGGCCTACACCATGGACCCAGTCGCTTGTCATCACTCTTCCCAAAAAAGTTAACCTTCAGGAGTGTGAAAATTACCGCCTCATCAGCCATCCCAGCAAGGTCCTCCTGAAAATAATACTTAACAGGTTGAAACCCCAAGCTGAACAAATCATAGCTGAAGAACAAGCAGGATTCAGGGCAGGGCGAAGTACCACTGAACAGGTTTTCAATCTCAGAATAATCTGTGAGAAATACCTACAGCACCAACAGCATCTATATCATGTGTTCATAGACTTCAAGAAGGCGTTTGACAGAGTCTGGCATGCAGCTCTATGGGCAACAATGAAAGTGTACAACATCAGCCCTAAAATTATTGAAGTCATCAAAAGCCTGTATGACAAGGCTACCAGTGCAGTCCTCCATAACAGCGCCATCGGGAACTGGTTCAGAACAAAAATCGGTGTGCGTCAGGGATGCCTACTCTCTCTAACACTCTTCAACATCTTCCTAGAGCGCATCATGTCCGATGCTCTTGCAGATCACGAAGGCACAGTCAGCATAGGGGGTAGAGCAATCTCCAATCTTCGTTTTGCGGATGACATTGATGGATTGGCTGGAGAGGAACAAGAACTTTAACAGTTGGTACAGAGGCTTGACACTACCTCCAGAGCTTATGGAATGGAAATAAGTGTAGAGAAGACCAAAATGATGACCAACAACACCAGTGGCATCAACACGGACATCAAAGTCCAAGGCCAATCCCTGAACACAGCGCATAGCTTCAAATATTTAGGAGCCATTGTATCAGACAATGGGTCCTGACAGGAAGTCCTCTCCAGGATCGCACAAACAACTGCTGCCTTGACAAGGGTGAAGCCCATTTGGAAAGACAGGACCATCAGTCTACATTCCAAAGTAAGACTGCTGCGCTCCCTTGTCATCTCCATCTTTCTATATGCTTGCGAAACATAAACCCTCACAGCATATCTACAACGAAGAATACAAAGCATGGAGATGAGGTGCTACAGAAGACTTCTGGGCATTTCCTATACCCAACACATCACCAACGACGAAGTCCGACAGACCATCACACAAGCCATTGGACAACACGATAACCTGCTCACAGTGGTGAAGAAACGGAAACTCCGATGATATGGCCACGTCACCAGATCATCAGGCATTGTAAGGACCATTCTGCAAGGCACAGTGCAAGGAGGTAGAAGAAGAGGGAGACCGAAAAAGAGGTGGGAGGACAACATTCGAGAATGGACTGGTTTGACACTGAGCGAAGCCATCAGGGTTGCTGAGGACAGAGAAAGATGGAGTATGCTCAAAGAGCTTAGGTATGCTGGTTGAACGATCATCTGTGGTGCCCCTACGACCTCCGAGTTACAGGACAGGTGTGACGACACGAGTTTTCAACACGTGCTAGAGACGGCATATATTGTGCAGAGTTGCACATCTCTAATATACAGTGTACATAGATATCAGCAGTTTTCTTTTACTGGTATGGAAGTTTAAAGTATTGTGGTTTCACGTGAATAACGCAGATAGGGCATATGCGGAATTAGGAAATGGGGTTACTGAGCTCGACTCGAGGTTGTCCTGTGTGCTGGTATGTGATTTAGCTAGCAGAGTCATTTTGGTTGCTTTTGCAGGCAGACGTCTTTTTGACAGAGTAACGTTGTGACTGTGTGTCAGGTTAGACTACGTGTTCTGTAAGGATGTGTTGATCGCAGAGTTTTGAACCACCCAAGGTCTTGTTGCCCTCGTTGGGACAAGGATGTTAAAAAGTCTGTAGTGGGAGGACTGTGACTGCCATCTATTGAGTATATAGGTGTAGAGTTCTGTTCTAAAGCTGTGTGGCCCTCGATTGGGCACCTGCTAATGCTCAAATACTTCGCCAGTATTGAGATGTCCCAGGCATAGCTAGCATTAGCCAGAAACGGATTTGAACTCACAGACTAACCAGTGGGCTGTACTGTGTCGTATGAGTGTTGTGTTGTGCAGTGTACGTGCATCTGTGTATCACTAGACGAGGACCTAAGAGGTGAGTGCAAATCCTGCAATTCCTTTCCTTAGTGGCTGTGCTCCGAGACTGCGTACGTGAATGAATGATGGTGAATGAGGGGGAAAGGGATGCATTTTGATAAATAGTTGTTTATCGATTTTATATGATTTTCATATGATTTTCTTGGTTTAACGTTTGTAAAAATAATGTCGTTGCTGTTGTTGCCAAGTGGGTCAAAGGGCGACAATGAAGTATGCATGTTAGAGGTAGAGAGAGAGGGGTGATGAATGTGAAGGAAGGGAGACAATGTATTGCGTTGGAGAGGGGTGATGAAGGTGATGAATATGAAGGAAGCGCGTTTGTATTATAGCGTGATGGAAATAATTGTGAATGGAAAAAGAAAATGTATTATAACGTGGAGAGGGGTGATGAAGATGGAGGTGTGATTGAGATGAATCGCTATGGCGTGAATGGGAGTGCAGTTGTAATAATTATGTATGTTTATATAAACAACCATGTGTCATGAAAGAGATAGAATTATAGAATTAAGAAATGCATTGTGTTTTGAGATGCATGTATAGACAGGTCAGGATGGCGGACAGCGAAAGGCTTATTCTGTTATGAAGTGTTTAAATTGTTGTGGACAAGCTAGTGAGACTGCTTATTTGTCCACAGGATTGGGCTTCGATTCGGTGCGATTTTCGATTCGTTTTCCCACCTTTGCCAGCACTGTTTTTTCTGTGTATCGACCGCTTCCACAACTGTTATGCCCTTACTACTGGTATAACTCTGCGACGCCTGCGTGTCTCTGCGGCACCACTGTGTTGGGTATACGTCAGCTTTGAGAACTCTACCCTTGCCGCTGGAGGGTGTGGATGTTGCCAGGCTCACCGCCACCACCGCTACGTCCCTCTGCTGAGGAGTGACCATCCATCACCGCCGGACCTACCATTGCTTCGGACGAGGCGTTCCAACAGCTACAGGATCTCGGCTACACCGCATCCACACACATACAGACTCGCATTCACACACCTAAAAACATATCTAGTATACATTACTTTCTTTACCTGAGTAATTACCTGCAGTAGTACTTGAGCTCAATTAATCGATAGTTAGGTTTCGAACATTGACTTTGAACTATAAAGCTAGCTACAGTGAACTTCGGATATAGTAAAGTGCCCTGGGACCAAATAAATCTTTAGTATAACCGAATATTTAATATAACCGAAAATCCGTTTACAGTAAAGTTTTTAAAGTTTACTTTACTATAACCGAAACTTCGTTTATAATACAGTTTTAGAGGTTTACTTGACTATAACCGACTTCGTTTATAATAACGATTTTAGAGGGTTAATTTAGCATAACCGAAACTTTTTTTTGTTTTAATTTAACGTTTACTAATCTGACACTCTCATTATAAAGAGATAGAAAACGCTGGTCTAAAGTGTATGTGGGTGCACAGGGCAGGATCAATCCATTTTCGAGGGAGCCGGGGTGACGGGGGGGGGGGGGGATGCTAGTCTAGTTCTTTTTAAAGTGTATGGTACGGAGTGGTGAAACACCACAAATAAAACTACCGTAACTAACTGCCTTACATAACGTTCTTCGAGTTGAACAAAAAATTCCATCTTCTTCTTTCTTTATTTTTTAAAATTTTATTTATTTATTTTTTTGTTGTTGCCAAGGGGGGGGGGGTGATTACTGCCGCACCTCCCCCCCCTTCCCTCTGGATCCGGCCCTGGTGCAAATAAAGAAGAAGAAAAACAAAACAAATCAGTGAACAAATGACCTCTCGAATTTCCATCTTTTACAAGGATTTCTGCAGACTGTTATCGTCTGTGTGTCTATTTGTCTGTGTGTTCACGTAACTCAACATCGTTCAAAATTGAGCTGACATTTGGCGTGTTATATACGTGCCAACCAGTACGGATTGACCGTATTTAATTCCGGCGAAGTGAATTAAATACGGAAATACGGTAGCTTTTATAAAAATACGGAGAAAAAGTTGCCGATCGTTTATCTTTGCCAGCGGTGCTTCTGTACCGGTTTCTGGTCTCATAATAGTACTCCTGCACTCACTGAACGTCGCTGTGTTCAGCAAGCTGATTTTCATGGTGATTTTAGAGTAAAACAAGTGTGGTGTTCAACAAGCTGATTTTTATCGTGATTTTAGAGGATTGAAAATAACCTTCTGTTTCAGAGGGAAGCCTGTCGTTACTTTATAGTGTCATAGGCTAGGTTTTGCGAGAAAAAAATACTGACAAGTGTTAAAAAACACTGACAAACGGGTCCGGAAATACTGACAAGAAGATTAGGGGGTTGGCACCTCTATTGGGTCCCATTAATTGATTAGATTCACACAGTTGAACAGTTAAAATAAGACAGTGCAACTGGAACGAATCGCTTTCGTTATTACATATTTTAATTTAGATTAATATTTCTGTGTTGGTTTGTTGTCCCTTGCTGAATTCCACACGAAAACTATGTTTTCCCATTTTAACTTACACCCCCACCCTCCCCAGCCCCACAGCCCCCCACCCCCGGACAGCCGTCTATAAGGCGTCGTGGAGACGTTTCTCTTACCAGAGTTGCCAAGAACAAAATTCAAAGTATTTATTTGAGTGGTTGGACAAGCTCTCTCTCTCTCTCTCTCTCTCTCTCTCTCTCTCTCTCTCTCTCTCTCTCTCTCTCTCTCTCTCTCTCTCTCTCTCTTCTCTCTCTCTCTCTCTCTCTCTCTCTCTCTCTCTGTCTGTGTCGAACATGGCCTTTTCAAAATTTAGATTTTCTTCTTCTTTGTGTTTCCTTCCCCTCCCCCTCCCCTCGCTCCCCAATGGGTATTACCTATTGCTATCGTAATTACAGGCAAATAGCAATTACGTTACTTAAGTGAACATTATGAATATGCACTCATCGTCAAAATCTATTGTTTCTGGACACAGCCACATGATAACAACTGATATTTCACGAAAGTGAAAAGGTCCTTTTAGCCTTTCGTGTGAAGCCACCAGAAATCCACGGGAAATAGCTGAAAAATATACTTTTTTATGAACACTTGCAGTAGGTCCACTGTCCCTTATTAGATTCCATTACGTTCACATATGTTGATTGATTATTTTTGTTTATTAACTCGGGTATTATAAACTCTTCAAGAATACATCTCCTATAACCCAGTTTGTGTATATTGATTGAAATTTTACAGTATTATTTGTTGATGTCCGTGTGTGTAAGTTCACGTTTGTGTGAGTGTGAGAGAGAGTGACAGAGAGAGAGGGTAAGAGAAAGAGAGAGAGTCCAGTACGGATAAGAGATGTAATAACATGTGAGCCTTCCTGTCCTAATTATTTCAAACCAACCCTTTAATCGGAAAGATAAATCATAAAAGTAGACCATGAATTGTACATGTTGTTCTATCGTCATTGTTGGAAAACAAAAAGTTCACAAAATTAAAGCAAACAAAGACATGAACAAAACCTAAACAATATGGTGGATTAAAAAAAAGATGATTTGTCTTGCAAAGCCATGCAACAGCTTAGGAGTAAATCTCTTCTTTACTTCTCATTTGAAAGTGCAGTCCAGTCAAAACGTTGGTTTCCCAGTTCTCCATTGATTCGGATTCCTCTCAGTACAAAATGTATAATTATAATGTGTTCAACTTATAACACCCTTATTTAGTCATAAACGCATTTCATCATGTATAGCGAAAGTGAAGTCTAATTTGCTTTATAAGTTTCTAAGCTAGGGACTCTTTTTCTGCCAAACAGTGAAATCTCTCCTTCAGTTTTTTACTCTCCTTCATAATCACAGTTACTGTTGATGTAGAAATTCCCAATTGTTCAGAAATTTCTTTTTTTTTTCATCTTTTCATCTTCAAGTGCGTGAATTAGATCTATTTTAGGCTTCAGGGTAAGCGTGACGCAACAATGTTGCGCCATTATGAACGTCAGTAACTCTCATGAAACTTTAATACAGTAATCTCCCTTGAAACTTTATTATAAGCGGCAGCAAAACTCGCCAGGGGCCTTAGAAAACACTTTATTATAAGCGGACTTTACTATATTTTTTTATTATATCCGATTTTTAAAAACAGAGACAAAGAAGAGTTTTGGTCGGGACCAAGACTGGACTTTACTAAAACCGAATATTTACTTTATCCGGCCTTTAGTATATCCGGAGTTCACTGTAATTCTATACGATTGAATTACAAGATTCTTTTCTGATTGTGGATTTAACTTTGGATTGTGTTTAATTGGCATTTAACTGATTGTCACTATTGTTGCATATTGTTGTGGGCATTCTGCTTGTGTATAGTTCTGGGGTTTCAGTTAGACAAGGGAGGTAATTGTTTAGTAAATACTGGGTTGGGGGTCTTGATAAGGGTTGAGGGTGGTTTAGTATCCCATATCCTGTGTGTGTGTGACATTGTTGAATAAAAGTGTGTGATTGTTCATCTGGCATTTTGTGTTAGTTCTTTTTATTTGAGTTTCTATCCTTCCACTCGTTGTTTGAGCTGAACGTCGCGGAACCCGCTCGGGTGACGCGACAACAGGATAGGATAGGATAGGATAGGACTACAACAATATCGGCCGACGAAAATTATCAACATTATACAAAGCTTTTTCTAGCAACAGCGCAGAATCAAATCAAAAGTTGCTTAGCAAATTAAAACGTTAGGAACTATAGTGCGCGTCTCAATCGCAACAACGACACGGATCTCTCTCTCTCTCTCTTTGTCTCTCTCTCTCTCTCTCTCTCTGAGTCTCTCTCCCTCTCTCTCTCTCTCTCTCCCTCTCTCTCCCTCTCTCTCTCTCTCTCTCTCTCTCTCTCTCTCGGATTTGGACTTCAGGCTCTAGAAAAATGTATTCTAAATATCCATGACTGTTTGGACGATTTTCATATGATTATCTGTAGTGATTTGAGCGCACGCACAGGTACACTCAATAATAATATTTCTGAAGACTTTGATGACATTTCAGATGCTGAAAACCTCTTCCCTCGTTCATCCCAAGATCCTTCAGTAATAAATGCCTTTGGAGAACAGCTAGTCGTAATTTGTAACATGACTGTATTATGTTGAATGGATTAACTGACTATGAGTATGATGATAGCTGTACCTTTCTATCATCGGCAGGATCCAGCTTAGTAGATTATTTTATTATGTCAAAAACTTAGTTTTCCATGTTACTAATTGATTCCCTAATTGTTGATAACAAGATTGAAAATCAGACCATCTTCCTGTGGTTATGACCTGTTGTTTTCAATCCTTTGTGAACACACAAGACCAGGCAGACACATTTTGTAATGAAGGCGTGTATGTTGATAAAATTTTCTGGGATAAAACCAAAGAAAATGAAGTTTTAAATTCTTTAAATAGCCCACTCACGCAGGAAACATTGAATTAAGCCAGAGGTTATTTGTATGTCGATAATGATAGAACACTTGATCTTTTTGTACAGAGTGTAATTTCTGCTAGCGATTATATGCTTAAGAAAGTATGCACCTCAAAAAACAATAGAAAACAGAGCGCTTTATGGTTTGATGCACAATGTAGAGAAGCTAAACGGACAACAAAGACAAAACTTAATTAAAGTATTTAGGAAATCACGCTCTGAAAACGATAGAATTGAATATATAAATGCCAGAAATAGCTTCAAGAGGATAGCAAGACAGAAAAAAAGGAATTTAAAAAGAACAGGGCAGAAGCACTTGCAGATGCATAAAATCCCTCAGAATTTTGGAAACAGGTAAAAAATCTTTTGGGAGATAGGAAAGTTATTATTAGTGATAATGTTGACATAAATATATGGTTTAACCATTTAAAAAATGTATTCAAAGTTGAAGTCGAATTTCAAATTGATGAACAGTTCACACCACTTGATGAACAGCAGATACCCCTTGATGACGACCCGGAACACACTTTAAACAGTACATTTACAGAAGAAGTAGCCAGAGCCATTAAGAGGTTAAAAGTAGGAAAATCAGGGGGTCTAGATAATATTCTGTCTGAAATGCTTAAGGCGGGAAATAAAATTACTGTCACTTTTTAAAACTGATTTTTTAATGTAATTTACAACACGGGTCAATATCCGTCTCAGTGGGCAAGAGCGATGATTGTTCCAATACACAAAAAGGGTCCACTTGATAACCCAAACAATTACAGAGCTATTTCATTATTAAGCCGTATCAGTAAATGTTTTACATCTATTTTGAACCAGCGACTATATAAATGGCTTGAATCCGAAAATAAAATTGCCTAGAGGGGCCGGGTAGCTCAGTTGGTAAGAGCGTCTTGCTAGTAACTTAAAGGTCGCTGGTTCGAATCCCGGATTGGTCAACGTGTGATCATATTATTTTCCCCTTTACCAACAACTGGCCCGCTGGTGTCAGTATAAATCGGTCCAGTAGTCACCTATATGCGAAAGTGTCGTGTGACTATAATCTACAAACAACAAATAAAATTGCCGAGAATCAAGCTGGTTTTGGTCAAAACTATTTTACCATTGATAACATTTTTACACTACATGCCATTGCACAAAAGTGTTTTAGTAAACGGGGAAAGAAACTCTATGTTGCTTTTGTTGATTTCAAAAAGGCATTTGACAATGTAAATCATGCTAAGTTACTAGGGACCTTACAAAGCCAGGGTATCAGTGGTAAATTCTTTTGCATTTTGAAATCGATGTATGAAAAGCTTAAATCTTGTGTTAGAGTTAAGGGTGAATTCTCAGATATTTTTGATTGTCTAAAAGGTGTGCGCCAGGGTTGTGTTTTAAGCCCTACTCTTTTTTCTCTTTTTATTAACCAGCTGGCACAGCATGTTCATGATTCAGGGCGTCACGGGATCCAACTATTACCTGGTCTGATGGAACTATATATTTATTTTACTTTTTGCTGATGATATTACTCTAATTTCATCTACACCATGTGGCTTACAACATCAACTGAATTGTTTGAAAGAAAGTTGTTACAGACTGAAATTAGAAGTTAACATAGATAAAACTAAGGGAATAGTGTTTCGAAAAGGTGGGTACTTTGGAAGAAGTGAACATTGGCATTTTGATGGAATTAAATTAGAAGTAGTCAACGATTATTATTACCTCGGTTTTGTATTTACTACTATGTTAAGCTATAAAACTGGCACTAACCACTTAGTTAACAAAGGAAAATAAGCTGTAGTTGGTTTATGCCGCTTAGTTAAAAAGATGAAAGAAATGACCAAAGACACGTTCTTTAAAATATTTCATGCTAAAGTTCAATCGATATTATTTTATTCATCAGAGATTTGGGGTTCTGATAGATTAGATACGTTAGAGAAAGTCCATCTAATTTTGGCTTGTAAACATTACCTAGGTGTTCCAGCTCGCACTCTAAACAAAATGGTTTACAGCGAAAGTGGTCGATTTCCATTATACATTTTCTCCTGTGTCCGTAGCCTTAGATATTGGCTTAGACTGTTAAGTTAGAAATGGGTCAAGACAGATTACCAAAGCAAGCTTATGAAATGGTAGTTAATTTAGACACGAATGGTAAACAGACATGGGCTTCGGATATTCGTAACATTTTGTCAACTATTGGGTTTTATTTCGTATGGTTGCATCAGGGGGTTGGAAACGTAAATGCCTTTCTCAGAATGTTTAAGGAAAGATTACAAGATATGTTTAAACAAGAATGGGAAGCAGCAATTAATGAGAAAGACAGATATGCTTTGTTTCGTTCATTTAAAACAGAATGTAACCAAGAGTCGTACATTATAGATATTGATATTTATTGTTTTCGCGTAGCCTTAACACAGTTTAGATTTGAAGTTCTACCAATTAATAACACTATGCATAGGTATAGTGAAAATGTATTAAATAAAATGTATTAAATAAAATGTGTGTCATCTACACGATGACCTGCTCACAGTGGTGAAGAAACGGAAACTCCGATGGTATGGCCACGTCACCAGATCATCAGGCCTTGCAAAGACCATTCTGCAAGGCACAGTGCAAGGAGGCAGAAGAAGGGGGAGACCGAAAAAGAGGTGGGAGGACAACATTCGAGAATGGACTGGTTTGACACTGAGCGAAGCCATGAGGGCTGCTGAGGACAGAGAAAGATGGAGTATGCTGGTTAAGCGATCATCTGTGGTGCCCCTACGACCTTCGGGTTATGGAATAGGATAGGATAGGATAGGAAAATGTGTGATTCTGTCAGAGTCAACTGGAAGACGAACATCATTTTGTTTTTGTTTGTCCCTTGTACAATGATCTGCGCAGCAGATTAATAAACAACATAATGTCTGTTACACAGTTGTGGTTAAATTATGACTGACAGATATCGTTCTCTTAGCAAATACATCCATTATGCCGTAGCAAGAAGGAAGAAACTTGTCGACGCAACATTGATTTCATGAACCCCTATTATGCAATGTTGAGTACCTATCAATAATTTGCCTTCTTCTATCTAATACTTTCATATATTCCACAGACGTCAATCCATATTTAATTATATGGCAACATATAAATTTAATTAATATATTAAATACATGTAATATCCGAAAATACAGACTAAAAAGTGTAATAAATCATTTTCATAAAGTTATTAATAAAAATCACCTGTTGTTTTGTTGTTTTTTTTCTATCGTAGCATACAGTAGTTATCGTTATCAATGTATTTTTTTGAATTGGATCATGTAATAATTATTGTCATTTATATATGTATTTATTTATGTATTCTATTTTATTTTTATTATTATAGTTTAAGTATTTTTGTAACCTGCACTATTTTATGTTTACAAGAACTTTCTCCAGTTTGGTGTGAGCGTAGTTTGAATTTCTATTTTGAATTTGTTGTATTTTGAGTAAATACCATTGCTCGAGAGTTTGGTGAAGGAATGACCTCCCTTCCTCTCTGTTCCTTGGTATGCATATGGGCCCAAGGCCGTGAAATGCATTAAAATCTGAAATCTCTCTCTCTCTCTCTCTCTCTCTCTCTCTCTCGTCAATAATGGTATGGCCTCCCAGATTGCATTCAAGAATTAGATGTACTTGACAGTGAAACAAAAAGGCAGAAAGAGAGAAAAAAAGAGATACGGACAGACAAAGACAGGGACAGGCAGGGACAAAGTAAGAAAGTTGTAAATTTAAATGTGTACATTTTAAGCTATTTTTAATATTTACAAAAATAAAATAAAATAAGAGAGAGATGGAGAGAGAGAGAGTTTTAAATTTAAGTGTGTACGTTTTAAGCTTCTTTTTTTTTCAAATATTTACTAATTTTTACTTAACATGGTTTAGTTGTGTGGATGTGTCACTGTGAGTGTGCGTATGGAACTAAAAGAACGACAAATGATTGTGTGGTCATTCATTTATTCATGTTTACAACCAGTTGCAATTTAAATGCCGAATGACAGTTCAGTCCATTCGTGTACTCACCAGAGCATTTTTTAAGACAATACATGTATTGACTGGAAAATATAGTCATTACATGTACTGGCTAGTGGTCACAGTCAAAAAACGAAGTGACTGCTTTTTTTATTTTATTAGACAATACACGTATTGACTGAATACACAAATTGCCGGTATATATATATCTGCTTTATTATGAATATGTGTATCCCTACCCCCCTTACCCCATCCCTTCCTATTTTACACCTTGTCTATACGCCTTCCCCCCCCCCTCACCCCCGCCCTGGGCTAGGAGCCTAATTTGATGTGCTGTTTTTTTTGTTTGTTTAATAAAAGACCAGAATTTAAAGTTCCATCTTAAAAACAGTGGAACTGATATTGATAAAAAATTAGTAAACATGTATTTCAGTTACTGTCCAATCTTTTTGAGACATCACGCTTTTGCGATTTCTCTCATGTTTAGCTGGACAGCAAACTTTGCTCCTCCTCTATCGTTCTCTGGTACGCTCTAAATTGGATTATGGTAGCATCGTATATGGTTCCGCTAGGAAAGCCTATTTGAAAGCCTTCGTTCCAATCCATCATCAATGTCTTCGGATCTGTCTGGGGGCGTTTCGCACTTCACCAAAGGAAAGTCTATACGCTGAGGCTGGCGAACCTCCCTTGGAGATCCGCAGGCTTCAGCTCGCCATTAATTATTTTCTCAAATTTAAAGCAAACCCTGAAAATCCCGCTTATGATTGTATTCTAAACCCGTTATTTACACTTAAATATTCCAACAAACCGACAGAAATTCCTCCTTTTGGTATCAGAATACGTCCTCACCTTGACACTGCAGGCATAGATGTTAACTCTGTTAATGATGATCAAATGCTAACTGTACTTCCACCTTGGACTCTCCGCAACCCCATTCTCAACTTCACTCTTACATCCTTCACAAAGACAGAAACTTCCGAAACTGTTTATAAACAACTTTATCTCGAACAATGTTCATTGTATAAAGGATATGAACAACTTTTTACAGACGGGTCGAAGAAAGGAGACTCAGTTGCTGCTGCCTCGGTCTCTGGGAGACACCTAGACCAGCCTTTGCAACAGCGTCTACCTGATTTTTGTTCTGTTTATACAGCTGAGCGAGCTCTGAAACAGGCTTATCAATCCAAAAGAACCTCGTTTTTAATCATGTCTGATTCACTGTCAGCACTTCAGGGTCTTTCCACGAGAAAGATATCGCACCCTTTTCTGGCAGAGATCCATGACCCCCACACACAACTTGTTTCTGAGGGTAAAAAGATTTTATGTGGGTACCTAGTCACATGGGCATCCGCGGCAATATTGCAGTGGACAAAGCGGCTAAAGAAGCTCTGCATCTAGATTTCCCTTCAGAGATTTTCCAGGTTGTTCCATACTCTGACCTGCGTTGTATGACTGGATCTTATTGCAAACTGCTGTGGCAGACTGAATGGTCTAATCAAATCAATAACAAATTATTTCAAATTCTTCCAGATTTGTCTGCTCCTTTGCCTAACTTTGCATCCACCCGCAAAGAAGAAACTGTTTTGGCTCGCCTTCATATTGGACATACTTACGTCACCCATAGTTTCCTTTTAAAAGGAGAAGAACCACCATGGTGCTTTGCATGTGACAAATCCTTTTCCGTTCGCCATTTTATGTCTGAATGTGCTGATCTGGTTGATAAAAGAAAAAGATGTTTTGGTTCAATACCTTTCAATGAGATTTGTAAAGTATGCAATAGTCAACACCTGTTTCAGTTTTTACATGATGTTGGTTTGTTTGATCGCATTTAAGTCATATCATCTTGTTTTGTATTCTTGGTTGGATTTTATTAGTTAGACTGATTTTATTTACACCTTTTATCATATTTACATGTTAACAGTTTAGTCTGATTTTACTTAATTTTGTATGGTCCTGATTCGGCTCTTGGCAGTCCGCTGGACCCTATAAGCACTGAATATCTGAGTATCTGAGCTATCGAACATTTTAATTTGTAAATAATTAAATGAGTGGCCAATAATTGTGTGTGTGCGAACAAAACACACTTTGTGTACGACTGTCGTGTTGTATCTAGCAATACATCTAATTGACTTTCTATCCTGGTTGGTTTTCTTTCTTCTGAATTCAGACTTTGTGGGTGAAGCCAGCATCCAGGTTCCAACACACTGGGAGTCGCAGAAAGTAGATCTAACTGTTGTGGACCTAAAGTCAACCGATAGTGAATACAAAACTGTCGAAAGCAACTTCTTGACGTCACTTGGAAACCACAAAATTTCAATCACGAAGGTATAAATAAATAAATAAATAAATAAATAAATAAATAAATAAATAAATAAATAAATAAATAAATAAATAACGGAGCTAGTGTGTTTCATTTATGTAATAACGTGTAATAACGAGAGTGAACATTTACCAATCAAGGATGCAGATCCGTACATATGTGCGAAAAGATCAAGCTGCGGTTGAAGTGTAGACAACTTGTGGTTCATGTTTTCAGATTGAGAGAGTCCAAAGCAAGGCCCTGTTTCTGCAGTACCAAGCAAAGAAAGAGCAGTTACAGACCGTGAATCCTGGCATTTCGGTGGAGAAAACACTCTGGCATGGGACAGATTCAGGCGCCACCGACAACATCAACCGATATGGATTCAACCGCAGCTACTGTGGCAAAAACGGTAGGACTTTTGGGGGATAGTGCCAAGGGTAGAGAGTAGGATGCCCCTTGGTGCGTAGTTCAATAGTTCATAGTGAGTTGTGCATGGTGGGTCTCACAAACTGAATGTAAATACTGGGTGGATTATGAATTAGTTTGGTAGGCATATGCATTAAGATTGAAACTTTGTTCGTATGTTACTTGCAGATCATTTGCAAGATTACCATTGCTTTCTGTTATAATACAACTTTTAATTTAAAATATTTAAACTTACTTTACAGTTAAATATATCGTGTAGAGATTGAGGTCATTTCATGGTCAATATTATTTTAAATCTTAATGCAAACTTTTTATGTCAAAATAATTATTTTGCCAACCTTTTCCATAACAGATGCCTTTTGCTTTTCAGCGACAAAGTATGGTGATGGGGTTTATTTCGCAGTCAATAGCAGCTACTCTGTGGGGAACAACTATTGCACATTGGACCCCAATACCGGAGAGCACAAGATCTATCAATGCAAAGTATTGGTAGGCCACTCTTGCCCAGGTACCAAAGGCATGAAAACTCTGCCTCTGAGACCAAACTCTGGAAACGTCTTCTTCGACTCTGCCACTGATGATTTGAACAATCCCATCATGTACATCATTTTCTACGACACGCAAGCATATCCTGAATACCTTATCACTTTCAAATAGAAAGAAACAGTATCAGGTCAGGAAAAAGTTGAGGAGGAGGAGAAACAAAAAGTAGAAGAAGGTGTAGAAGAAGAAAATGACAGCAACGACAAATAAGAAGAAGGTAGGGAAAGGAGGAAGACAGAAAATAAATGTCTTAGAATGGCTACTGAGGTGGAGGAAGAAAATTGTTTTTGTATTTGGATATACAAAAAATCATGTTAGTGTTTTATAATCTTTTAGCACATACTGTGACACTATGACCATTACAATGCTTTAGAAATTTGTTGTGAACAATGCTGCACCAATTGCTGTTTTATGGCTGTTGGTCTTAATCGTTTTTAAACGCATTGAACATTGCAAACAAAAGAGGAAATTTGTTATTCAGATATTATTTTTTTATTTACTGGTTGTTAAGGTTTTTATTCGGTGTGAAGTATTTATTTGTTTGTGTGTTTTATTTTATGGCTTCAGGTTTTTGTTTTCGTTCTTTCCAATAATTATCATGTATCTAGATGTGAATGAACGTGATCAGAACGGAATAAATCATCTTTATTATGGCTATTGATAGGGAATTTTTAAAGATACGTTTTGCTTTGACTTTGAGTACTATTTAGTGCATTTTTCACCCCTTTTGATACAATTCATCAACAAAAATACTTGAATATTCCGTAATTCCATTCTGAGTGACAGCTGAATTTTACTATTACCCCAATATTTTATGAATCACCCTAATGTTTACAAATGAAATCGGTTAATGAATTTAAAATCGGAAAGCAGACTAATGAATTTAGGACGATTTTAGTAGAATTATATTTTTACATTTTGAAAAATGTTTCATGGCATTTTTTAAAAAAATCTCATCAATGCTTGCTTGGTGGTCATCTATAATATTATGTAGCTATTTGTGTGTTGTTTATGTATTCGCAGGAGGGTACTTCTCCCTTTGCTCTCCACCAGCACCCGCCCCCACCCCATCTCCACCCCACGTTTCTTCGTTTTCCATAATTACAATATTTTCTCGCATTGTGTGTTATGTGGTTTGCTGTTTTCTTCCTTTTGTCTTTTTTTATTTATTTTGAATGTCTCTTTTGTAACTATTGAGTGTACTGGTGAAATTAGTAGTTGGATCCTGTTTTTTCATGTCGAGCCATTGTTATTTATTGTTGTAATGTACACAAAGCTCCTTATGTAATTTTATGCCATTCTTGCTGTCTGTCACGAGTCGGATTTTTTAAACCTGTGATAGTAGGGTTTCTAAGCCTGTTCTAGAGGGTGGAATGTGATAAAGAGAAAATAAATGAAAGTTTATTGCTAAGTTTGCAAATAGTGTAATTAGAACACGTGCATTTTTTGTTAGAATTGCTTCGTCACCCTAAACTGGTCAAGATTGCAGCTATATGGGTATGAGGGCAGGCGTGCATTATTATGTAGGCCTACCGTACAAGTTTTTGCAGTTAGCGAGGTGCGCACCGAATTAAAAGGTGCAAGCAAGTTAAACTACTGTGTTGAGCCAGATTGGTAAGTCACGGAGAGTAACTGGAAAAGATAAGTTTGCTCTAGTGCCAGCAGAGGCTTTGAGCGAGGATTGTGCGGGCGTAGTTTTGTACTATTTGCCGCCTATCTCAAGCAGAGTGTCGTCCCTAGGTGGCCATTTTGCTCGGATGCAAGCATATTTTTTAATAAACATGTATATATTTTATAGTATGAATGAAGAAAATATCGGTAAAGAAAGTGTGCTTTTGTATGCAGGGGAATAAATAATCTATATTTGATAAGTATTTTCAACGCTTGTGCAGAGAAGTAATTTATACACGACAAGTCTGAACTATTTGCTAACATTGTAAAAAGAAGTAAAATATAAATTAAAAGGATTCTTTTGTCGGATTAAGAAAAGATATATAATTTATAAATGGAATTTTATCGGTAGTTCTCAACAGTTGTATAGGGAAATAATTCATAAATTACAATTAATTTGTTTCCAATTATAATAAAGAGAAATAGTTTGGGAAAGTTCGTGCATTTCAACTATGATAAAGGGGTGTAATTTATTAACAAGCTTGTTAATGGATAGAATGGAGGAGGTTGTAACCTGCACTAGGATGCAGAAGAGTATGCGATTATTTTTCCTATACTTATTTGGTAAATAATCCTATAATTTACTCTTGTGTATGTCTTCGTGTATTGCTATTGGCTTCTCCATCAGCAGCGTAGCATCCTTGTTTTGTACGACGTGACTGGGTCTTGACCGTAGCAACACGCGAGCCCTTTACAACCTGGCATCTCAACTGAGCTGAGCATCTGAGGGAACCACGCTGGCCGCTGACTTCCATCCAGCGGGACTCTGGCTTAGAAAGTCCGTAACGGAAAGGTTTATTTCTGATTCCCTGTAAATTTGCTCAAAAATGAACTGCAAAGGAATATTTCAGTCGCCGGTTGTATAAAGCCAAATGTATATATAAGATAAGACAACTTTATTATCTCTTTCAAGAAATTGCATATAGTTAGTCAAGCATCTTGCATAATTGGTAGCCACTGAGAAATATTATTATTACTGTTTAGAATATTATTATGCATATGTATAATTAATATTTTGTACAAATAGTTAAGTAATTAATAATTCTACAGCCACTTGTAAAACTGTGTACGCTGTAAGAAGAAAGACTAAAGAAAATCATCATCTTATTTATTATTATTGTTTGTTTACCAGTTTTGTTTACATTATAGTTAAGTATGATTGTGGGTATACAGGGGATTTAGTTATATAACTATATAAATATATAGATTAGTTGTTGTTGTTTTTGTGATTAAAAATGTTGTAATTAGTGTTTTATGTGTTAGATTTTAGGGTGGTTGTTCTCGTGTGATACGCACACACGTGTGTACCCGTTGTTAAGGCATTGGATGTGACACTGTCTGAAGTATATTGTATACCCCCTAACCCTACCACTCCCTTCTCCCTTGTCTGGCTGTACTGCCCCAAGGGCTAGGAGCCTAGTTTAATGTTTTTGTTTCGATGTATGTGTAATAATAACAGGACACAGTTGTTGTTTTTTAAGTTCGAAGTTCTTTCAGTGCGAAGCGTGCCAGTGGCACAGTTCTTACCCTGATGAAAACCCACGTGGGGGTGCCGGGGTTTTCTGTATAAATAGTATCCCCACTTTCTAGAAATTTAGTGCTTTAAATTCCCACTGTCACTGTCTTTCTACTTTGTACTTTCTCATTCCTACTCTTTTCTTTCAACCTACTATCCTACAGTATCTTTTTCGCCAGAATAGTCAACTACATTTTTTCTTGAAAACTCTTCCTCTGCCAAATGGTCACTAGCGCTTCTTATGATATTATTTTGCAATGTAAGCATTTTATATGTATGTGTTTTGTTGATATTTTATAATGATGTTCATATTCTATTTGCTTTTTGTAAACGGGGATTCGATAAATTAGAGTATAGCCTCAGCGTCCACTGCGTGGGATACCTTTATTGTAAAGTGACCGGCTGGTTGAGTGCCTTCAGTGTTACCACTAGGGTTGTGTCGGCAGATCTTTTATACAAATCAGAGGTGGGTCTTCTTTCAATCAAGTTGTGGTCCTAATTTTGTGGTCCTGATTCGGCTCTTTGCATTCCGCTGGACCCTGTAAGCAATAAATTAACTAAATTACCCTGACGCAAGTTACGTTATAAAAATCAACTGAGAAAATTCGAAGTATCACAGTATACATCTCTCAAACAGTGTACAAGTGTGGACCATCTTAAATATAACGGGGACATTAGAAAAGTATCAAGTAATATTTCATGTTATATTTATGTATGGTATGTTCTTCAACCAGAAGGATCGACAGTTTATTAGTGGACCTAACGTTTTGTCGGTATTGCGTATTGGATGTGTTTTTTTTTCTGCAAATGTTTGATTGTTACTGTTGTAACTGCTTTCAATGTTACATTGATGGTGGTTGTGGCGTCGATGTTTTATTTTTCGTTCATATCAGATTCTTACTTATGTAAAAACACTTTCTAGAAATTTAGTGCTTTTAATTCCCACTGTCGCTGTCTTTGTCCTTTGTTCTTCCTCATTCCTACTCTGTTCTATCAATCTACTATACTATCTTCTTCGCTAGGCCAGTCACCAACCTTTTTTCTTCAAAACGCTTCTAAAACTCCTCATTTGTGTTTGAGGTCTGTTGGGTCAGATTGGGAATATTGGATGTTTCTGCAAGGTGGTCACTAGGGCTTCCTATGATGTTATTATTTAGCAATGTAGGCATTTTATATGTATGTGTTTGGTTGATATTTTATAATGATGTTTATATTCTATTTTGTTTTTGTAAACAGGGGTTCGATAAATTAGAGTATAGCCTCAGCGTTACCTGAATGGGATGCCTTTATTGTAAAGTGACCGGCTGATGGAATGCCTTCAGTGTTACCACTAGGGTTGTTTCATCGGATCTTTTATACGGATCAGGAGTGAGTTTTCTTTCGACCAAGTTGTGGTCCTGATTTTGTGGTCCTCATTCGGCTCCCTGCAGGCCGCTGGACCCTGTAAGCAATGAATAACTAACTAACTAACAATGACAATTTTAATTAATTCTAAGTGGAGATGGGACAGGGAATGGAAGAATAAGATAACAATGAAGCTATTTTGTTATTGATTTCTGTTCTTTTACTATTTTGTAAAAATAAATTTTACCACTTTTTGAAGTTTGTTACAATACATTCGATCAGTGAATCGATCGAATACATGCTTCGGTGTGAATGCTTTTCTATTCTTTTTGTTACCAAAACAAATAAACTAAACATTTAAATAAAAAATCAAAAACAAATCAATCCATCTATCTAGGACATCTAATGTATAAGTTGTCATGTCATTTTAAAAGCACATACTTTCCCTTAACTTTATCCATCCCATACTTCCGTGTGAAATTGACACCAAATTGGAAAAGAAAGTCTATATAAAAAACCCTTTAAATTAGCTTACATTGCTTTAAAACATCGTGTATTTATCAAAAGTAGTAGGCCTAACAGCTGTACATGTAGTCAAATGTAAATGGGAACGGTGATTCATTACAACGTTATAGAGGAATGACATTTTTACGCTGAATCAATAAACCGCAAAGATTTAACATATTTTAAACAGAAATGTATGTAAAAATAGTATATATTGTTGTAAAATGTGTAGATGTTATATATGTTTTTCTTTTTATTTCAATCTTATTGACGATATTGTTCTAAAGACAATATATTTCTTTTTGTAGTTGTGAATAGCCAAAATGTATTTAATAAATTGGACGCTTAACCTCAAATGGTGGGATTCTTTTTCTGCTTGGTGATCGGGTTTCTACTTGTTATATTGTTAATGTCCCATTTCAGTATAAACTTAATATTTTCATTTGAGAATTCTTGCTCTTTTGTTCTTTTCTTTATTTAGCATTTAAAATATTTTCACTCCAACGCTTCATTTTCGTGTGGGTAGTTTTTGAATAATTATGTATTCAGTGTTTGTTTGTTTGTTTTTAATATTAAGGTTTGTTAGGAAAGATAGACCCATATTTATATACGTATTTTTTATAATTATTGTAGAGACACCAGATTTTTTACAAACTCTATACATATAATAGTAATGCTTTTAGACTCGCGTGGGTGAAGCAGTTTGAGTCTATGTACATAACCCACAAATTCTGTTTTCCAGATTTTTCAAATCTCTGCGAGATAAGTCCTCAATTGTCCAAAAATGATATTAAAACCAAAAAAAA
Source organism: Oncomelania hupensis (assembly GCA_036898135.1). Taxonomy (NCBI): domain Eukaryota; kingdom Metazoa; phylum Mollusca; class Gastropoda; order Littorinimorpha; family Pomatiopsidae; genus Oncomelania; species Oncomelania hupensis. Next base: position 44,337,531 of record CM072515.1, on the reverse strand, counting down.
TCGTCCCTCCGTCTGTTTGTCCATATGTGCAAAACGTTAAAGTGTCTAGGTACTTGTAACCTATTTCATCTATCACAATCAAACTTGATAGGATAGTGAATATCCATAAGACCTCAAAAATTATCAGTGAGTGAATGACCTCACTTTAAGTTCCAAGGGCACAGGATCAACAAATGTTAGTAAAACAGTTACAGTGTTTCACAAAATTTCACTTTCCCGTTAAGTTATTAATACTGAACTAATGATTGTTTGAGCACTGATAGATATTAATGAGACACATGTCCCGGGAAAATTTGGTCAACTTCGTTCCAAGATCAAGGTCACTGGAGCTGTCCAAAGTCGGTTCATAAGATCTTTGAGTATTTTGAAGTGACCTTCATCCTAACCTATGAGAGATAAAAGATTGTTGAAGATAGAGATCAATGTCTGATCTTTCATATATGTGACGTGTGTGCATTCACCGTGAAGGTCAAGGTCATTTAAGGCCTTATAAAAAACATTTTTTAATGGCTCTATTTTTGACCCACAGTATGCATCAACACTTGGTTATTTGATCATACATGATCATGAGCATCATCGATTATGTGAAGGTCAAGGTCATCGAAGGTCAAGGTCATCCAAAGCTCACTGGTCTTGTTTGTTTGTTTGTTTGTGTTTGTTTTGGGGGGTGGGGCATAAAAAGAAAGAAAAAAGAAAAATTACTCTTATATAGCGCACTTATAAGCTCAGAGAGCTTCTCAAAGCGCTGGCCACTACTATCCAGCAATCACAAAATAGTTTGCTGAAGTTAGGATTCGAACCCACGTCGCCCGAGACGCGCGTACACACGTCGTGGGCTCTGACGACTGATCTATCCCTGCCGCCATAATACAAAGTTTGCTATAGATTATTTGATCAGGCATGAGCGTCCATTTCGATCTGGAGGTCAAGGTCATTTTAAGGCCAAGATCATCGCAAGATCAAAATCAGTATCTTCATTTGATGCCAACGTTTTTCTGGGCACTGATTTTCATGTAGAATATTTCAAGTTCCACAAGGAACATGTGAGTCATATGGGCTTTGCTCTTTTAGTTTCCAAAAGAATTGATTTCTTTAAAAAATCTTAGACAGATCACCTTACTACACTTTTGTATGTGAAAATCGCTTATGTTTACATAGTTTTATATTTAGAATAGAAAATTGCTCCCTCTTCCACTCCCTCCCCCACTCGCCCTTCGCTTCCCCCATCCGATTCCCTCCTCCTCCTTCCTCCTTCCTCCCCTCCCCGTGGAGGTACCGGTGTTGTTGTTGTGGGTTTTTTTTTGTTTGTTTGTTTTTATAAATATTGTCACAGACTATACCCAGACGGAAAACTCCCGTCATTTTGCGTTTCCTTGTACAAGAATTGCGTCCCTTGAAAATGGGTTTGACAGTGGTCATAATGGAGGGGTGTCGGATAGCGCAGTGGTTGGAGCACTCGCTTTTGTGTCGCAAGTTAAGCACCGTCCAATGCGGTTAGCACATGGATGGGTGACCGCAAAACGTGAAGCGACAAATAACAACGCCCCCAGTTGACTCAACTGTGACTGAGTACCTACTTTTTTAAGGGTGGGGAAGGTAAAGCAGCGAGGGAGAGAGATGGGCATCACCCTCATTATACTGGCCCAAGATAAGTGTGATCTCCAACATCACGCTCCCCTACGGCCACAAGGCTATGGGACTACCTTTACCTTTTACCATAATGGCGACTGTGAAAGTGAAGCGCAGAGCATGAGAGAATCACTGGGTGGCACCGAATTGCAGCAACAATTTGCACACTTTCAGTTGCAAAGGGAAATCTTTCTTTCGTTATCCGCTCGACGAATCAAGTTATGTGTGATAATTACGTATAATTGCATGCTATTTGCAAAATATTTAACTGTGCACAAAGCCTACGCACACAAGAACAAAAAAGTGGATTAACTCCTTTGACAGTTTAAAAAATTCCTTTTTGCAATGATTTGTTAAAGCAAAAATGTCCAGATTTTTAAAAATAAAATATAACAAAATAATTAAAGCGTTGCCACTTTATGCAGCTTTTTCAAAAACACAAAAGGATGGTGTTATGTGATCCAAAATGTAGTAAAGCAACAAACTGTTATGCAACGGTATCCTGAAACATGTCAGTTCTATATTTAGTCATTGTATGTGAGCTTAGTTTAGTTTAAAGACACTTGAATGAAATTGTTTGTTATATAATGCATAATTATTAAGTATTTTTGCTTTTGTTGATATATTAAAATTTACCTTGCTACCTTCATTCCATATTTGGTTGAACTTTGTTGTGTACATTGATATTGAAAATGATGCTAAGAACCTCACTCTTCAACATTCTTTCCTTCTCTCCCACTTTTTCCTGTCTTTCTCATCACATTCTCACCTTCTCTCCCACCTTTTTCTGTCTTTTTCATCAAATTCTCACCTTCTCTCCCACCTTTTCCTGTTTTTCTCATCAAATTCTCACCTTCTCTCCCACCTTTTCCTGTCTTTCTCATCAAATTCTCACCTTCTCTCCCACCTTTTTCTGTCTTTCTCATCAAATTCTCACCTTCTCTCCCACCTTTTCCTGTTTTTCTCATCAAATTCTCACCTTCTCTCCCACCTTTTCCTGTTTTTCTCATCAAATTCTCACCTTCTCTCCCACCTTTTCCTGTCTTTCTCATCAAATTCTCACCTTCTCTCCCACCTTTTTCTGTCTTTCTCATCAAATTCTCACCTTCTCTCACACCTTTTCCTGTCTTTCTCATCAAATTCTCACCTTCTCTCACACCTTTTCCTGTCTTTCTCATCAAATTCTCACCTTCTCTCCCACCCTTTTCTGTCTTTCTCATCAAATTCTCACCTTCTCTCCCACCTTTTTATGTCTTTCTCATCACATTCTCACCTTCTCTCCCACCTTTTCCTGTCTTTCTCATCAAATTCTCACCTTCTCTCCCACCTTTTCCTGTCTTTCTCATCAAATTCTCACCTTCTCTCCCACCCTTTTCTGTCTTTCTCATCAAATTCTCACCTTCTCTCCCACCTTTTCCTGTCTTTCTCATCAAATTCTCACCTTCTCTCCCACCCTTTTCTGTCTTTCTCATCAAATTCTCACCTTCTCTCCCACCTTTTCATGTCTTTCTCATCAAATTCTCACCTTCTCTCCCACCCTTTTCTGTCTTTCTCATCAAATTCTCACCTTCTCTCCCATCTTTTTCTGTCTTTCTCATCAAATTCTCACCTTCTCTCCCACCTTTTCATGTCTTTCTCATCACAATCTCAACCATCTTTTTTACATGTTTTCATATTGGTTAAATATTTATTCTAGCGAATGTATGTGTTTTGATTTAATGTTCCAACTCACACACATACCAAAATATTAGAACAAAAACATTTTTTAAAAATAACAATAAAAATATCAACAAATCCAAGTGAAAGTATTTACAAATAATGAGAACTAAATTCAGATATTACAAATTGCAACAACAAAAACACATAAGTTCAAGTTGAATTTATTGCTAATTATACATTATAAATACTAGGAATATGTTTTGGTACAATGCGAAATTGAACATACAAGCTGAACAACGCACGGCTGAAACACGTACACTGAATGTGTGTGTGGCCGTGTGCTACTGTTTGTGTTTAAACTTCACCTGCTTCTTAATGTTTGTGTTTTGTTTTGTTTTCATTTATTTAGCGGGTTGTCCAGTCAGAGTGTACATATGAAACTCCACATTCATTAATTCTTATTCTATATACAGTCCTATCCTATTCCGTAACTCAAAGGTCGTTGGGGCACCACAGATGATCGTTTAATCAGCGTACTCCATCTTTCTCTGTTCTCAGCAAACCTCATGGCCTCGTTCAATGTCAAACCAGTCCATTCTCGAATGCTGTCCTCCCACCTCTTTTTTCTGTCTCCCTATTCTTCTGCCCCTTTGGACCGAGCCTTGCAGGATGGTTTTTGCAAGGCCTGATGCTCTGGTGACGTGGCCATACCATCGGAGTTTCCGTTTCTTCACTACTGTGAGCATGTCATCGTGTTGTCTTATGGCTTGTGTGATGGTCTGTCAGACTTCGTTGTTGGTGATGTGCTGGGTATAGGAAATACCCAGAAGTCTTCTGTAGTACCTCATCTCCATACTTTGTATTCTTCTTTGTAGATCTGCTGTGATGGTCCATGTTTCGCAAGCGTATAGGAAGATGGAGATGACAAGAGAGCGCTAGCAGCTCTCTTGTCATCTAGACTTATGGTCCTGTCTTTCCAAATGGGCTTCAACCTAGTCAGGGCAGTAGTTGTTTGTGCGATCCTGGAGAGGACATCCTGTCGGGACCCATTATCTGATACAATGGCTCCTAAATATTTGAAGCTGTGCACTGTATTGAGGGATTGGCCTTGGACGTGGTGTCCATGTTGGTGCCTTTGGTGTTGTTGGTCATCATTTTGGGTCTTCTTTGCACTTATTTCCATTCCATAGGCTCTGTACAAGCTGTTCAAGTTCTTGTTCCTCTCTAGCCAATCCATCAATGTCATCCGCAGAACGGAGGTTGGAGATTGCTCTAACCCCTATGCTGACTGTGCCTTCGTGATCTGCAAGGGCATCTGACTCGATGCTCTCTAGGAAGATGTTGAAGAGTGTTGGGGAGATTAGGCATCCTTGACGCACACCGATTGTTGTTCTGAACCAGTTCCCGATGGCGCTGTTGTGGAGGACAGCACTGGTAGCCTTGTCATACAGGCTTTTAATGACTTCAATAATTTTAGGGCTGATGTTGTACACTCTCATGGTTGTCCACATTGCTGCATGCCAGAATCGGTCAAGCGCTTTCTTGAAGTCTACACACTCATGACAATGTAGATGTTGTTTGTGCTTTAGGTATTTATCGCAGATTATTCTGAGGTTGAAAATCTGTTCAGTGGTACTTCGCCCTGCCTTGAATCCTGCTTGTTCTTCAGCTATGATTTGTTCAGCTTGGGGTTTCAACCTGTTGAGTATTATTTTCAGGAGTGCCTTACTTGAATGACTGACGAGGCTGATGGTGCGGTAATTTTCACACTCCTGACGGTTACTTTTTTTTTTGGGAAAACTGATGACAAGCGAATGGGTCCATGGTGTATTGATTGATTGATTGTTGCTTTAGGTCCAGCGGACTCTTCCGAGCCAAATCAGGACCGGACAACCCTCGATCCGCATAAAAGATCTGCTGAAACAACCCTAGTGGGAAAACTGAATGCCCTCCACCGGCCAGTCACTTTACAATAAAGACATCCCACGCAGGGGACGGCTGAGGCTTTACCCCAACAACTCGAACCCCCGGTTACAAAAACAAAATAGAATACAAATATCATTATAAATTATCAACAAAACACATACATATAAAATGCCTATATTGCTAAATAATAACATCATAGGAAGCCCTAGTGACCACCCGGCAGAAAGCGTCCAATACTCCCAAGCTGATCCAACAGACCCCATACACAAACAAGGAGTCTTGTCCAGGAAGTCCATGGTGTAGGTCACTCCCCACTCTGCCAGATCTTGATACAGATAATGGTGTATGCGTCAATCATCGCTTCTCATCCGGCTTGCAGCAATTACGCGAGTGTGTTTTCCACTCCCGCTGACTTCCCCTTCTTTAGTGATTGCACTGCTGCCTCAACTTCTTCTCGGAGAATTGGGAGGATTTTTTCCTCTTCTCCGTTCTGGGGACATGCTAGAACTGATGGGTCTCCGTTTGGTGTATGCTCTGTCCATCTAGCCAAGCCTTCTTGTTCTTCTGTAAGGTATATGCCAGACTTGCTTTGGATCGTGGAGACTTTGGGCTGTTAAACACTTGTCAGCCGCTTCACAGTCTGGGAGGCCTTCTTGCTGTTGTTCTTGTTCATACTATTCTCTATTTCCTGGCATTGCTCTTTTATCCAGTTCTCCTTTGCTGTGCGCATGACGTTTTGGATCTCATTGTTGTTTTTTCGGTAGGCATCAGCTCCCTGTGAGGAGATCTGTTTCTTTTTCATTCTCTTCGTTTATCACACAGGTCGACAGCTCCCACAATATGCAGTGGTGCAAATTTCCCTCCAATTGTGGCTTGGAATATTCCTGCCACCTCCGGGTCTTGCAGTTTGTCGAGGTCAAACTTCAGTCTGGTGCACTTTGCTGTGTTTACTCTCTTCAAGTGGAGCCGGAAGGACATCATCACGAGATCGTGGTCACATCCGATGTTTGCTCCTGGAAAAGTGCGTGTCCTGCCAATGTTGATGCTTGATCTGAAACGCTTTTTGACCATGATGTAGTCGATCTGGTTGTAGTGCTCTGTGCCATGTCCATTGTCTGGATTTCTTTGGGAGACCAAGCGTGTTTGCCAGTTTCAGATTGTTGTATCTGGCAAACTCCAAGAGTCTCAGACCCCTGTCATTTGTCTCGTTGTTGCAGTGGGGTCCACATGTGTCTCCCCAGTTGTGGTGCGCATCTTGGCCAATCTTGGCATTTCAGTCGCCTTGCACTATGACTATGTCCGCCTTTTGGCACTTGGTCAAGGACATCCTGCAGATGTTCATAGAAATCCTCGACTTCCCTATCGTCATAGTCTGATGTTGGGGCATAGACCTGGCTGATGGTGATGTTGAAATGGGCTGCTCTCAGACGGATGGTAATGAGTCTACTAGAGACTGGGCGGCAACCAATGACAGTGGCTAGAATGTCTTTGGCTTTAATCTCTACCGCTGTAATAAAGCTTGTGGCCTTTGTGGGTCCTTATTTCACCTAAGCCTTTCCAGCGCAGTGTGCTGATACCTAAGATGTTCCATCGATAGTGGTCCAACTCGTGGGCCAGTTCTTATAATTTTCCCTCCGCAGTTAGGGTCCTGACATTCCAGGTTCCTATGACGATGTTGTTTCTTGTGCAGATCCTGCTAAATAGTCCATTAGTAGCACACTTATCACCTACGTCCTGGTGACCAACGGAAGGCGCGGTCCTTGGTGACCCGGTATGTAGTGAATGGTTCTTTTCATCATATGCTTTGTTTTGGGCAAGAAAGACCTGGCAGGGCCCAATCCTCTCCAGGCTCCACGAGTACAGTGTGGCTCGCCTTGGCCCCGAGCACGTGGTCGTTGAACCTGGCCGGTGACTTATGTGTAGAAGACTTTCGCCCAGTGATGCCGTGCTGACATCACCCCTGTTAATCGCCTCTTACGACACGCCGGGAAACGTTGGGTCTATTCTATTCAGTGCTCGAACCCACAGAGCAGTTATTCTATTTATATTGTTTTATTAATATTTTGATATAAAAATTCTTATGTATGGTTTTTTAAATACTGATTGTTGGTGTTTTTTGTACTACTGACATATATTTATACTATTTTGTATCACTGTGTAGTGTTTTTTTACTTACAAATGTTTTTGTCGTGGCTTCACTATGTATTATTACCGTTGTTACCGTTGGTGTCTTTGTAATGTGTGAGCGCGTGCGTGTTTGTATGTGGATTTTATACTTTTTTATATTTGGATGTGATGTTCGTTATTATTTTTTATGATGTTCCACTTGTTTTTGCTTTTTTTTAAATCTCGTATTTTAATATTGTTTAAATATGTATTCTTTTATGTGTATTTGTTTACGGGTGAACGTTTAGTGCAGACTTTAGTTTGATTCTGCGCTTGAGAAAATGAATTATTATTATTATTATTATTATTATTATTATTATTATTATTATTATTATTATTATTATTAAATTATAAACTACACATCCACACAAACCACCAGAAATCATTGTACATAATTCCAGTAGGCTTATTATCGATCATTGTTCCATAGGCTTACAGTGCAGCAGCGTTACAGAAGTGCAGACACGTGAGTTCATTCACATGCATAGACTGGATCTTGCACAGCAATTAAACAAATTACAATAACTAATAATAGTTATACAATTCTTGATAATAACAACATCATAAACAATGAGTTAATACATCAATTCTAACGCTCGGATATATATATTCAGGGTGGGCCAATAAAATGTTACCACTTTTGAATTGTACATAAGTTTTTACAATGAGAAGGTTTTCAAAAAATTCCTTCATAGAAATGTCACGAAAGCACCAAATTATCATTTGATACCAAAGGTTTCCCACTTTTTCACTCGTTCTGTACACAGTTTAATAATTGATGATATGCCCAATCCACGTTCCTCTTCTCTGGATTACAGTTGCAACACGCACATTGAAGTTTATGATGATATTGCCACACATCTCAAGTGAGATTCTCCGAATTTCCTGACGGATGTTGGTCTTCAGGACCCAATGGTCTGTGGGTTGTTGTAGTATACTACCTCCTTCATGATCCCCCCTAAGAAGCAGTCTGCGGGAGAAAGATCAGGGGAGTAGGCAGGTCATGAGTTGTCTGTGCGCCATGAGATAAGCTTATCTCAGGAAAGAATTGTTTGAGGAAATCCAGTGAACAAATTGATTATGTTTGGTATCAAATGATAATTTGGACATTGGTGTGTATACAATTTTCGAAAACGTTCTCATAAAAAAAAAAAAAAAAGATTTACGATTAAAAAAGTGGTAACATTTTATTGGCCCACCCTGTATATATATCGAAAAAGTTAGCAGTTTTGGACGACACAAATACTATCGGATCTATTGATCTGTAGTAGCATCTGCTGCAGCTATCAACCCATTCTCAAGGGAGGAAAACCATAAAAATGGCTTGTAAGTGTTATATAATTATATAGGAGTTTTCCCTCTGGGTATTCACACTTTTCTGCTAACCTATGCACCAACGGGAATCCCCTCATGTAAGAGGGGTAACTTTTCGATACCGTGAAACATACTTCCGGTTTTTTTCTCCGCGTATTGTTTATCCGAGTGTTTTGAGTGAGTTATTTCCAAATATTCAAGAATATATATATATTTTTTGGCTGCAGTTTATTATCCCTTTTTATCGGGAAACTCTGGGGAAGGCGTAGGCGCAGCCAGTGGCGCGCCCAAACCCTACCTACCTAACATTATTTGTGATTTTTTTGAAATTTTTGCTGAGGGAGCAAACCGGAGTACCCGGAGAAAACCCCCGAGACGTTGCCCGAGTCGAATGTAAATAATATTCGGAGAAACATAACGCCCAGGTGCTGGCTCGAACCCACACCTGTCAGGCACCATTGGTTTCTGGCTTGTGGACAAGGCAAGTTAGTCCCGCCTTAGCCCACTTGGCCACAACGCTCGTTATGTCGAATATGTCGAATCACATGAGAAAGCGTGGTTCTTTCTCCAATGCATGAAAAAATTATGGCAGAACATGATGAAACATTTAGAGATCTTTGTCCCATGGTGTCGTGCCATAGGTTTTCTTGGATTGCAAAGCAAAACAAAAACAAAAACAAAAAATATCGTTTTTGAGACTGATTTAATTTTTTTAATAGTTTTTTTTTTTTTGCCAATTTTTTTTCAATTGTCTGTGTCCTTTTCATTTCAAGTGAAAGCCATTCATGTTTGTGCATAAATTTTCTGGCTCTAACAATCGTCGTTTTCGGCAATTTGCCATATTTAAAAGTCACGCATCAAGCTTTGAGAAAAACAAAACAAGCCAGACCGGAACTTGGTTTCACTCTAACCTCGTTTTGAGTTATAATGGCGATACCCACGAGTTTTTATGAGAGGTGCCGGAAAGTTGTGAATAGTCTGCGATAGCATCCACACTTTGTGGAAATTCAGTGTTATAAATTAACACTGTTTCTGTCATTCTCATTTCTTCTTCCTCGTTCCTAATCTGTTCAATTAATCTAGGCTACTATCTTCTTCGCTAGACCGATCATCTTCCCTTTTTTTTGAAAACTTACCCCAAACTTTGTGTATGGGGTTTGTTGAGTCATCTTGGGAATATTGGACGCTTTCTGCTAAATGGTCACTAGGGTTTTCTATAGTAGTAGTGTTTAGCAATGTAGAAATTTTATATGTATGTGTTTCGTTAATATTTATTAATGATGTTGTTACACTCGAATCGATGTTGATGTTTTTCTTTATCAGTATTTGATTCAGCCCCGATGCTGAAGTCCTGATAAGGTGTAACTCTGATTCGTTTATCCACGCAGCCTGCTCACTCATCAACAAGTCTTGAGTCGACGTATGAAGTTTTCCACTTTTATTCAGCACACATCAACAACTGCATACAATCGCTCAATCGCCTTTCCACTCTCAAGTTTAACTTTCCAACTCACTATCAACAACTCTCACAACAACACACGGAGCATCGAATATATAATTTTTTTCTCTCAACTCGAGATGACCTCAGGACGTTCTAGAAATGACGCATTACAACCAATCAGAATTAAAGATCGTCATCACTGTCTTACGTCATACATCTCTCTACACATACCCGGAACGTTCTCTCACCTCGACATTCATCGGGAAATTTCTATCGAGAGTAAACACGCAGGTCTAGAGAATTCTCCAATAATATCGACTAACGAAAATTATCAACGTTATACAAAGCCTCTCCTAACAACAATGCAAACTCAAATCAAAGGTAAATAAACTCCATTATTGAATACTTTGCAAAACGAAACGATTAGATCTATCGTGCGTGTTTCAGACATACTACCATTGGCGTTTCAACGTAACATAACCCCCCACTCAAGAAGAAATTTACCCAATTTCTTTCAACAACGTTGAAACGTAATGCACAAACAAAGTTTTAATTCTGGACCTTCTGAATACTGTCATTGTGTTCAGTTCATTCACACAGAGTCAATGTTCTTCCATCTGCAAGTCTATCTGGATATTGTCAATGTTCTCAGTTCATCCACATAGTCAATGTTCTTTACTCACACACTCTGCTGAGGAAGTCCGCACCAACATTGTCTGATCCTTTAATAGATTCTACTCACATGTTAAAGTTCTGCAAGTATATAGCCCATCTCATGATCCGACTGTTCACAAACTTGGCAGAGTTTAAGTAAGTTAACGGCTTATGATCAGTCTGCAGCACGAACTTCACTCCTTTAAGGTACAGTTCGAACTTCCGGATTCCCCATATGATGGCAAGGCACTCTTTCTCCATGGTCGAGTAATTTTTCTCAGCCCTGGACAGCTTCTTGCTGGCGTAACTGACCGGAAATAGTTTCCCTTCGTGCTCTTGCATCAGTATGGCGCCGATGCCTTCGTCCGCTGCGTCTGTCCTTAAGACGAATTCCTTGGAAGTATCGGGCAGTCGTAGCACCGGATCCTTCGAAAGGAGGTCGCGCACAGTCTGGTATGCCCTCTCATGAGACGGTCCCCACTGCACTTGGTTTGGACAGCCTTTCCGCACCAGGTCCGACAAAGGTGCTGTGATGGCTGAGTAGTTCGGTACGAACTCTCTATAATACCCAGCCAATCCCAGGAAAAATCGTACTTGCTTCTTTGTTTGGGGACGTGGAGCGTTCAGAATTTTGGTGACGTTTTCTAGCAGAAGCCCCTTTTGTCCTTCTTTCAGCGAATGGCCGACAAAGTCGACGTTGTCAGTCCTCAGAATGCACCTACTGGGTCTCACGGTCAGGTTAGCCTCCGTTAGACGGTGAAACAGCTCCCTCAAGGTCTGCAGATGCTCCTCCCAGGTGCGGGTGCGGACCAGCAGGCCGTCCCAGCAACACACGACGTTGTCCATCCCTTTGAGCATCTTCCTCATTCCTCTCTTCAGGGTAGCTCCGCTGTTGACCATGCCAAAGGGCATCCTTAGGCACTCGTACGTTCCATCAGGAGTTATGAAAGCAGTCTTTGGTATGTCCTGTTGACGCACGGGGACTTGCCAATAACCCTTGCTGAGGTCAATCTTTGAGAAGATCCTACTCCCGATAGTTGGCGGAAGAGGTCTGCTGCGGTAGGCATCGGCTCAGGGTCGAAGACGGTGATCTTATTACCCTTCCTGTAGTCGATGCATACTCTGTTGCTGCCGTCCTTCTTCTTCACGACCACGACAGGGGACGCGTAGGGGGAACTGGACTCCCTGATGATGCCCATTTCCAGCATCTCATCGATGTCTTTCTTCAAGGATTCGCGGGCCTTGAAAGGGATCGGGAAGGGTTTTGATCGAACGGGAATATTTGAAGTGAGGTGGACTTCATGTTCGACCAAAGTCGTAGAGCCTGGGACATCGCTGAAGCTATGGGGAAACTCGCCCATAAGGTCCTTGAGCTCAATCTTTTGACCTTCCGTCAAGCGTGGTCCTAGCTTAACATCATTGATGCCTTCTTTGCTATGGAAGTCTCCCAGTTCCAACAGTTCCTCGCTGTCAAAGCTGTTGTCGATCTCAGCTGCTGTTGCTGCATGCACAGTCTCTGATGGCCTTTCCACGTACAGCTTAAGGAGGTTGGCGTGGTATATCTTGGAATGCTGGCCGACCTTCACCTTGTAGTCGTTGATTCCCACCACGGTCTCCACTGCATACGGGCCTTTCCACTGCATCAGCAACTTATTGTGATCAGTAGGTAGCAGCACCAGCACTTTGTTGCCAGGTTTAAACTTCCTGTTCACAGCCCTACGATCATAGTAGTGCTTTCCACAGTCCTGGGACTTCTTCAGGTTTTCTCTGGCTATCTCGAGAGTCTGCTCCAGCTTCTCCCGTAGCTCAAACACGTACTGGTAGCTGTTCTTCACCTCTGGGGTCTCTACTTCTTTCGTCCACAGTTCTTTCAGGATGTGCATCTGCCCTCTGATGGTTCTTCCGTACAGCAGCTCGAACGGAGAAAAGCCGGTGGACTCCTGCGGTACTTCTCTGTAGGCGAAAAGTAGGGCGTTGATGTAGCGATGCCATTGTCTGGGCTGCTCGCTGCACAGTTTCTTCAGGGTGGACTTCAGCGTAGCATTGAACTTTTCGACGAGCCCGTTGCACATTGGATGGTAGGGTGTCATAGTTAAATGCCGGATGCTCAGCAGTCTGTTGACCTCCTTCATGCAGTCAGAGACGAACTGCGTCCCGAGGTCTGTCAGGATCTCTTCAGGCACTCCAAGTCTGCTGAACATGTCCACCAGCGCCTCTGCAACAGTTTCAGTGTCAATCTTCTTCAGAGGCACTGCTTCTGGGTACCGAGTCGCATAGTCCACTAAAGTCAGTACCCACCGATGACCTTCTTCACTCGGAGGTCTTATTTCGCCGATTAAGTCTAAGGCCACCCTCTTGAAAGGTCGGTCGATCAGAGGCATCCTCTGCATAGGCACTTTCGGGACCCTTCCTCGAGGTATGGTCTTCTGGCAAATGTCACATGATCGGCAGAAACGGCTGACGTCCGCATGAAGTCCTGGCCAGTAGAACACCGCCTGGATTCTATCCGACGTCTTCTTGATACCCAGGTGACCTCCCATGATTGAGTCATGCGCTACTTCCATCACCTGGCGCCTTAGGGGTAACGGTACCAAGACTTGACGTAGTGGTTTCCCTCCGTTGACCCTCGGGTGCTGGAAGATTCGGTACAGGATCTTGGCCTTCACCTCAAAATAGACCGTACCACTGCCTTTGGTCACGTGGTCTTGGCGGTTCCTGTACTTGTTTAAAGTACTATCAGCTTCCTGGAGCTGGATCAGCTTATCTCTGTCCACGATGGCAGCTTTAGAGTTGTCGGCGACCTTCAGTGGCGTAGACGTCTTGTCTCTCTTGGCCTGGGCCCTGGTAGTAACAGCACCGACGATCTCTGGTCGGCAGGGCTGAGCCGGAGTAGCCACATTATCCCGTAGCAGCTCTGTAAGGTCTCCATCGGGAAATGGCAATGGATCCTCCTCCACAACTTCGACGCGTTGGGTTGAGGCAGGACTCCACTCTGGATCGGGGTCGTCGGGCCGTCTCGCGCCGTCGATATTCCCGATCATCAAATCATACAGCGGCTTCTTCAGGCAAACCGCTTCGACTTCGCCTATGTAGAAAGGGGTGTTGACATGAATTTTTGCAACTGGCGCTTTCACACATTTGCTGTCAGCCATGAGTGTCCATTTAGAATCGCCAGTGAATTGTTCTTTAGCGATTAGGTCTTCTCTGACGATGACCCCACTGCAGCCAGAGTCTCTTAGAACAGTCACTTCATGATTTCCGACGCGTCCCTTTGAAACAGGCATGTTCTGGACGGTCACAGCTGCGCTGGCGACGACGGGGATGGATTTTCCGTTGGCAAGGAGAAGTTGGCCATCGGTCATGCACTCTTGCACGTCCGCAGGAGTAGCTGTGCGCTTGGTCTCACTCGGAAGAATGACGCTCCCGCCGCACACTTGATGGTCAGATCTACTGTTTTGAAGTTGATTGGAGAACCGCCTCTGCAGGTTGCCCGCCGCTGCATTGTCCGTACTGCTCCGCTGCCCGCTACTTTTGTTTTGAGGACAGTTAGCCGCTCTGTGGTCTGTAGCGTTGCAAGTGAAACAGCCTCTTGAATGCCCTTCCCTGGGAGGTGGCGTGGAGTCCGTCTGTTTCTGGTTCGTCTGGCTCCCCTGGATCTGGTTCACATGGTTTCCAGTCTTTTGAAAATGTTTCGTCGCGCTGGGTGGCCCCAGGGTCTTCCCATGAGCGATGAGATATCTTTCAGCAGCCTCAGTCACATCTTTAAGCGTCTGCAGCTTTTGTTCTTCTAAGTGGGTCGCTAGGTCCTTGTGACAGGCATTGAGAAATTGTTCCTTCACGATCAGGTCATGGAGACTGTCGTAAGACTTCCTTTCGCCTGATAACTCCACCCACTTGTGTAGATATGACGACAGGCGCTCCACAAACTGCTTTGGCGTCTCGTCTGACTTAGGCCGGCATTCACAGGAAGCGTTTACGGGTAGCCCTTCTCTGTAAAGTTGTAGCACTGCAATAGGGCCTCTTTCAAGACGTCGTAGTCTTTAGCGTCATCGTCCGACAATCTGGTGTAGACGTCGAGTGCTTGCCCCGTCAGAAGTGCACTTAGTCGAATCGCCCAGTCTTGAGGTTGCCAGTTAGAGCTTTTGGCAAACCTTTCAAATCTCGCCAAATAACTGTCGATCTGGTCCTTCCCGTCGACAAACGCTGGCAATTTTGGAGCTTTGTTGTCATTGATAACAGGTGGCGCATGCTGATTGTTTTGGATACGCGCCAACTCTAGCTGGTATTGACGCTCAGCTTCTCTTTCTTGACGCCGCTCTTCTCTTTCTTGACGCCGCTCTTCTCTTTCTTCTCGGCGACGCTGCTCTTCTAATTCTCTTTCTTCATGGCGACGCTGCTCTTCTAATTCTCTTTCTTCACGGCGACGCTGCTCTTGTAATTCTCGTTCTTGTATTCTCTCCTGGGATTTGACGTACTCCGTCAGCTGTTTGCCTTTTAGATTCAGTTCAACTCCTTTCTGCCAGAAATCAGCCATCTTAATGCTTTTCTGGAAAGTTCTTTTCTGGAAAGTTCTTGACTGTGCTGTACCTTTCTAGACTGTTCTAGAACAGCACGCTTTCTGCAGTAGCGCTGATGCTTGTCACTAGTCGCTTTCGCTGACGCAGGCCCCGCTGTCCTCGTCGTATGCGACGCTGCACCACGCTGGTGTTGATGTATACGCTCTTGTGCTGAAGTAGACGCGACGTCCGCTCACCGCTCTCTGTAACACTGGCGATGTAGCTCCGAGACTGTCCCTCGACGTAGTCTTGCGGCAGCCACGTAGTCCCGCTCTGTTGTTCGCTCACGAAGCAACTCTTCGGCGACTACACGCCCTTGCAGTCAACCCGAATCTATCGGATGTAGTCCCAGTATGTTGGCCCCTCTCGACGCAACTTGTTGGCGGCTACCCTCGATGACTGCCTCTCGTAACGTTGACTCGCTTGTTGTAGCAGTTGAACCCTTGGCTATGGCGTGAATCGCGGCTTGACCCCCAAAATGTTACACTCGAATCGATGTTGATGTTTTTCTTTATCAGTATTTGATTCAGCCCCGATGCTGAAGTCCTGATAAGGTGTAACTCTGATTCGTTTATCCACGCAGCCTGCTCACTCATCAACAAGTCTTGAGTCGACGTATGAAGTTTTCCACTTTTATTCAGCACACATCAACAACTGCATACAATCGCTCAATCGCCTTTCCACTCTCAAGTTTAACTTTCCAACTCACTATCAACAACTCTCACAACAACACATGGAGCATCGAATATATAATTTTTTATCTCAACTCGAGATGACCTCAGGACGTTCTAGAAATGACGCATTACAACCAATCAGAATTAAAGATCGTCATCACTGTCTTACGTCATACATCTCTCTACACATACCCGGAACGTTCTCTCACCTCGACATTCATCGGGAAATTTCTATCGAGAGTAAACACGCAGGTCTACAGAATTCTCCAATAATATCGACTAACGAAAATTATCAACGTTATACAAAGCCTCTCCTAACAACAATGCAAACTCAAATCAAAGGTAAATAAACTCCATTATTGAATACTTTGCAAAACGAAACGATTAGATCTATCGTGCGCATTTCAGACATACTACCATTGGCGTTTCAACGTAACAGATGTTTATATTATGTTTTGTTTTTGTAAACATGGGTTCCATAAATTAGAGTACAGCCTCAGCGCAGCGTCCCCTGCATAAAAGCCTGACGCTCATGTCCTAGAGGGTTTGTGTAACACCCATCAAACACTAGGTCCCTCCTTCCTCGTTCCAGTCTGCCCCGGATAGTGCTCAGTTGTCGACGATGCGGCTACAGCTGAGTGTTTCCATCTTGGGCGGCTGGTTAGGCCCTGTTTGGGCCAGCTCTTCAGCTGGAAAAGTGCTATACTCGGAATAATTTTAAATTGAAAAAAAAAAAAACCTTTCTCCCAAAATAATGTGTAGGCCTAGTATTTGTTGTCCCGTTTTGATTGGTCGCATCATGTAGAAAAGTTCCCAAATAAATAGCAGAAAAACGTTCATTCAAGTCCGAAAACGCCTGTTCCATTTTACTTTTAATTCCTTCTCGACTGTCACACTATAATTGCTGTTGTAGGTGTTGTCTATACAGCCTCACTTTCTATACAATTTGTTTCGAACGAAATGACTGGCAAATCTACTTTTTGGTGGCCTCGTCTCGTGTAAAGGGAAGCAACAACTGCCTTGAATGAAGCGAAGTATGCAGTTGTGTCCCTTGCACTATAGTTGGTGATTCTGAATACTCGATTACTTTACTTTGTCATACTCAGTTCAGGAGTTTGTTCGACTACTCTGAAATTGTAGTAATAATTTAGTTATTTAGCAATGTTTGGGGTTTGGGCGAGGATGGTAGTGAGTAGTCGGGGATGAAGCAACGGGAGGAGGAGGCAAATTTGTCTCATTGTCGCATTCACGTTTCTAGACTCTAGACAACATCCCATGTCAACACAATTGTCGAGTATAACCTTTTTGAGCGAGGCCTACCTCTTATTAGGCTTTCAACGTGATCAGTTACGACAGGTGGATGAAAAGAACTAATCCTTTTCAAATACGTTTGACTGTACTCGCGCGCTATTCAACGTAATCCCTAAATTGGACTGTGAGCAATATGGTACAGCCTTCTAGTCTACAAGTCACTCATAATTTCAGTCAAATTTAATTAATTGTATGTTGACACACATGAAACATACACACAAACACACACACACGGACGCACACACATGCACGCACCCACCCACACACACAGGCATACACACACACAAAAGTGTGGAAAAGCCGTTGTGATGACTTTTATTCTACATAAGTTACTTTGACATTTTTACAAATGTGTCCATTTTTTGAAGCTATCCCTAACTCTAACCCTAACCCAAACCCTAACCATAACCCTTAACCTAACCCTAAACCTAACACAGCCCTAACCCTGACGGAACACTGTTTTGACGTCAAATTAACGGGGACCGTGTCAGAATAACGGCGTTTCTACCTAGCCACACACACGCACCAACATATACTTGTATAAAGGCGTGCGCACTCACATACCCCACACCTCTCCCCCACCTCCCACCCCACGCACACACACATTACACACACTTTTTGTTATAACTGACATCCAGAGATTTCAGATTAGAGTTCTTACATGAAACATAATAATTACATTTAATGATTAGGTATATGCTTGCATAATATTTTGACAGCTTATTAAGTCAATAAATATTTTTTTACGATACGGTGGTCACGGAAGTTTTAATTATTAGGGCTAAATAACCAAGTAATTTTAGCAATTATATTTCCAATTGCGGCGGGAATGACAACAGAATTTTCTTGCATGCACGATGTATTGTTTAAATATATTTTACATTGAAATTAGTTATTCGGTTTTTTTTACCTCAAGACATTTTTTGTAACAAACTTCTTTAACTTTCATGATACTCTCTCACCTTCACCGCCCCTTAATTTATGCAATTTCTCTCTTAAACCAACGTCATACCCCAAAAAAGTGAATAACATAAGGTTGATAAGGAATTATGCGTGTAAATCTCACATTATTATATCCTTTGATGAATGTGTTCATTTAAAATTGTGTTCACAAAGATATGCTCTCGCTCTTGCTTTCGTTTTGATGTTTCACAACAGCACCTGCAAGCATGCTACGTAGGACGAATAAGACCACAATCACATTTTGCTGACTGCACAGTTTAAAATATTTATTCATTTATTTAATGTTGGTGTGTGGTTGTGTGTGTGTGCGTGCGTGTATGTGTGTGTGTGTGTGTGTGTGCAGGGCTCGAAATTAGCGGGGGCCCGGGGCCAAAAACCTGCAAAGTTGATTTCGGGCTCGGAAAGTTGAAAAACGAAGGGCCCGCTTGGCCCGAAAATAATTCGTCTGATACAGCTAGCTCTACTCGGCAGTTTCGTATTTGGGCCAAGGGAAGCAACCCACACCGGTGCCCTAAATTTGGACAGAAAAAAAAACAGAGAAAAGAAGCGAAAACCCTTTAATTTTGCACTCAAAAGTTTAATATACACTTCAATATCTTTTTAATATAATAAACAAAAGGCTATGGCACAACATAAGCGCAAAATGCCCATCTTTGCAAGTACGAAAGTATGGCTACATATCGTCGCCATATAGTTGCTAAAACAATCGGCGATGGTGTATTTTCCAATATTTGGGAAGCGAAAGACGCTAGAAGAAAACGTCGACGAAAGGAAAGAACAAGAAAAAGAGAGAAAAAAGAAGTATGAAGAGGAAAAAAGATCAAGGAACTACAATGAAGGGTGGAAAAAAATATTTCCTTTACTTCTGTTAACTCAAGTGCACATAAGTGTAATATGAATAGATGATTGAAAAAAAAAGAAAAGGCAAAATCTGTTTGTTTTAGTTTATCAGGAAGAGTACTGTTAAGTTTAGTTCCCTTTCATGGTTTTGTTTTGAACTTTTGTGCATTGAGGTCAGATTTTTTTGTTAGGTTACTCATATTAAAAATTTAATGATGTGTATTGTGCAATACTCCGTCACAAAACTAAGAAGAATTATACAAGAGACTCACTTGATTTTTTTCTATTTTGTTTATTGGCCATTTCAGGCTCACTAGTCACTGGAATATGCGTGTCACTGAATGTGTGTGTGTGTGTGTGTGTTTTCCCCTATTTTGTTGGTAATGTTTGAAAGTGAAAGAAAAGGCAAATAAAAATGACATCACTCAGCAAAATTGGAAATTCAATTCTTTTTATTTTAGATTATCAGACGTTTTTTGTTTGCATTATTTTTCAAGTTGGGCCCCGAAAGTTGTTTGTGGGCCCTCAAATTTTTCAATCAAGGGGCCCGGTGGCCCCCAAAGAAAAAAGTTAATTTCTAGCCCTGGTGTGTGTGTGTGTGTGTGTGTGTGTGAGTGTGTGTGTAATAAAAGAAGGATACACGCAGACGAACGGAAAAAAAAAGATGCGAATTGTAGTCGCATTCGGTACCACTATAATTTATATAATATTATAAGTGGAATTAACTGTACCATAGAGACATCATGGTCTATGTCATATTGTGGACCGACTAAAACACAGACAAAGGGATATCGACTCTTACAAACAACTTTTTTCTGTTAAGTGGATGTAATTGTTTGTGACATTATATCAGATTTGTTTTTGTCACTTTAAGTCGCTGACACGAAAACAAGATAAATTGATTAGAAGGAGGGAGGAAATCCTGGTCCATATACACATGCTCTTGCACACGTATTCTAATATCACAGCACGCAAACTCTCTCTCTCACACACACACACACACCCACACACACACACATACCACGATGGTACCATAGCTATTTGTACCATTTCATAGTAAACAGGACTGGTAGGCGAAGACGACGATGATATCAGATAAGTGATGTCAGAGTCATCAGCTTGAGTGACTGAGACACGAACATTGTTGGACACAGCACGCAAATGATAGCATAGAATACAACACTTAATCTGTGAATTATTTACTGCGATTAAAAAAAAACATTCAGCGTACAAGACAGTATTCAGCCATGTAACAATGTAGGAAATATTTGCTACCCTTTTAATCAGAAAGAGGAATCTAACTTCATTAACTGCAATTTTATCAACAAGAATGAGTCTACCTATCTTCATTCATTCACCACAAAAGCGACTGTATGTGAGAGTGGTAGATTTGTATGTGCTAAGGGATTTTTTAAAAAGCTAATTTATATATTAATAATAATTATTGTTATTACTATTTTGTAGAAGTAATAACACTGTACAAAGATTGTTTCTCTTAAACATCATTTGTATTCAAGAAAAACAAAGCATTACGTATAATATATAAGGGCACACAAAAGCGAAGTGCTATACCCTTAACAATAAATACAACAATCTAAACATCAAAAGCGGACACGAAAGTACAACAAACACGGGGAGAACTTTTAATAATTAATTTGCAAAACAAAGCAAGACCTTGAATAAAAAGCAAAAGAAAAAAAAAGACATGCATACGTACGCAAAGAAGAGCACACAAGCAAATAAACAAAAAGCCAGGAAAAACTCACACCCATTTGCTCTGCGTCGACAGTGTGTTATAGGAGAACAAAAATGCTTCTTTCGTCAATCTCACTTGACCGTACAAAGTTAGAGCATATAGGGGAACAAAAATGCTCATTTTGTCAATCTCACTTGACCGTACGAAGCGAAGTTAATGCTCATTTCGCCAATCTCACTTGACCGTACAAAGTTAGAGCATGTTATAGACGTACATTACATTACATTATTATTGCTTTAGGTCCAGCGGACTCTTCCGAGCCAAATCAGGACCGGACAACCCCTGATCCGCATAAAAGATCTGCTGAAACAACCCTAGTAGTAAAACCGAAAGCTCTCCACCAGCCAGTCACTTTACAATAAAGACATCCCACGCAGGGACGGCTGAGGCTTCACCCCAACTTATCGAACCCCCGTTTACAAAAACAAAATAGAATACAAACATCGGTATAAATTATCAACAAAACACATACATATAAAATGCCTATATTGCTAAATAATAACATCATAGGAAGCCCTAGTGACCACCTGGCAGAAAGCGTCCAATATTTCTCAAGCTGATCCAACAGACCTCATACACAAATAAGGAGTCTTGTCCCGGAAGAGTTTTCAAGAAAAAAGGTAGGAGACTGGTCTAGCGAAGAAGACGATAGTATAGCAGATTGATAGAACAGAGCAGGAATGAGAAAGAGCAAATGAGAAAGACAGCGACAGTGGGAATTTAAAGCACTAAATTTCCAGAAAGTGGGGATACTATTTATACTGAAACCCCAGGCTCCCCAACGGGGGTTATAGACGTACAAAGTTAGAGCATGTTATAGACCGTACAAAGTTAGAGCATGTTATGGCTATAGGAGAACAAAAATGCTCATTTCGTCAATCTCACTTGACCATACAATTTTTTTAAAAAGCAATACATTACAAGTGATTTTTACTTATAATTAATTATGAATATTATTATTGGCAATAATAATTAGCTATTATTGTTTTGTTGAAGTAATAACACTAAACAGAATAAGAGCAATATAATATAATGCAACAGACTACTTGCCTGTTACAAATGATTCCTATCCTATCCTATCCTATCTCATAACTCGGAGGTCGTAGGGGCACCACAGATGATCGTTTAACCAGCGTACTCCATCTTTCCCTGTCCTCAGCAACCCTGATTGTTTCGCTCAGTGTCAAACCAGTCCATTCTCGAATGTTGTCCTCTCACCTCTTTTTCGGTCTCCCTCTTCTTCTACCTCCTTGCAGTGTGCCTTGCAGGATGGTCTTTGCAAGACCTGATGATCTGGTGACGTGGCCATACCATCGGAGTTTACGTTTTTTCACCACTGTGAGCAGGTCATCGTGTTGTCCAATGGCTTGTGTGATGGTCTGTCGGACTTCGTCGTTGTTGATGTGCTGGGTATAGAAAATGCCCAGAAGCCTTCTGTAGCACCTCATCTCCAACGTTTTCCGACGTGTCGTAAGAGGCGACTAACAGGGGTGATGTCAGCACGGCATCCCTGGGCGAAAGTCTTCTACACAGAAGTCACCGGCCAGGACGGAGGAACCTCATGTTACTACAGGTTCAACGTCCACGTGCTCGGGGCCAAGGCGAGCCACACTGTATTCGTGGAGAGAATTGGGCCCTAGCAGGTCTTTCTTGCCCAAGACACACTGCATGATGAACAAAACCATTTACAAATGATTGCTGTTAATGATTCATATGGTGTGGCCTGGTAGTACAGTTGATGGAGCTCTGGTTTCCTATGCCCAACCCCGCATGGGACGAACTTACCTCACTTAGGTACGAGACTTTTCAGGACACCGAGGGTTTTCTCCTCGTGCTCCGGTTTCCTCCCTCCCTTCAATAATGGTATAGGATGCAAGCAATCTAAATTATTTTAAAAAATACTTGATTTCTTTTCCGCCTTCAGTAATAGTGACCTTTTCAGATCGCCGCGCTTTGAGGACGTTAGAAGAAAAAGCGCGTGATTGCATCCTGTATTATTATTATTATTATTATTATTATTATTATTATTATTATTATTATTATTATTATTATTATTTATTAATTAATTAATAATACTTGTTGTCATTATTGTTTTCATCTTTTTCTCCTAAAACACACTTGCAAAGTTTAACAGACAGACTGACAGTCGATTGGTGTTTTAAAAAAAAAAAGACAGGAAGAAGAAGATCATGAAGGAGAAGAAGAAGATTCACGCTCAGAATGACACAGTCTGTTTTACATAGACTCAAACAAATAACCTACTGTCGCTCCAAATAACCAATGCTGGTTTTACCATTGACGCAGCCGATAGCAATATCTGTTTTAACTGTTATATAATTACACATAATTCCTTGGCTGGAAAGTTAAGTCTATCTACGCGAAGAAAGTGACTTTCGACGACAGAATTTATTTTGCACATCTCTTCATACCTCAGTCTGGTCTACAATGCAGTAAAACACACTGCTCTTGCGACACCTCACGTCAAAAAGACATAATTGAAGATGGCAACACCCGTGTCCCATCAAAGTTTTCTCCCCGTCGACTGTTGTGAGTTATCTCCCGCCAGTCGCTCTTCGAACCCAACAAAGCTCGACCGGCGCTTCGAATTTTGGGTTATGAATAACGGTGAGATCAAACCATTCCTCAGGCAATACAACTGTCAGTCGCTGTCATCACAACAAACTGATACGTTAGTTAGTTAGTTAGTTAGTTATTCATTAATTACAGGGTCCAGCGGACTGCAAAGAGCCGAATCAGGACCACAAAATCAAGACCACAACTTGGCTGAGAGAGGACTCACCCCTGATCCGCATTAAAGATCTACCGAAACAACCCTAGTGGTAACACTGAAGGCACTCCACCAGCCGGTCACTTTACAATAAAGGCATCCTACGCAGAGGACGCTGAGGCTATACTCTAATGTATCGAACCCCCGTTTACAAAAACAAAATAGAATACAAACATCATTATAAAATATGAACAAAACACATACATATAAAATGCCTAAATTGCCAGATAATAATATCATAGGAAGCGCCAGTGACCATTTGGACCAATATTCCCAAGCTGACCCAACAGACCTCACACACAAATGAGGAGTTTTGTCCCGGAAGAGTTTTCGAGAAAAAAGGTAGGTGACTGGTCAAGCGAAGAATATAGTAGATTGATAGAACAGCATAGGAATGAGAAAGAACAAAGGAGAAGGACGGCGACAGTGGGAATTTAAATCACTAAATTTCCAGAAAGTGTGGATACTATTTATACTGAACCCCTCGGTGTGTGGTGGGGGTGGGGGACTGACACACAAATGCTGAAAAACTTCGCAGTAACAGGTCAAAACTTTACATACTATTATTTTTTAAGGTTAGACTTATTTTTTTTTACTTAAGAAAAAAAGGTCTACCTTTCTTTCGTTCGTTTTCCCCCTTTCTGTTTTATAGTGTTTGTGTAGTGGAGGACAGGCAGCATGACTACAAAGCAAGACTTTTTTTTAAAAAAAAAATCTTAAATGACTTGTCAATATAAAGCTACAGGCAGGAGAGAATTTAGTCTATACAAATCCGACGCATCACAACCAATTAACTCAACATGAGCGCTGTCCCCCTAATTTCATTTGAACTGAAATGTATGACACCTGCTATTCGTTTTACATTTCTTAACAACAAATTGGGTTAAGACAAGTCTAGTCGATATGTCGCTACTGATTCCTGATAGCATTTTGTAGATTGCTTGTGTGTGTGTGGGGGGGGTGGGGGTGGGTGTGGATGTGTGTGTATGTGTGTGTTTGTGTGCGTCTCTCTCTCTCTCTCCCTCTCTCGATTCGCTATCTTCTTTCTTTCTTACCCTTTCTGTCTTTTTTTCAATTACATACCTTGTCTACCTTGTCTGAAGTTGAGACAGATAGGAATCACTTTCTTTCTTTCTTTCTTTTCTTCTTTTTCTTCTGCCTTCACTGCGGCTAACGTCTGAGTGAAATGTATAATTATGTGTGCACGCTCGTCAGTCATTTTCCAGGGATTGCTATCTCGCCAGGAAAAATAAAGTTTTTATTCGCCATAGATTCTTCATTTGCTAGACCTCTCTTCTCTTCCCCTTTCCTCCCCACTCCTCCCCCCCAACTTCACGCCGTACCCTCTTCTTGTCTGTCCGCACACTGTAACAGTTAATCGTCTGAAAACAAGGGTTGTATAATGGCAGCGTCACATGACATGATGGTTCTGTGCGATTCGAAACAAACTGGAAGTTTGGAATTCCTGTCGGCACTAGGTACGCAATTGCCATTAGTCCTAAGATGATTGGTAGCCTAATCATGGGATCATTGACATCGTCCCTTGCTTGCCTGCGGAATAGGTGCATCATGCGATGACTGAGGGGGTTAGCTACCATTTACATTTTAAGTCTGTAAAGCGCTATGAGCTCTAGTGAGGAAAGTTGCTGTACAAATGTTAATTTTGAATTATTTATTGTTATTTATTATTATTATTATTATTATTATTATTATTATTATTATTATTATTATTATTATTATTATTATTATTATTATTATTATTATTAATTCTC
Organism: Oncomelania hupensis; assembly: GCA_036898135.1. Classification (NCBI taxonomy): domain Eukaryota; kingdom Metazoa; phylum Mollusca; class Gastropoda; order Littorinimorpha; family Pomatiopsidae; genus Oncomelania; species Oncomelania hupensis. Next base: position 44,312,082 of record CM072515.1, on the reverse strand, counting down.
TTGAACATTTTGTTTTCGCCATTGTTGATTGGAGTTCCCATTTATCCTAAAACTCGGTCACGGGAACTCCCATCTACACTATAGGTAGAATCCGAATCTCACTACATTTATAAATCTATTACGAGAGATACATACTGCCATCCAGAGAAGAAGGAGAAAGAAGAAGAAGAAGAAGAAGAAGAAGAAGAAGAAGAAGAAGAAGAAGAAGAAGAAGAAGAAGAAGAAGAAGAAGAAGAAGAAGAAGAAGCCATAAAAAAGCAAATGAAGCAAAAGAAGGAGAATGAGATTTTCCGTAATTGATGTTACGTATTTGATATGGGTAGCACTGAATGGTGTGTCTGCAGTGTTGGTGCGAGGGATGGGAGGGAAAGATGGTGGTGGTGGGAAGGGGGTAGTAGTGGGGAAGCGGAGAAGGAGGGAGTGTCGGATGTTTAGGTGACAATGGGCGAGACTCGTAAAAAAATGAAAGCATTAAAACGTTGGTCATAAAGCAAATATTCAGTGGTCGTATAAAACGTAATCGTCTTAAATTTAACCTTGAGAATAATCGTCACCTTCAGATGATGTATTGACTTTCCAACATTTTTGCCCGTAATACAACACTAGGGGTTGGTGCACGTTTCAACATTTTTTTTTTACTGCAGTCTGAGCTTAGAGAAAAAAATAAAGAGTGCTCCGATTTGTTTTTTTCTTCTCGAAAGATGGTCGAAGGAATTGCGTCCCTTCGGAAATCCGACAAAGGTGCTCCTCCTCCAAAGTCGTGTAATTTTTAAAGATTAAATTTAATGTCATCAAAACTGTTGCCATGTCCTTATGTATTGCATCTTGGCAACAATCGTATCAACAAGAAACATGCGCTGGGAGACTTAGTGAAAGCGAACGAAATAGATTCAACAAGTCGTGGTGACTTGAAATTACATGAATGTATTGAAAATTCCTTCTGAATGTTTGCAAAGGTGACTTAGCAAGAGTTAGAGAAATATATTCGACAGCAGAATTGGGAATACGATCCAGTAATTTAAAATGTAACGCAACAGAAGAGACTGCTTCAAATCCGCTGGGTACTAACGCAAGACTCAAGAGCACTTCAAGAACATGGTCATGTAACTTGTGGACCCACAAGAACTACTTCCTGCCATTGGGACGAGGAGTTACATGGTGCGGCACAGCATTCTCGCAAAGGAAACCACAGTAACTATTCTGCAAGGAACAGTGGATGGAGGAAGTTGAAGAAAACGACAAAGAAAAGGCTGAAAGATGGTGTCAAATCATGGACTCCGTCTCTTGACAACTGTCGCAGATAGACCAAAGTTGGGACAACTCTCTGCGACAGCATTAATTCTCATATCTCCCTGACGTCCCCACAAGCTGAGGAACTAGATGAGGTGAGAGAAAATTCTTAAAATCCTGACTACACAAATCCCAAATTCTTAGGATTGTCGATTCATTAGATAAAAGGAGAAAAAAAATCTATTCGACCTGTGCACCAGGATCCCTTTTCTGAAGCTACGCCCATCTAATCTTCCCATCATTTTACTTTTTTAGACGCGCTCTTAAATCGTTACACACACCATTAATTCTGATTTTCCATTTAAGCGTTAAAGACTAAAGTTTCAAGGTAAGCGAGTTAAAGCAATAAACACAGACAGCTATTGCTCTGACAAGCGCTACATTATGGTAGGTATCACTTTCGCGAAATGTTATGAGTGGGTGAGTAAGTGCGGGTGTAAGCGATAGGGAGGTGGGGAGAGGTAGTCGTGGTAGTTGTAGTAGTTGTTGTTATTGTTGTTGTTGTGGTGGTGGTGGTGTTGGTGTGTGTGTGTGTTTCTGTGTCTGTGTGTTTGTGTCAGTGAGAGAGAGATAGACAACACATAACTGTGAATATGGGGCCTTAAAATAGCACGCCATGTAGCAGAGCAAAAAGCACATCTAAAGAAGAAGAAGAAAGAAAGAAAGAAAGTAATAAAATGAAAGGACAACAAGAAACAAGAAGAATATCAACAACAATAACAACAATAAACCTAATAACAAAACTAAAAACAAACAAATGATGAAACAGCAACAACAACAACAAGTACAACAAAAATTGATTGATTTTATGATAAAAACGTAATCTCAACAACAACAACAACAACAACAACAACAACAACAACAACAGAGGATTGATTATTTTAGACTCCTTTTCCAAGAAACAGAACATCTCAACATTATGTTTGCTTATTGAAGACAATCTTAGGTAAGGTAATAAAAATATTGTGTCTTAGAAGCATTAACTTTTAAAACTATAATTTATATTGTTACACGGTGCAAGGAGACAGAAGAAGAGGGAGACAGAAAAAAAGGTGAGGGAACAACATTAGAGAATGGAATGGTTTGACACTGAACGAAACCATGAGGTTTGCTGAGAACAGAGAAAGATGGAGTACGATGGTTAAACGATTATCTGTGGTGCCCAAACGACCTTTGAGTTACGGGATCGGATAGGATAGGATTATATAGTTACCGCTTGTGGCTTACCATGCTTAAAAAAAGCTATATTACCACTTTTGATGATTGGAGGAGAAAGGGACAACCAGCTTTGGAAGATTACATAACCTCACTCAACACAAACCTTAAATCAGAAGATAGGTGTAAGGACGGCGATGAAGGTGTTACACATGGTGGTTCCATTGGTGGTGGTGACAACGACGACGACGAAGAAGAAGAAGATAATGATGATGATGATGATGATGAATGAGGAGGAGGAGGATAATGATAATGAGGAGAAAAATGCTGATATTGATGTTGATGAGGAGGAGGATTTTGATGTTAATGATGATGAAGAGGAGGATTAGGATTTTGGTGTTGTTGATGTTGATGGTGATGATGATGATGATGATGATGATGGTGATGATGATGATGATGATGATAGAGTGATGTAAGACCGCTTGACCTAAAGCAATAATCATGTAATGTAATGTAGTGATGCAAGTGCTGGGCTTGCTGCTATTGTCGTTGATGGTGCTGTTGTTGTTGATGATGATGACGATGATGATGATGACGGTTAGTACGGTAATGGTTGACGATGATGATGATGATGATGATGATGATGATGATGATGATTATGATGATGATGATGATGATGATGATGATGATGATGATGATGATGATGATGATGATGATGATGCTTAGTACGATGGTGGTTTATGGCGATGCTGCACCTGGCGATGATGAAGCTGAATACGACGTTGGACATGATAATAGAAAATCTATTACATAATCAAATCCATGCGAAATGATCTTTCATTATAAACAGATTTTATGATAAAAATGGATGACTACTCTCACCCAAAAAAAAAACAAACTATACGAGGATAGTTTCAAATTCTCCTTTTGTTACATTCCTGAGTTACAATTTCGTCTGGAGGTGTCAAATGTTCATGATTAAGACTGAAACAAAAAGTCAACGTATGAGGAAAATCCACTGTCTCTGCAATTTTTCCTTAACGCGATGAAAACAAAACGACACGAATTTTGTGATTCGGATGAAATGAAACTACTTTATCGGGAGTTGACTAGAACAGTAAATGCGAAGACAAGAGACTCAGCGTGCATCCGATGAGATAAACAGCAGTCAGATTTGAGCGGAAGTCTCGTTCTGGCATGACGTACTTTCATACAGTGTTGCAAACTAAATTTAAGATGGTGCTTTGCGACTTGTGTCGTCCGTTAATACAATGCAAGGGGGACCATTATGAATACTACCTTACGAGTCTCGGTGAGGAAAAGACAAAATTTACAGATAATTGACGTTAAAACAACAGTAGAAGTAGTAGTGAGAAATGGTTTTGACACTAGAGAACATTTTTCGATTATGGCACTGATTTGTGCATCAGTTCTTTAATTTTTTTTAAAGTTAAGATAAACACGAGATAGCAAGTTAACACGACATTATGACACTAAACCCTTCAGATAGAGAGGGGAAGGGGACGTTCTGGAGAGGACGGGGTGAGGGATGGAGTGGATGTGGGTGAAGAGAGGGAGGGAGGGGGATTGAGGTTGGGTGATGGTCGTGTGATGACAAAGTAAAGCAAGCTCGGCGACACAGTGTGACTTGATGAACTACGTTGTCTTCATTTTTTGATGACTTACTTGTCTAGATCTTGTAATTTAAGGACAGCTTATTTTCAACAAATTCAAACTGAAGGTGCACCTCATCGAGTTCTCCATGAGGATGTAAAATAAAATCTCATGTTTGACTTGTTTACTTTTGTCACAGGGCAACCGACTCCTTATCGCGTTATCGACAAAAGAAAGTAACAAGATCTAACGGAGCAGAAAATCACGACAGGGGAGGTAATGATGTTCTGTCACACACGGAGTGATGCCCTTTGAAGGGTGTCAGGTGGCAGAGAAGATATGACCTCAGATGACCCTCTGTGACATCACGTGATTCCCCAATGGCCGCCACACACTCCAGGGTCACGCCACCATTGACCCATTTTACAAGGGGCGTAACTCTAGAAGACCACCCGGCGACTCGTAGATCTCTCTTTCTTTTTGGAAGGTTTTGCGCTGGAATGTTCAATTCTTTTTCACTATTCATTGTTGCTCATGCACACACACACACACACAATTTACTGTGAGCAATGGATTACGAATCTTGCCTTTATTAACGTATTAATATATTGTTATCATCATCAGCAGCAGCAGCACTAATGGCTGCATCATTTGTAAAAGGATAATCATTAATATCATCATCACGACCACCACGCCACAAGGGATTGGTCTAGCACCATAGTCAGATTCATGGATGCCAAAGCCTCATAAAATGTTAAACTAACAATGTCCTCTGTGAACAATGGCAACGAGTGTCGATGAGATCACTAAGGTTAAGTCAGTGGTTCTATGCATGGCATGTAAAGCAATGACCTGTGTCAAAAGGTTTTTAGAAAATAGCTGGGTGGGCAGCTTGGGAGACTTGGGGTTATGGGGTATGAGGACGGTATGGTAAATGAGGGGTGGGAGAAGGAGTCTGGGGCTTTAAGATTGAAAACAGTGCTAGAAAAATTAGGGAGAAAAACAATACAATATAGGGAGGAGTGGTGCGACGGATGAACTCAAGGATGGTCCAGTCTGTCAGAGAAACACTCCAACAATGCTGGCAAGTGGAAAAAACAACAACTAAATAGCATTATACCGAAATGTTTCAGGTAACTAAGATTCAACAACGAAAGCATGCGAGAATATGGTCAAGAAGTGCTTAGCGTTGCGAATTGAAAAGACTTCTGGTTTTCCCTTGGAGAACTAAACTTATTTGATTTCTATAAAAGTTTATCAGTCAAATAAAAACAGTCCAGCAATGTATTGCGTTACCAATTCACTTTACCAAGCAGATGAACCGTCCAGAAATGCAAAAGCTCTACTACATTGCAAGAGACTTCGGGTTTTCCCCTGGAGAGCTGCATTGTATTTCTTCATCTATCGATCAGCGGGTATAGATGGCAAGCGGATCTTGTGTCTATGTGTTACGGCTGATCAAGAAGACACAATGTCCTGATAAAGATCTTCCCTCGCTGACAATGTGAAATGTCGTGGCAACTTTGACCGCCATTGCCCAGTTACTGTTTCACTGATCTGAGTTTTTATTTGGTAATGTCCTCTCAGTGTGCAACAGTGGTGGATCTTCCTTGCACAAATGCGCCCTCTATGCAGTTACTAAAAAAAAAAAAGCTGTTACCAACAGTAGGTTATATGTTGTTCTCAAATGTTACAGAATGGACATCGGAGCCTCCTGATCTGATTACAGAAGGCCACTGACACATCTGCGTGGAGGAGTCTCTGCATCTTCTTCTCTCCTCCTTCCTCCCCAATTTCCCCTCCTCGTCCCCCGGTCTGCCTGAATGTGTGTTCGAGAACCTTGGACAAAGCATGGAAATTGAGTGATGTGTGTTCGATCATAGCGAACGTGTGTAAGCTGGATCTTGGTGGCCAGCACCAAGAGCAACTCTCTGAGTTGGTCTGCGCGCTACATAGGATCACTTGTGTAATATCCCGAGCCATTTTTAAGAAATATAATAAAGCTATTCAATGGTTGGTATAGCTATTCAATGGTTGGTATACCGTAAACTCAAAGTCATTTAAACTGCATACTACAGCCTGTTGCGTGACTCTCCTACAATCCTGTGTGTGGCCCGGGGTGAGTTGTCACCCTTGACTTGCGGCACCTCCGCGAGGTGGCTCTCTAGCACGAGGTGCAAGTGGCGCATGCGCAGAGGGCATAAACTTTGGGCCCAGTCGACGCGGGAGAGTGTGGAGTGCTTGTAAGATCAGATCCGTCTGTCCGGACAAAAGGGGGGCGATCGAGTTCCATGTTCAGACGAGCTAGAACTGTTTTCATGTGGAGACTAGCCTACTTCCCACAGGACCACCACTTCTGGTGGGCTGGGCGGGAACTGTTATTTGAATGTTTAAATTCATTATACCTAGCGAGCCTGTTTGTCGATCTCTCAGTCTGTTTTTAAGCTATCCAGCTTTCTCCTCTTTCTCCTCTTTCTTCTTCTTCTTCTTCGTCTTCTTCTTCTTCTTCTTCTTCTTCTTCTTCTTCTTCTTCTTCTTCTTCTTCTTCTTCTTCTTCTTCTTCTTCTTCTCCTTCTTCTCCTTCTCCTTCTTCTCCTTCTCTTTCTTCTTCTTTTTCTTCTCCTTCTTCTTCTTCTTCTTCTTCTTCTTCTTCTCCTTCTTCTTCTTCTCCTTCTTCTTCTTCTCCTTCTTCTTCTTCTTCTTCTTCTTCTTCTTCTTCTTCTTCTTCTTCTTCTTCTTCTTCTTCTTCTTCTTCTTCTTCTTCTTCTTCTTCTTCTTCTCTTCTTCTTTTTCTTTAATGAAACATACACATATTTTTTAACGAGGTTGTAATTTATCAACCAGGCAACTGAGCAAACTTGTTGAAGTAAGCCTATTAATCAGTAATGCAAACAAACAAACAAGCAGCCTACCATCCTACTAATCAACTACCCATCCATTAAAGCCAATCATAACAAAATAATAAACAAGCTTGTTCCATAAAAAATATATACTTCAACAGCTTAAATTCCCTTTGCTGATAATATTTCTGGACGACTGGCTCGACTCAGCTCAACTCCAACAGAAAGAAGTCTCGTCCGTCTTTGAGCATGTGTAGCCTAAATCCTATACTACGGCAATCCTGTAGATTCCCTTATGCTACTGTAAAACTATAGAAAAAGACCAACCTCTGTCGCGAGTCCTTTCGCTTTGGGTCAGTGCTGAGACGACGAACTGTCACGAACATTCGCCATTATTCCTCTTGATCCGATACTGTCTTTTATTATTCTTTGGTTGGGGATTGAAAACCTGAAAACAGATTGATAGGAATCATATTCATAATTGATAATAATCATATTGATTTCAGCTAGGGGGGTAAGGCTAAGATAAGGATAAGCGTGCGATTGAAATGGTCCAGTAACCAACACTAGTTTTCAGAAAATCCACATGTTGTTTTGTGATGGCCGACTTTGTCTTGTCTATTATTGTCGTTTGTTGACTTATACTTATTTGAATGCATCTCACCATCTAAGGTTTAAACTTGACTGTGGACATTCACGCTGACCTATTATTGTATTCTTTAGTAAGATGCAACAACATTTTATAGTTTTACCAGTAAGTTTTTTTTTTCAAAATGCATTATCTTCACCATAGTAATGTGAAACAGCACCACTCCCCCACCTCCTCCCCCCCAAAAAAAAATTAATTAAAGGAAAATAATTTTTCCACAAGGAAAACAAAATCTAAATAAATAAAAATAATGATAAATTATTAAATTAAAGAAAGTTTTTAAAGAAAAGATTTTACATTGTCCTCATAAAGTTGATGATGTAGTTGAACTTGTATGATGATAATTGATAGTTTCAGCGAGAAACAAAAAAGAAGAAGAAACTTAGAAGTATTTTTCGTAACACTAACATTTTTTTTAGAATTGAAAATATTTGCAACTGACAACGCAACAAATCAACACCCGCCGCTCAGACATACCTCTTCATGCTCGAAATCCTGACAACGAAATCAAAAAGCTGGCGTCTCTTTAGACATCTCTCCTTGATGTTTTTTTGTAATTGAGACATGATCTTGATCGCTAATGATTACATGGATCGGCGAGGTAGGTTCCAATGCCGTAAGTTGCGGGTTCGAATCCCGCGCGGGACGAACGTAGCCTACGTGACTTAGAAACGAGACTTTTCAGGACACCGAGGGTTTTCTCCGGGTACTCCGGTCTCCTTCTTCCATTCAATAATGACATTGGATGCAGTCAATCTAAAATTACTCCTTCGGATGAGAGTATAAACCGAGGTCTAGTCTGTGTCGCATACAGTCCATCATAACGGACTTTAAAGATCCTGACGCTCATGTCCTAGACGGGTGAGTGCCGGTGACAAGAAAACACCCAGCCTGCACCTAGGTCCTTCTCCCCCATCCCTGGCTGCCCAGGATTGTGCTCAGTTGTCCGGGCGTCAGACCATGCGCCCAAAGGCTGCGGGTGGGCGTCTCGGGCGGCTTGAGTTAGATCCTGTTTCGGCCAGCGTCTTGAGCAGCTCTTGAGCTGGAAAAGCGCTATATAAGAACGATTAAATAAAAATAAATAAATAAATAAATTTCAGAAATAAAAATGTATTTATATTCCGACTTCTGTAATAGCAATCTCTTCAGATCGCCACGCTTTGAGCTCGACAGAAGAAAAAGCGCCTGATAGCATCCTGTATTATTATCAGGTATTATTAATTTTTGATGCGAATTCATGCTCACCTTCCGCTTCGTGAATGCATTTCATCTGAAGATGGCCCACTATGAAAAAGAATTTCTTTCTTCTTCTTTCGTTGAAAAACATATGGTGTGTATGTGCGTGTGTGTGTGCGTGTGCAAGTGTGTGTGTGTGTGCGTGCGTGGGTGCGTGTATATATGTGTGGGCGAGTCAATATATATATATGTGTGTGTGCGTGTGTTTGTGTGTGTGTGTGTTTGTGTGTGTGTGTGCGTGTTTGTGTGTGCATACGCGCGCGTCCGAGGGGGTATATTTGTGAGGAAGAACGGGCAAATAATGATAACATTTTAGGCTGTGATTAATTTTTATCTGAATCTAACGACCGGAAATGTCCAAGAAACTTTAAATAATAGAATCTTAATGTTAAATTATGCTAAAGGTCTAACAAAAAACAACCAAAAAAAATACCATAATTAATTATGTAATTAGTTGATGGATGAATGAATGATGATGAATGAAATTCACTAATTAACCGAATCGAGTTGAACATTTTCTCATGTCATTGCATCTTTTTTTTATAATGGTGTCACTCGCCCGCTTTGCGCACTATTTTACATTTCTCTCCTTTTTAACTCTAGCAAAAACAGCAAAACGTCTCTTCCAGATAAATAATTAAAATAAATCCCCTGTCAAGCGGATAAGATGGGATCTCGTAATGGGGAACGGAAATGATGTCATCTGAAGGAGAATGACCTCACTTTCCGCTTTGCTTACACTCACATTTTTTTGTGTGTGATTACCTTTAAGAAAAAAATATATTGCTGACATTTTAACTTTTAGAAAAAAAAAGATCTTGCTGACAACACTCTGTCAGGACCTCGATGAAGAAATTTCTCTTAATTAATACAGATGTGGTATTAATGCACGGGGGTGAGTGAAGAGGGGGGGAGGAGGAAGGTGAGAGGGGGAGGAAAGAATAAAAAAGGTGGAGGAGGAGGAGAGAGAGAGAAAGTGAGAGACAGGGAAAAGATATATGGAAGAAGAAGAAGACTAAGAAGAAGAAGAAGAAGTAGAAGAAGAAGAAGAAGAAGAAGAAGAAGAAGAAGAAGAAGATGATGATGATGATGATGAAGATGATGATGATGATGATGATGATGATGATGATGATGATGATGATGATGATGATGATGATGATGATGATGATGATGATGATGATGATGATGACGACGAATACGACGATGATGATGGTGGTGATGATGATGATGATGATGATGATGATGATGATGATGATGATGATGATGATGATGATGATGATGATGATGATGATGATGATGAAGAATAACCTTCATAATGATAATGAAATATTGCACCGTGACTACGTTAGTGGACATATTGTGTGTGTAGGTGTGTGTGTGTGCGCGTGTGTGTGTGTTTTGAGAGAGAAATAAAGATAGAATGGGGTTGAGGGCTCTTGTGTGTAGAAGGTAAGGTATGTGGTGTAGATGTGTGTAGGTGCAACGCTCAGCTCTCAACAAACCGTTGATTTATTCAAGAGTGTTTAGCTAACGTTTCATGACCTGTCTAAAACACTTGAACTTTGACAACCTTATGAAAAGCGCATTCATCAGCCACAGGAATCACACGGTATGATTCAAGTAGTTTGTCGACACCCCTTAACACAAATTATCATGTTGACATTGCGTAAAGAGAAAGGGGTGGCCAAAAATTATGCAATGTTAGACAAACAAAATTTCAGTGTAAAAAAATTAAAAAGCGATGGTTGATTGTAAAATTAATGAACTGATAGTGATGGACACTGAAATTATGATGGTAATGATAGACTGTTCATTTAGCATTGCAGAGCGCCAAAATCCAGAGCTAAAACTGAGCTAAATGCACACAGCTACTACAATCACAGTCATTTTTGCCGTCATTATATATTTAGCGTCTTATTATTAAAAAAATCATCAAAAAACATGTACAAAAATTAAACACTTTGTGCATGTAGGCCTATACAAGGTGCTAAACGGACGAGTCAAAAAATCAAATGTCAAGGTAAAAACAGAAGTGAATGTTGCGTTAAAACGCTGATTAATATAAAAACATAGTACGCTAGAAATAAATGACAATATTCATGCAGTACTGCTCAAAAACAAAATATAATTACATTGAACACGCTCAGTGCTCTACTGAACTTTGACTTATATTGCACTTTGACTTATATTGCACTTTGACTTATATGATGCAATTACCACGTTTGCCGACATTATTTAATAATAATAATAATAATAATAATAATAATAATAATAATAATAATAATAATAATAATAATAATAATAATAATAATAATAATAATAATAATAATAATAATAATAATAATAACGGATTTTTATATAGCGGGTACTCCAGCCTACGACCAGACTCACCGCGCTTTACATAGTCATTACATAAAAATACATGCACTATTTGTGTAAAGTGTCTTAATATACAAACAATCAAAATATACTTCATCAAACTAAAGGAAAGTCGTCGTATTGTTTTTTAATTTCTTTTTGTAAAGATGGTGTGTGGTAATCGTCGCCCACTCCCTCAGCTCAGCCTGGCACACGAATGACCCAGGTTCGAATCCCGTGGCGAGCAACATAAAAGTGGCCATTTCCACTGTCCATCAAGGCAATATAATTGATTTGGTGGTTCAGTGTTGGCTGGAAAGGAATAAGAAAAGCTGGTACAGAGGCTTGACACCACCTCCAGAGCCTATGGAATGGAAATAAGTGCAGAGAAGACCAAAATGTTGACCAACAACACCAGTTGCATCAACACGGACATCAAAGTCCAAGGCCAATCTCTCAACACAGTGCATAGCTTCAAATATTTAGGAGCCATTGTAACAGACAATGGGTCCCGACAGGAAGTCCTCTCCAGGATCGCACAAACAACTGCTGCCCTGGCCAGGTTGGAGCCCATTTTTAAAGACAAGACCATCAGTCTACGTTCTAAGGTAAGGCTGCTGCGCTACCTTGCCATCTCCATCTTCCTATACGCTTGCGAAACATGGACCCTCACAGATCTACCCTCGCAGATCTACAACGAAGAATACAAAGAATGGAGATGAGGTGCTACAGAAGACTTCTGGGTATTTCTTATGCATTGCACATCACCAACGACGAAGTCCGACAGAAGCCATCACACAAGCCATTGGACAACACGATGACCTGCTCACAGTGGTGAAGAAACGGAAACTCCGATGGTATAGCCACGTCACCAGATCATCAGGCCTTGCAAAGACCTTCCTGCAAGGCTCAGTGCAAGGAGGTAGAAGAAGAGGGAGACCGAAAAAGAGGTGGGAGGACAACATTCGAGAATGGGTTGGCTTGACACTGAGCGAAGCCATCAGGGTTGCTGAGGACAGAGAAAGATGGAGTACGCTGGTTAAACGATCATCTGTGGTACCCCAACGACCTCCGAGTTACGGGATAGGATAGGATAGGATAGGATATGGTGCCCCAACGACCTCCGAGTTACGGGATAGGATAGGATAGGATAGGATAGGGTTCAGTGTTTATTAAGGTCCTTACCCCCTCTTCCATGGGATGATTATTCCCGCCTGTGGTATCGCTAATGGTGGTTGTGGACTGTTACACTCGTTTTGTGTTTTTTCTATCAGTAGTTGATTCAGCCCCAATGCTGAAATCCTGATAAGTGTAACTCGGATTCGTTTATCCACGCAACCCGTTCACTCAGCAACAAGGCATAAGTCGTCGTGTAAGTTTTCCAATTTTATTCAGCGTACATCAACAACTGCATACAATCGCTTTTCCACTTTTTCTCTTTCTCTTTTTCAACTTCTCTCTCTAATCTACACAGTGCATCAATTATATAGTTTTTCTAGACTCCAGATTAGATCTACGTCAGAACGTTCCAGAGTGACGCGTTACAACCAATCAAACTAAGCTTCGTCATCATTGTCTTACGTCATACAACATTCTTCATCATAAGAGAATCTCTCAGCTTATAGTGGATCTATCTAGATACTTCGATCGATAATAAACATGCAACTCTAGAGAATTCTCCAATAATATCGACCAACGAAAATTATTAACATTATACAAAGCTTCTTCTAACAACAACGCAAACTTAAATCAAAGGTAAATACACTCTGTTATTGAATGCTTCGCAAAATAAAACGATCAGGTCTATCGCGGGCGTTTCACACGCACCATCGTTCGCGTTTCAACGTAACATGGACGTTAAATTTCAACGTTCATTCATTCATTCCCTCAGTTAATAATGCACTTAAAACATAGATGCTATGTACGTGCTTTTCTTCAAGTTCAGACTCTAAGCGCGGCAATCTGTATCCAGCAATTTCGCTCACTTGTTACACACACTCTTACATACACAACATGCATTGCTCAAACATGCGGTGTAAACAGCAGGGAGATTGTTATTAGAAGACGGGAAAGACACCTTTGGATTGATTGGTATAGGCGGGAAGCAGGCCCAAAAGCAACAAATAAACCTAGATTTTCTCGCATTTCCACACAGTTGTATTCTATAGTGAATCTCTTTTCTGGCATGCAGAAATTGCTTATTATGACCTCTTACATCCGGGTTGTTATCTAGCCCTCAGGGAAATGTCACTATCACCAAACTGTCACACCAGCCGGTGAAACCAGTGCAGTGCGCCAGCCTTAATCGTTTTCCTCGCATCTTCATCTTTTCACCATCCTGACCGATATCGGAGAGAGAGAGTGTGTGTGTGGAGGAGAGACTGAGAGAGAGAGAGAGAGAGAGAGAGAGAGAGAGAGAGAGAGAGAGAGAGAGAGAGACAGACAGACAGACAGACAGAGACAGAGACAGAGAGAAATTTTCGGAGTTCACCTATTCTCACTCCTCTCATTCCCTCTCTTCCACCATCTCCCACCTTTCCTATTGGAAACCCCAACACACACACATACACACACAAACACACACAAACACGCACACACACATACAAACACACACAAGTATGTAAAACACCAAGACTGGGTTTTACTAAGAATGTAGGAATCGGAAAGTGGTTTTTGACAGAAAAGGGTTAGGGCAAGGGTTAGTTGTAGCGCTGCAACTAGCCCTTACCCTAACCCTTTTCTAGAAAGTTGACCTATTTTCTTCAAAAATTCTTCGGAAATTCACTGTATTTTCTCCGTCCCGGATAGAGCACTCCTGTGTACTAAAAACACTCTCATGCACTACAACTGCACTCCCATGCACTAAAAGAGCACTCCTGCGTACTTAGAAAAAAGTGGGTGGCTGGAAAACTCTGGGTGACTGATACACTCACCCATTTCCTGCATAAAAAGCAAGGTTAGTCACCCATTTTAAGGCTTATGCCTCCGCACACCTGAACACACACACACACACATTCTACAGCAGTTTATTTGTTTGTTTGTTTGCTTGTGTAAGTCGTCGTCCTTTTTTATTTCTGTCACCGTAGTTTTTACAGGGGAGAGTAAAGTGTCATGGAAGACCTTTAAAACCTTTAGTCTTTCTTCCTCGGGTACCTAAACCTTACAAAATGGTCCATGAGATCCGTATTCTAGAGTCTCCATGCATTCTGACCTAAAAGAGATAATACTGTACTACGTTCATTCTCTCTCTGAGAAGCTACGTTCCATTTCGGGGGTCCCAGGTATTAATCGTTCACGGCAGTCAATATTTTCTACGAATATAATATCACCTCAACCCTTCGATATGCATCTACGCATTTCGACAGCTGCAACCTCCTAGCCAATGTCTAGAAGACGGGGGTATAAATTTAGTGCTATCGAAAACATTAAATAGATTCAACTTGTTTTGTGTATCTTGCACACAGCAGATCTTGTATATTATCGCAAGCTTATTTATACCTAAGTCATCATCATCAACCAAGCCGTAGACTATGGAATCATCATTTTTGGCGTGACTTAAAAATATGGTAAGCGTATTGAAAACTAAATTTCGATCCCCACTTTCCACTTAATTTTGTAGTCTAAAATTACTTCGGTGAATAAACGTTTAAATTAATTTTAAAAAAATTTTTTTTCGATGATTGCTTAGATTATTTAATTGAAAACTAGAGCGAATTATAAGTCTGATCACCCAGATACTCGATCGTACATACTTTTGGTGAATTTGGATCCCCCGGCTCAAGAAGTATGGATCTTAAAGGGACATAACTCATTGAAGACTCAGGATGGGTCTACAGGTGTTTATGCTTGTGAAAATAGTATTTCTAGTTGATTTCTGACAACACGCGTTATACATAGTAGAATTTCACCAGATTCAAGCGACTGTTCAGGAACAGTGAACTAGCTGTAAACTAGTTTTTAAAAAATCAACTTTGACAGCGATGAGCTTGGAGATGAATCGTTTCTCTCTTTCACTCCGTCCCTTACGCACTCTGCAAAGCTGTCAAGAAGGCAGAGTCTTCAACAAAGATAACAGCGTTATTACATGTAAAGAACACTATCATCAAGCTACACCTGTTACCCCGGAAACCCATTCATTCATCCAAGCAGTAGTGAAATTATAAATATTAGCATCAGCAGCAGTACCACCACCACCACCATCATCATCATAATCATCATCTTCAGCAGCAGCAGCAACATCAATAGCAGCAGCAACACCAGCCACAACAGGAGAAGCAGCGCAGCTATGGCACATCGTCGCAGTCATCATCTTCATCAGTCAACACCATAATTCAGCAGCAGCACTCCTGTCATCATCATCCTCCTCCTCCTCATCTACTATTACTACTACTACTACTACTACTACTACTACTACTACTACTACTACTACTACTACTACTACTACTACTACTACTACTACTACTACTACTACTACTACTTCCTCTTCTTCTCTTCCTCCAAGTCTTCCTCCTTCCACTTCTTTTTATAAATTCTACTCCCTCTCCCCTTCTGGGATCCTGTCTTAAGTCTTCTTCCTCTTTGTTCTCCTCATTCTCCTCATTCCTTCCTCCTCCTCCTTCTTTTTCGTGATTTCCTGCTTGCAGAAGCGGGTGTAGGGATCACTGTACCGTAAGCAGGTAGATGGGAGCTTCATTCACATGATGTTTTAGTGGCTATCACGCAACGCGCTCCCACTTAAACATATCTGGTCTCTTTCCACTATTTTGCCAATTGCAAATTTAGTGGTTTAAAATACTACTTGCTCGAATTGCTGCAGGACATCTTCAGCTTAGTCTCTCTAATGGCGCTGCTTTGCTATTTAATTTATTTATTTAATCATATTTTATAAAGCGCTTTTCCAGCTCAAGAGCCTCTCAAGGCGCTGGCCGATACCGGATCTAACTCAAACCGTCGCGAGGCGCCCACGTGCACCTTTGGGCGCATAGCCTGACGCCAAGACGACTGAGCACAATCCTTGGCGACCTAGGACGGGGAGAAGGGACCTAGTTGCGTGCTGGGCGTATTTGCGTAGCGGGCACTCACCCGTCTAGAACATGAGCGTCAGGATCTTTAAAGTCCATGCGATGGAATGTGTGCATGCACAGACTAGACCTCAGTTTATACTCTCATCTGAAGCTATAAAAAGGATCAAAACTTAGTTATGAAGGAAAAGACCAATAGTAAGTCCTTTAAGCTTCAGGACTGGTTTTTGGTACAGCAGAAAGGATTATTAGTAGAAGAGGTTCAAGCGATCTGGATTCAGTTCTTGAAGGCGACTGGTGATTTTCTCAAAAGGAGATCGCATTTTTTATGGACTTTGTGTTTAGTAATTCATATCCTTATATTTGTTTTCAAACGGTTCGCTAACGAACCCAATAACTCTTTCAAAAGATTGGTTGGTTATTTAGTAATTCATTGCTTACAGGGTCCATCGGACTGCAAAGATTCAAAAGACTAGATGCCATGCTCTCATAAACACACAGCAAGAAAGGGCCTGTGTAAAATGGGATGATTTTTGCCAAGATTAAAACACCACTATCTTAAAAACAACAATATCGTTATCATTCATTAATGTACCAAATGCAGTAGTAATTTTTATTTTTAAAATGTAGATTCACTGTGTCCAATATCAGTATTGTAAGAAGGGGAAACTGGAATACCCGGAGAATAAAAAGTATGGTATTATTGGCCCCATTAATCAGTGTGGGTTCTGGAACTGCATAGAATAGGCCCAACGTTTCCCGGCGTGTCGCAAGAGCGCGACTAAAATGGGATGTCAGCACGGCATCACTGGGCAAAAGTCTTCTAAAAGAAAAAGAAAGAGATTTCTTTTATATAGCGCACTTACAAGCTCAGAGAGCTTCTCAAGGCGCTGGCCCGTAATATCCAGCAATCACAAAATAGTTTGCTGAAGTCAGGATTCGAACCCACGTCGCCCAAGACGCACTCACACAAGTCGTGCGCTCCACTGAGCTATCCCTGCCGCCATACACAGAAGTCACCGGCCAGGGCGGCGGAATCTCACGTTACTATAGGTATAACGACCTCGTGAAGATGGGGCAAGTCAGCGGAAGGGGACGGCCTATCCGCAGAATTGCTTCAAGCAGGAGGAGAAGCGATGATTGACGCCCTCGCCATTATCTGTCACAAGATCTGTCAGAGTGGGGAGTGGCCTACACCATGGACCCAGGCGCTTATCATCACTCCATTATCTGTCACAAGATCTCTGCAAGCGCCTGGGTCCATAGTGTAGGCCACTCCCCACTCTGACAGATCTTGTGACAGATAATGGCGAGGGCGTCAATCATCACTTCTCCTACTGCTTGAATTAAATTGAAGCAAGTCTGCGGATGTGTTGTTCACTCCCTGACTTTCCCTTATTCCGCGATTGCACTGCTGCCTCAACTCTTTCTTGGGGAATTGGGAGGATTTCTTCTTCTTCTCTGTTTCGGGGATATGCTAGAACTGATGGGTCTCGTTTGGTGTGTGGTTGTAAAGGTCAGAGCAGTACTCCGTCCATCTATTCAAGACTTCTTGTTCTTCTGTAAGGCATAAACCAGACTGCCTTGGATCGAGGAAACCTTGGGCTGGTTAACACTTGTTAGGTGCTTCACAGCCTGGTAGGCCGTCTTGCTGTTGTTCTTGTTCAGATTGTTCTTTATTTCATGGCATTGATCTTCTATCCAGTTCTCCTTTCTGTGTGCATGCGTTTTGGATGTCACTGTTGAGTTTTAGGTAGGGATCAGCTCCCTGTGAGATGTTTTTTTCCCTTTTCATCTCTCTTCGTTTGTCACACAGGTCCAACATTTCAGCCGTGATCCACGGTTTCTACTTTGGGCGGTGCTTGCCAAGCATCTCAGTGGGGGCATCGGTCACTGTACTGCTGAGTTGAAGGTGGTGGTTATGGTTTTGTCTTCTAATTTACCAGCTACCAAAATGAAAAGTAGTTCAAATTTCCATTCAATTGTGACTTGGAATATTTGTGCCACCTCGGGGTCTTGCAGTTTGTCCAGATCGAACTTGAGTCTGGTACACTTTGCTGTGTTTTCCTTTTCCAAATGGAGCCGGAAAGACCGATGTCTACTCCTGGAAAAGTGCGCGTCTTGCCAATATTGACGCTTGATCTGAAGCGTTTCTCGACCAAGATGCAGTTAATTAATCTGGTGTAATGCTCTACTCCAGGACTGCGCCAGGTCCATCATCTGGATTTTTTGTGGGGACTAAGCGTGTTTGCCAATATCAGATTGTTGAAACTGGCAAACTCCAAGAGTCTTAAATCTCTGTCATTTGTCTCGTTGTTTTTGCAAACGGGTCAACATGTTTCTCCCAAGTTGTTGTAGGCATCTTGGCTAACCTTAGAATTCCAGTCGCCTTGCACTATGACTATGTCCTGTCTCGGCACTTGGTCAAGGACAGTCTTCAGATGCTCATAGAAATCCTCGACTTCGCTGTCGTCATAGGTTGATGTTGGGCGTAGACCTGGATGATGGCGATGTTGAAAGGGGCTGCTCTCAAACGGATGGTAATGAAGACTTGGCGGCAACCCATGACATTGGCCAGAATGTCTTTGTGGACCAAGAATCCAACGCCGTGGTCATGCCTGTCATCTCTTCCGCTGAAATAAAGCTTGTGGCCTTTGTCTGTCGTTGTTTAACCTAGGCCTTTCCAGCGCATTTCGCTGATACCTAGAATCGACAGTGGTCCAGCTCGTGAGCCAGTTCTTCTAATTTTCCCTCCGCAGTTAGAGTCCTGACATTCCAGGTTTCTATGACGATGTTGTCTCTCGTGAGGATCTTGCTAAGTTGTCCATCAATAACCCACTAACCATTTCCGTCCTGGTGGCCAGCGCGGTCCTTGGTGATCTGGCCAACGACCGATCCGTTATGGAGTGAGCGGTTCTTTTCATCATACGGTGTGTCTTTTGCAAGAAAGACCTGGCGGTGTCTAATCCTTTCCAGGCAGTTGGTCACAGCCGAAATCCACGAATACAGCGTGGCTCGCAGTGGTCCCGAGCACGTGGTCGTTGAACCTATAGTAACGTGAGGTTTTTCCGTCCTGCCGGTGACTTCTGTGTAGAAGACTTTCGCCCAGTGATGCTGTGTTAAATTCATCCCTGTTAGTCGCCTCTTACGACACGCCGGGAAACGTTGGTCTATTCTATTCAGTGCCTGAACCCACAGGACTAGAAAATTACGATACCTGAATAGCAATGGAAGGAGACCCTGTCTGGGGGCAGTGACAGGTAAGAGCGGGAGAAGAATCAGAATAAAACGATAATCCCCGTTGCCAGCTTTCACCAGAGGCTGAGATAGATAGCAAAAGACATTGAAACTGTCAAAACATGATATATTCACGCACCTTGAAAATAGGGGATGGGGAATATTGATAAAGAGAAGAAGATAAGACCTTGGGGGTGATGAGGAAGTGGAAGAATGAAAGAAGGTGACTACAGAAGGAGAGTAGAAAATAAACAATATGTATAAACATATAATAATAATAATAATAATAATAATAATAATAATAATAATAATAATAATAATAATAATAATAATAATAATAATAATAATAATAATCAGAAATGTGCGATCTTGATTTAAAAAAAAGGGATAATAAAGAATTAAAAACAAACAGTAAAATAATTTTAAAAACAAAATAGTAGTAGTAGTAGTAGTAGTAGTAGTAGTAGTAGTAGTAGTAGTAGTAGTAGCAGTAGTAGTAGTAGTAGTAATAATAATAATAATAATAATAATAATAATAATAATAATAATAATAATAATAATAATAATAATAATAATAATAGTAATACTACTACTACTAATAATAATGGATGCTAATGACGAACATTATTATAAACGCGCCTTTTCCCAAACCAACAATCAGCTCACTTGTATCACCCACTCTCACTGAGACATGTGGTGTAAAGGCAGGGAGATCGTTATCAGAAGACGGAAAGAAACTCGAATTTTAACTTTGGAAATTCGTATATTGTATTGACTGCATCCAACACCATTATCGAAGGGAAGGGATGCACCCGGAGAAAACCCTCGGTGACCTCCATAGTCTCGTACCTAAAGCACATACGTTCTCCCTTTGCGGGAATCGAAACCGCGACCTTGGGCATAGGAAACTGGCGACTACTGCACTGCGCCACGAGACCACCCGCTCTATATAAAAAATAATTAATAAGGAAGGAATTTGGAGATGTTCGTTGTATAGACTGAAAGGGCCACAAGATCACACATTTCTGCTTTACAAATCCTTTTGAAATTCACAGTAAGTGTTGCCCCACCGAAAGAAAAATTACGAAATAATCCGAAAAAAACACACCTCCATCAAATGTACAGGTTTGTTAAAAATGGTTGTGCGTCACTACCGCGAGCGTCACAACCGCGTGTAACACTATCGCGTGTAACACTTCCGCGTGTAACACTACCGCGTGCGTAACACTACCGCGAGTAACAGTACCGCGTGTAACACTTCCGCGTGTGTAACACTATCGCGTGTGAAACACTACCGCGAGTAGCACTACCGCGTGTAACACTTCTGCGTGTGTTCCACTAACGAGAGAGAGAGAGAGAGAGAGAGAGAGATGGAGAGAGAGAGAGAGGAGTTGTTGTTGTTGTTGTTGTTGTTGTTGTTGTTGTTGTTGTTCTTCTTCTTCTTCTTCTTCTTCTTCTTCTGCCTTTCCTCCTCCTCCTCCTCCTCCTCCTCTTCTTCTTCTTCTTCTTCTTCTTCTTCTTCTTCTTCTTCTTCTTCTTCTTCTTCTTCTTCTTCTTCCTTTTTCATCTTCTTCTTATTCTTCTAAAATAATAACTGCCATGCGACAGACAGACAGACAGATGGACACACGCGCATGCAAACGTGCACGCACGCACATACAAAATGCATATAATTTTCAAGGAATTTTAATTAAAAAAATAAATTAAAAAAAACATAATTGTATTAAAAGCAATATGAATTAAAAATAAAAATGAACAATAAAAAGATACAAATAATTTATTTCTTTGTCTTTCGCTCTCTCTCTCTCTCTCTCTCTCTCTCTCTCTCTCTCTCTCTCTCTCTCTCTCTCTCTCTCTCTCAGGTGTCAGTGTCGAGTGTCACGATTGTTTCAACACACATTGAATTCAATGTTTGTGGCCACTGACCGTAAGAAACGAACCTTGACGTTTTCATCGTTATCATCGGTCCTCGTTGTCGTCAGCCTGTTCGTACGACTGGATGAGCGTCTGAGTCGTTTGTTGATGGTCAAGAAATGTTTCTTTGACGCTGGGCCAGGGTGACCTCCTTCCATTTTCACACACTCAATTTCTTTTTTTTTTTTCGTGATACAAGACACACGCGGAAGTGTTACACGCGGTAGTGCTACCCGCGGTAGTGTTACACACGTGATAGTGTTACACACGCGGAAGTGTTACACGCGGTACTTGTTACTCGCGGTTGTATTACACTCGCGATAGTGTTACACGCGGTAGTGTTACACGCGGTAGTGACGCTCGCGGTAGTGATCAGCACCCGTTAAAAATAGATAAATTTATTTGCTTGTGTGCCTATCAATTAGCTTCAAGGTGGATTTAAAAAAAAAACACAGCATAACGGCGAAAGTGTGTATAGCAGGTACAGTGTGTTTACACAACAAGAAAGAGATGCATACAATTCAAAACTTAGCCGTTTGTTGAGCAGCGATTGCTCATTGTATCATCTTTTAAAGTGACGCCAATGCAGTTTTTCCCGGTAAACTCATTGTCAAAAAAAAAAATTTTACAAAATAAAATAAAGCCGCATTCTTGATACCCTCTACTTGGCCCTTTCAACTGAGTATACGCACCTTAAAAATAAGGGACGGAACTGAAGGTGAAGAGAAGAAGGGTTAGGGGAAAGTGGCGGAAGAATAAATGAATGAAAGGGCGAATAAGGGAACAAAGAGAAACAAAGGCAAAAACAAAGAAAACGAATATGTTCAATTAAGGAGAAAGGATAACTCTATAATAGAATAATGGTAGGTAGCTGAGGAGGTGGAGGAGGGAGAAAAGAATGGATAGGGTGTGGAAGGAGAGAAGATTACATACAGGGTAGGATTCAAAAGTAATGAGCCTTTGTTCAAAAAGACAAATTTATTGAGCAAATCGGTATGTACAATAGTCTTCAAAATAGGCACCTCCTGCATCAATATACTTTTGTAGACGGCTTTTCCATGACTCGAAGGTGTCCAGGTAGGTCTGTTCCGGAATGGCTGCAAGGGCTGCTTGGACATTTGTTTGCATGTCCTCGATCGAGTCGAAGCGTTTCCCTTTTAGCGCTGATTTTAAGCGCGGAAACAAGAAGAAGTCAGGAGGCGACACGCCCGGACTGTAGGGAGGCTGGGGGACCACCGGAACGTTCACCCGTGCCAGGTAGGCGCTCACGATGAAGGCGGTGTGGCTGGGCGCGTTATCGTGGTGAAGCTTCCAGCTGTCCTCGATGTCCCTTCGCTGGCGCGCGACGCTTCTTTTCAGCCTTTTCAGGACTTCCAAGTAGTAAGCAGCATTCATGGTCTGTCCGGGCGGGACAAAATCGTAGTGGACGATCCCCTTCGCTCCGAAGAAGGCGCCACAGGCTGCGACTACGCTTTCCCCAGGGGAGGCGGTCCAGAATTTCCCTTGGAAAAAGGGACAATAAGGTAAATAAAATTAAAATAAAAAAATAAAAATAATAAGTTGCTCTAACGAACTTTCCATTCCGCCGTGTAACGCACTACCATACAGGGCTGATCCTACCGCTCCGAAAGCTCGAAGGCAACTGAGCTCCGTTGCGTTGGGAAGCCAACACCCGCCATCACCGTTACTAACAAGTGGAGCTCGCGGAGAGGTACGCTCGCCTCAGAATAAAATGAGGCTCATTACTTTTGAATCCTACCTTGTAAGTAACAAGGAAGAAGGTGAGTATTTTACCGTCGTCGTCATCATCATCATCATCATCATCATCATCATCATCATCATCATCATCATCATCATCATCATCATCATCATCATCATCATCATCATCATCATCATCATCATCATCATCATTATCATGCTTATCTTGTTTCGTGCAGCGAGCTGCGAGTGACCTGTTTATGTCCTTTATTTACGAGTATTGCTTCCTTTACCAAACTCGGTAACACTGAGGGTCGCAGTAATTAGCTAGGTAAATGTGTGTACAAATATTTTGCAGTGTTTCTCATTTAGCATACAGGCGTCTACGTCTACTAAGTTAGGGCAACGACTCCTAAACTGTGGAATGCCATCCCAGGATCTATAGGAGATCTTAAAGTTACAGCTTTAGACGATGTGCATTTCGTCCACCGAAACTTCGAGAACTCGTCTCTCTTCTCATCATGCTGTGTTACAGTTCCCTGAGCCTTAAGCCTCTTTCGGACATACGGAGTTCTGCACTATATTGCTGGACATTGAATTCGGTCAGGGTCTACATGTATATTATGTAGAAAAGGAACTCTTATTCACGGTTTCTAATTTAAACAAAAACGAATTGATGTGGTGTCAATGTACTGTTGACATTTGTGTATTGTGTGTGTGCTTAACCAGTACTTGGGTCGTCTGCCTTGTTGCCAATGGTGGGTTAAACTTCATGTCACACTTCTTGTGTAATTGTGCTCTAGTGCTTTTTAATTTTTGTTTTTAACAGACGTATTGGTGACATAGTGCCTGTTTACATCTGTACACTACTCGGCAATAAACTCTGACATCCCTTACATCAGACTGCAGTAAATAAACTGCTTAAGGCCCGTGCACACAGGTTAACAACAACGATCGAGCGCTGAAAGCATTTGAATACTGACGTTTCGTTGATCATGTACGGACGAAGGCAGGAAACAGCGATCAACAGAGCACACATTCCAGCTATTTTTGATGACCTTTGCACCGTCAGCGTGACGTACTGGTGCCCGCTACGTTGTGAACGAAACGCCTTCATAGTGAGGAAAGTTTTCGATGGATTGTTGAATCCTGCACTGCAATATCGATGCATAGACTCATGCAGTGTGGCTGAGACTAACGAGGCCTTCAACTTTAGAGAGGGAGAAGGCCGCGTTTAGCCTCAATTACGATGTATGACACACACACACACCCACACACACACACACACCCACACCCACCCACACACACACCCACACCCACCCACACACGCACACACAGACGGTACAACCAGCTGCACAACCCATCACGCATGTCACGTTCATAACTAAATAATATAGGCCTATTGTATGGTGTAGTTGTGACATTATATAAAGGAGATACAGATCCGAGAAATAGAGTTAGTGATTTTAGCAGTCTAAGGGGAATCGGACTCACGCTGTGTCCCTGCCAGGAAATCTCAGAAAAACGACAACAAAATAAAGCTGTGAAAAGTGAAGTTAGGCCTACACACTGGATTACTTTGCCGGGAGCGCAACACTCTTCTTCGCTGCTCCACGATTAGGGAAAAACGGTGAGACTACGCGTGTCTTCTAACCTTTAAAAAGCGTGCGCATCCTTTATCAACATCCTGTACCGATAGCAGGAGTTTGAAATTTCAACTCTAGTTTCCCATTTATGAGAACTTTTCCACACACGGTTGATAAAGCTAAACGGCAGATGTAGGCTAGGTTAGAGGACGGTCATTAATTAAGGAGTTTACTACTCTGTGTTCGGAGGGTGGGTGCCGTTGGTGGGGTGGGAGGGTAGAGGTGGAAGATGGGGTATGTTGTGTGCTTCGATGGTGGTGGTGGGGGGGGGAGGTGGAGAGGATTGATTGTGTATATTTGTCTGTGTGTGTAGATGTATACGTGTGGGATCGGAATGTGTGTCTGTGTGTATATTATACGTGTGTGTGTGTGTGTGTGTGTGTGTGTGTGTGCGCGCGCGCGCGCTTACATAATTACATGGGTACACTAAACAAATGTATTCACAATGGACGGATTTCAATCGTAGAACGTGTTTTAAGCATAAGATCCACCCGATACACATCGGTCGAACGCTACCAGAAGCATGCTTTTCTAGTCGCCTCAAGAAAAGCATGCTTCTGGCAGCGTTCGACCCATGTGTACCGGGTGCCAGATCCAGTGGATCAGAATTCCAGCAAGAGCGAAGAAAAGAAAAGAGGAAGATGCCAAGAAGAGAAGCGAAGAGGAAAGAGAGAGAGAGAGAGAGAGAGAGAGAGAGAGAGAGAGAGAGAGAGAGAGAGAGAGAGAGACAGACAGACAGACAGACAGACAGACAGCCAGACAGACAGACAGACCCATAGACAGACGGACGGACAGACAAACAGACAGAGACAGAGAGACGAAGAGAGTTAAACAGGGAGGTCGAGGAGAAAGTTTGCTGTTACAGAGAGACAGCGACAGAGACAGAGAGACGGAGACACTGAGGGACAGAGAAAAAGAGACAGACAGGCAGACAGACAGCTAGACGGACAGACAGACAAACAGACAGAGGCAGACAGATAGAAAGGAGTGCATAAGTAGTTGGGGGTGGTGGGGGAAAAAAAGAGATAAAGAAAAAAAGGAGATAACAGAATAGAGGACCGATGAAAAAGAGTGAGAGAGAGGAATGAACTCAGATTTTCTTTCTTGTTGCGTACACCTTTCTCCAAACTTCTTACCTCTCTCTCTCTCTCTCTCTCTCTCTCTCTCTCTCTCTCTCTCTCTCTCTCTCTCTCTCTCTCTCTCTCTCACTCGCTCTCTTTCTCTCTCTCTCGCTGCCCTAGGGTAAAGGCAAACAATTTATAATTTACTTCCATCACTCCTCGAACTTGGTCTGACCCCATGCATTACTTGCATCTGTCAAAACTTACCAACTTATGAAGAGAGTGTTTATCAGTGTTCGTTCTCCAGGGGGAAATCCGTATTAAAAACAACTCCTTGCACTACAACATACCAAATTTCCCTTTTTGTCATCTTCCATCAAAACGGAAATTCCTATGTCTTCTCTTACGGCGCATGCGTAGACGACACTTCCGGTGCGCTTTTACAAAATATTTTTATTATTTTATTTTTTAGCTCCCAAGTCCACAAGCACCCAAGGAACTTCAGATTATGTCCAAATGCTGTCAAAACACATGCAATGGAAGGAATCAGCTTGGTTCAAAATGATACGGGTAAGAGGTTGAACAGCGTTTTGAACTTTATGTTGATTAATTCCAAACCAAGAAACGCAAGAGTGTCCTTTTATCAAACCTGACATCTTCAAAGATGAAAGTGAATTAATGAAGCGATAGCATGCAGCGAAGCCGATCTGAGTGTCAGGATTGGAGAAATGTATTTCTTCTGTCTCTGAGAAGGTGGGACGAACAATGTTATGATGAAAGGAATTACGGCAGTGTGCTGATTGTGTCTGCTTAACACAAGAAGAAGAAGAAGAAGAAGAAGAAGAAGAAGAAGAAGAAGAAGAAGAAGAAGAAGAAGAAGAAGAAGAAGAAGAAGAAGAAGAGGGAAAATACGTTCCTTCTAATGATTAAAATGTTACTACATGTATATGCTGTCGAAACCCCAAATAGCCTATACAAGTACGGAAAGTCGTATTGATACCTTTTGAACAAATTTCGTTTTTATCTTCAAGACTAACGACGATGACAAAGTCGACGCGGCGCGTTTACTTGAACCTGAGACTTGCATGTTGACAGAATGATCGGGTTCTTTAACGTCTCGCTTCGGTGACATGAGGTGGTGTGTGGGGGAAGGGTAGAGGAGGGAGACAGAATATTAACTCCTGTGATAAAAATCTCTCATCGCCGTCGGGACACGAACCAGGTCCTCCCACGCTACAGACAATCATTTAACTACTAAGCCACGGCGACACTGAGACGGCGAAAGCATTATAGGCAAACGGACCAGTAAATTCACACCAACACACCTGACAGACATGGTAGATAGACCGAAGAAGAAATGATTGACAGGCTCTTAAAAAAGGGAGAGAGATTTCGACATCAGACAGAGATTCGGTCAGCCAAGAGACGAAACAAATCTGCCGTGAGTTCCAGACATGCATAAAGATAAAGAGAGTGAGCGAAAAACGTAGATCTAAAAGCAGTTTCTCCATGTCCATTCTAACAGCAGAAAGATAAGGTATTGATGTTCATCCTGAGAATGTCTAGTACAGCGCATGTAAATCATTAAAGGGATACATTGCAATATGAACCCCTACCAGTGCGAATGCTTTACGATAATGTTTATTGTACGTCGTAGCCTACTCAGACTTAGTGTCCGAGTCTTTAAGCCTAGCAATGAAAAAAGTTGGAGTTTTGAGCAGATCAAGTTCCAGAAAGAGTACAATGTAATTATTTTTATTACGTAATGCACGTACCGACTCAAAGAGGTTCTCAAGGCGTTGGACGCCACAAGGGCTCAACCAAACTCCAGCCGCTGAAGACGCCAACTTCCAGTATGTGCGTCAAGCGCATTGTTACACACCCGGGGCAACTGAGCCGCCCTGGTAGACCTAGATGTAGGCTTGTTTACTTTGAGCTTGTTGTCTGTACCTTTGTCACAAGGCCCGGCCGGGTTCCTTTAACGCGTCGCTGACGAACAACGCATAAAGAGTCGAATTCAATGAGAAATATCACCCGTCATACTGGAGAATCAAACCCAGGTGTACTGTCCTCAAAGCGAGCTTTCGAACCATATGACTTATCCTGCTAACCTGATGGAGCTGTGGTTCTCCACACCGCCTTGGTGAGCTCTTTGAGCTGGTAAGTACGTTTTATATAATAAGGACGGCGTCTGTATCCTGTTTATAATAGTACAATACCCACAGACTTGAAACATCTCACAAGGATGAAGAAAGTCAGAAAGTCACGCTGGGTCTACCAGATCACGGATATTTTAGCATGTGTGATCAGACGGGCTATAACTGATGAAAGACTGTAGGAAATTAGTGCTAGTGTTAGATGTAACGTTAGGTGGTGAAGGTTGGAGTGAGGAGGGGGGCAGAGTGACGGACTGGGACGGGTGGGTGAAGACAGACAGACAGATACACAGACTCAGAGACAGAGTCATACTCACAAACAGACAAAAAAAAGTACCTAAAAGACTTAAAGGTAAAGAAGAAAAAAAAATATATCAGCAACTTGTTGACGACCCGCTTTTTCCCTTTGACTCGGATTGATTTGGGGGAAGAAGAGAGTGAGAGAGTTGGGGGTGGGGAGAGGGGGGAAGGGAGGGGAAGAAGAGGTGGTATGCAGAGAAAAAATCAGAATAAAAACACCTATGGTAGAACCCAGTTGAACATTTAGCGAAGATAAAAAATTTATATCAAGAGTTATTGATGACCCGCTGAGTCTCTTTGACTTCAGGGATCTACTTCGATGGTTTGAGAAGGTTAAGTGCAGATGATAAGGTCAATGATGCGACTGTTACCTCCTGCAGTGGGTCCTTTCATCGCTCACTACAAGACGAAGGGAGAAATTTATTTTGAAAGAGTGCCCCCTATGCCTGTGATTGCGGGACGCCGCAATCTGCAGACAATGCCGAGCTTAACATAAGCTTAGCTTTCTATAGAGAAGAGACTTTTATAGAGTTTTATTAGTTATTGTGTAGACTGGGTAAATAACATTTTGCCTATGTTGTCCCAATAAATAAGCTTAGATTCCATTGAATGGAGTGTTTTAACTGTTGCATAGAATGAACAACATATCTTATTCTGTAGAAAACCTTCTCAACACTGGATGATCATGTAGAAATGACAGTATAAGTCATTATCATACTGTCATCTTTATGGTATTATAATAGTTAAGAGAATTGACAAGAATCTTACACACGCTATTGCATATATTCAATACCTGGACTCCCCCTTGTGAATTTGTCGATGTTTCCTGTTCGAGTTTTGTTCAAAGCAATTTATATGTATCTTATTCAAAACACCGTTAATAACAAGGATTAACTCTTCATTTTAACACATAATAATTATGTCTAGTACTGACAATTATTTGCAATGTAGATCTACACAACATTACCTACATCATGAATTAAACAAATTAAAAACCATTTGTCCTTTTCTGAATACTTCATAGACTTTCATAATAGAAGCAGAAAGCAACCACAAAAGAGTCTCAATATCGTGTCTCTTGCAATGATTATTTGAACTGAAAATTGTTATACAGAACAAGGCTAAGAAAATCGAGCAATAATCCCATGTAATTAAACTAGGATTAAACTTACCAAACAGACAAAATAAATTGCTTTCATGGTCACCATCAAAGTCTTTGATCATAAAAGAAGAAAGCCAATAACAAAACGTCTCAATATTGTGCCATTTAAAAACAAGAAGATTATTAGAGCTGAAAATTGCTGAACAATAAGATTCACAAAATACAGCAGAAATCCTATGTAATTAAACTGGGATTTAAAACAAAAAAGACCAAATTAACGCCGTACTGCGATTTCATGTGCCTATTGAAACTGCAGCAATGAAGAGAATGGGTTAGGAAAAAACTGGTGTACTATTAGATACAGCCTTTGTAAGTGTTGTACTTTGCATTGAACCGTGCTGTGGTTGATGTTTACCTTATGACATACAAGTTGGGCCAATAAAATGTTACCTTTTTTTAATCGCAAACAACGTTGTTTTTTTATAATGAGAACGTTTTCGAAAATTTTATTTTTCTAATCAATTTTTTTCATTGGATTTCCTCAAGCAATTCTTTCCTGGAGATAGGCTTATCTCATGGCGCACAGGCAACTCATGACCTGCCTACTCCCCTGATCTTTCTCCCGCAGACTACTTCCTATGGGGGAACAGGAAGGAGAGAGTGTACTACAACAACCCACAGACCCTTTGGCCCTGAAGACCAACATCCTTCAGGAAATTCGGAGATGTGTGGCAATGTCATCACAAACTTCAATGTGCGCGTTGCAACTGTAATCCAGGGAAGAGGAGCGTGGATTGAGCATATCATCAATTATTAAACTGTGTACAGAACGAGTAAAAAAGTGGGAAACCTTTGGTATCAAATGATAATTTGGTGCTTCCGTGATATTTCTGTAAAGAAAATTTTGGAAAACGTTCTCATTGTAAAACCTTATGTACAATTAAAAAGTGGTAAAATTTTATTGGCATTCTGTCAAGACTGAAAGAAGGAGGGATGGGAAAGAGAGGGGGTAGGTGGGTGGAGGCGGGGGTAGCTGGAAGGGAGGGAGGGTGGAGGAGGAAATATTTGTTGATGAAATATATTAATTATCAACGTGTTTCTACCAGACAAATAACGGGAAATTTAAGACGGATGCTGTTGCAGTAAGAGCTGATGCAATGCTTATGATGTTGAAGATGATGAAGCTGCTGCTGATGATGATGATAATCGCCTGCGGTTGCTACTGTTGCTGATGTTGATGAGGTCTGCTCTTAATCGTAATATCTTAATATTGATGCTTTTGATTTTTTTTCAAATACAAGATTTAAATCATAATATAGCGTATACCTAATTGTTATTATCGAGCTCTTCTCCAGCTCAGGAGCTGCTGAAGGCGGTGGAATGAGGAATACTAAACTCTAAAGAGAAATGGAAAGGACGATCACTCTATCACCGGACGAAAGTATTTCATAATTAAAACTTCAATGGTGGTGGAGGAAAACAGTGGGAAGGTACTAGGTGCATGCAGGACTCCAACCCTTTCAAGTCAGTGTCTTATCAATGCTCCCAGCCGCCACCGTAATTAGGGTGCAGTAAAAGCTCTCCAATGTAAAGGATCCACTATCATAGACTTAGAGCAATGTGCTATCGAAGAGGCAAGTACTAGTAGCCTATTTCTACTGCTACATTGTCTACTCTTCATAATGTCAAATAGTTAGTTGTTTTGCGTTGGGGTGGAATACTGCAATGTTTCTTCACTAACACAAAACCCCCACTCCACCCCATTCTTTGCCCCCTCCACACACACCCCTCCCCACCTACACCCTACTTCCGCTGGGGTGCCGGGGGGTTCAGTATAAATAGTATCCCCACTTTCTGGAAATTTAGTGCTTTAAATTCCCACTGTCGCTGTCTTTCTCATTTGCTCTTTCTCATTCCTGCTCTGTTCTATCAATCTGCTATACTATCTTCTTCTTCGCTAGACCAGTCAAATACCTTTTTTCTTGAAAACTCTTCCGGGACAAGACTCCTTATTTGTGTATGAGGTCTGTTGGATCAGCTTGGGAATATTGGACGCTTTCTGCCA
This sequence comes from Oncomelania hupensis, assembly GCA_036898135.1. Taxonomy (NCBI): domain Eukaryota; kingdom Metazoa; phylum Mollusca; class Gastropoda; order Littorinimorpha; family Pomatiopsidae; genus Oncomelania; species Oncomelania hupensis. The sequence continues at coordinate 44,280,740 of CM072515.1, read as the reverse complement.
GGTGGTCACTACGGCTTCCTATGATGTTATTATTTAGCAATGTAGGCATTTTCTATGTATGTGTTTTGTTGATATTTTATAATGATATTTGTATTCTATTTTGTTTTTGTAAACGGGGGTTCCATAAATTAGAGTACAGCCTCAGCGTCCCCTGCGTGGGATGTCTATTGTAAAGTGACTGGCTGGTGGAGAGCTTTCAGTTTTACCACTAGGGTTGTTTCAGCAGATCTTTTATGCGGATCAGGGGTTGTCCGGTCCTGATTTGGTTCGGAAGAGCCCGCTGGACCTAACGCAATAACCATGTAATGTAATGTAACATACACCCTCCCCTACATACATACTCACTTTCAAGGCGAAGGCAAAGCAAAACTTTCTTCGCAAGACAGCTGAATATCACAGCACTGATTTCGTCAATAGGTATATACAGGTCCTAATGACTTTGAGATCGAGCCATTGTCAGTTCGGGAGGAGACATAATGGCTTGTCTTTTATGGAAGGGTTTGAAAAAAAAGAGTTCAAAAACCTAGGATCGAGATCTGAGAAACTCGAAAAAAAAGGTTCGCAAACCTCCACGTATCTTCCAATTAAGAAAGGCCATAAAGGCCGCAGATTTGGAGAGAGAGAGAGAGAGAGAGAGAGAGAGAGAGAGAGAGAGAGAGAGAGAGAGAGAGAGAGAGAGAGAGAGAGAGAGAGCGCTGCGTTATCACCTGTCTAAGGACCTCCCTATCTTCAACGCCATCAGAAAGATGTTCCGCAGTCTGCCCTTAGAACAATAATTAATGTCTAAATAATGGCGCAGACCTTTCGTTTTAAATTCAGATTCAGGTTTTTCAATAATGGTACTGCACGACTGGCAAAGATTAGAACTGGGCCGGTTCTCCGAAATACCGGTATATCGCGGTGCGCCGACCGCTAGGTACCATATACCGGTACGGTTCCGAGTACCGGTATTTTAGGGAAACTCAGCATTTCGGCAAATTTTTCCGTGTCTTTAAAAGGAGAATCCGATGAAAATAATATATCCGGTTTTCATAGCTGACGATCTCCGCTATTGAATATTCTACGGGGGGAGGGGGGGGGTGGGGTAAGACCTAAATACGTTTACTTATCAAAAGTTGTTAAAGAATTTAGTAAGAAAGGGTATATTAAACTCACGCGTTCGTTAGATTGAATTTTAATTCACATTAATAAATTTGTATCGAGGCATGTTTTAAACAGTAAACAGTAAACTTTATTGTCCAAATCTTCACGAAATGGAAAAATGGCGTTGTAATGGCAGACAGTTAATATATGAATATATTAGCAAGTAATTATCACTTAGCGCCAATTCGACTTTTGACCAAAAAAATCTCAGTTTTGAAAGAAAGTTTAGACTCAACGTTAAATAAGACGTTTTCTGTAGACTTCGCAGTTTCCAAGCAAAAATGAGCGCTCCGCTCATTTTTGCTTGGAAACAGTGACGTCTACAGAAAACGTCTTATTCAACGGAACTGTCTTTTAGCTAGCTGAAGGAGGGATGGCAGAAAAGATAAGGAATTGTTGGAGAGGGATAATAAAATAAAGATTTATATTATGCGGCAGGTCCATGCTTAATTGCCAAAACGGAAATGACTACCGACACTTTAAATTTATTTCTTATCGTTTTCATCTTTTTTTTTATCTCTTGAGGTGTCATATGCCAAGTATATAGTAGATACGAATTTTTTTCACTTTTCAATTTTTTTCCTTTTCGTTTTTTTTTCTCTCTTTATTATCTGTCCTCCAAATTGAAATAAATATTTGCACTAATTTTTGTGTGTTGTTGTAAAATGACAAATTGTTTCTTTTAAACGTTGTGTTCTATTTATTTTTTTTAAATCCCAGCAAATTGTTGTTTTGTTGTTGTTGTTGTTGCTGTTGTTGTAATGATAACCCGAAATTTCATTTCTGTCAATTATAAATTGTGGCATAATTTGAAACAACTGAGAATATTTGTTTGGATAATTTCCTCCGTCTGTTTTACGGTCTGTCTATCTGTGTATGTATGTGTGTGTTTCTGTCTGTCTGTCTCGCTCTTTCTCTCTCTCTCCTACTCTTAAACTGATGGATAATTTATTTTACATTCCAATCCATTTCGTTGTCAAACTCCAATGAGATCTAAGTGGCACTATCCCGCAGCTGTCGTGCTTTCGTTTAGAAAGTGGCACGAATTTGCTTAGGTGACAAATTAGCCTAAATGTTGAAACTGATAACATCTCTAAATATGAAATATGGATGACTGTCAGAACATGTACCGGTATCGGTGAATTTCTAGGATTATTATGAATAATGAGAGAGAATGTTGCGAGGATAGATTGCAAAGACTAAAAATCCCCTTTATTTATTTATTTATTTATTTATTTATTTATTTATTTATTTATTTATTTATTTATTTATTTATTTATTTATTTATCTATCTATCATAAGAAGCAAAAATAAAATTGTTGAATGAGTCATCCCCCCCTCTCCTATTCTCCATCCTTCGCACTCTCTCTCTCTTTCTGTCTGTCTGTCTCTCTCTCTCTCTCTCTCTCTCTCTCTCTCTCTCTCTCTCTCTTCTCTCTCTCTCTCTCTCTCTCTTTCTCTTTCTATGTCCTACCAATTGTTGAGTACAATATACTTTATTGTCCATCTTTCACATTATACATAAAAGCAGAGAATTGCCTTTAGCATTGAGCGCAAACTTTGCCTAAAATAGTAAATGCACAAAAATAAAAATGTCCATGCGTACAACAGTCATATGGCTCATTTGGAAATATTCTCTCTCTCTCTCTCTCTCTCTCTCTCTCTCTCTCTCTCTCTCTCTCTTTCTCCCTCCCTCTGGCCTTTATCCATGCTGACACATCCACACACTCTCACATGTATACCTACACACTAAATAATCCGTCAATGCAATGTATAAGTAAATACATAATAAATACACAAAACAATAACATATTGATAATCCTGTTTAAATGAACTTGTACATACACAAACACTCATATACAAAATAAGTCAAGGATGGTAGACCCTAATGATATAGACAGACAAACAGAAAGAGAGAGAAAGAGAGAGACGGCCTCACAAAACTGGCCCTGATAAAAAGGTCCCTAACATCTCTTTCTCCTCTACGAACGAAACCTGGAAAAGTTACGGGGAAACCTTGTACCATTTACGTCGTACCTGTATGCGTACTATTTGTGTGCGACCGTTCATACAAGCAAAGAACGTTCTTTGATACAAGCAATATCAAGCGAAAGACTAAAGAGAGAGCCCTACGTGGAAGAGAGTGAGCGTTCATCAGCTGACAGGAAGTAGCGTTGCAAGGGCCGATAACCGACGGTGATAAGAGGAGAAAACTTGTGATAGATGCTTGCCCCAGACACTTGCAGATGTGTGCGTAAGGTCTATATGTTTACGACTGTCTTCCTCGATCTACTGATACACAGTCGCCCCTTTGTTGAATGTTATACTAAACGCGGTCGTTTTTCTCTGCTAAAAGAACTCAATAACATCTAGCTATAGGATGACAATGTTGCTGATGCAGCGGTCATAAACAAAATTAATGGTCATAGACTATGCTTACGACGGTGATATTGAATGAAACCTTTTTGGCCTTTAATTCACTAAGTTTATTCTCTAAGACAAAATTAATAATGCAGTTCTTTCACTGTGGTTAGTGATGACTTCGTCCCCACGTTTAGGTTCAGACTTAGTTTTACTTATTCAAGTTACAATGTATAGATTTCTCAAAGATTGGATACGAGGATGGGAGAGAATAAAGCAGCCTTTCAAAGTAACTTGTAGACCAGCTAGTTTTTGGCTAGTTCGATATCCCTTTTTCCAGACCCTACTGCTTCAATGGCATATGTCCCTAGGTAGTTATTTCATTTTTGCTTAGGCTAAATGGCTGAACCATACCAGTTGAAGAATCAGAAAAAGGATCCAATTCTTTTTTGAAGTACTTAATCTAAAACCGAATTAGCGAAGTTTTAAAAATTATTTAACAAATGATACTGCGTTAGTGAGAGGCTTCAAAACTGTAAACCAGGTTAGCAAGTTAAACAAAATCCAAACCTGGATTAGTGAGGTGTTTAAAAAAAAAACGAAGCCGGTTTTTAGCAAATCGAATTTGAACCAGGAATCAGTCTAGAATTTAAAGAGGTTTAACACTGAAACCGGTTAGGCACAGTGAAGGATTTGTTTTAAAACTGAACCCGGATTAAAACGAAGCCTGATTAGCCAGGTTTAAAGACATAAACCGGATTAGCGAGGGTTTATGAGGATTATGTGGAGAGAGTGGCGAAAGGCAGGAGGAAGAGTGGAGACCCCTTGTCGCCCTTCTCGGAGGACTCTTCCGATAGTCCAGGCACCAGACTCTATCTGGGAGCTCAGCACTCACTTAAGAGTATGTTGAGGGATCGGTCGACCATTTCTAGTCTGGTTCAGACCTACCTTAAATCACTAACATTCTTTTTCTTCTTCTTCTTCTTCTTCTTCTTCTTCTTCTTCTTCTTCTTCTTCTTCTTCTTCTTCTTCTTCTTCTTCTTCTTCTCCTTCTTCTTCTTCTTCTTCTCCTTCTCCTCCTCCTCCTCCTTCTTCTTCTTCTTCTCCTCCTCCTCCTCCTCCTCTTTCTCCTCCTCCTCCTTCTTCTTCTTCTTTTTCTTCTTCTTCACTTCCTCCTCTTCCTCCTCCATTTTGTCCTCCTTCTCCTCCTTCTTCTTCTTCTTCTTCTTTCCTCTTGTTCTTTCTTGTGGTATTCCTCCATCTTTTTATACTCTTCCTACCTCCTTATTCTTCTTCTTCTTTTCCTCCTCACTCTTTCTCATCTTTTCCCGGCCGACCCTAATCTGTCAGTTTAGCACTCACCCCAGGGTGTGGCCGCTCATCTCTGTCAAATGCTCAGACCTATACTTTAAATCGCCGTCATTCACTTTTTTTCCCCCCTCTTCCGTTTTCTAAAAATTCTTCGCTCGTGTTCACTTCCTTGATTTAATGATGCGCATTTCTAGAGCATAGGCACAGAACATGGTGTACTGATGGCAGGTTATACTTTAATACCAGTATTTTGACTTGCCGGTCTAAGCGTGGGACTTCTTTGAGTCCTAAAATATTTCTTTTAGGAAGTGATGGATTGGATGAGTAAGTTATCGTGCCTAATAAACAACACCTTGGATTTGCCGGCTTAGCGCATCGTGAAATATAGAGTGTACTGTATGCCTAATTTACAACTTGCTTGAAATGGCGGCTCTCGATGACTTAACATTGAACAAATTCAAAACTTGTTATGTCATGTTTTCTGTTCAAGGAAAACGTCCGACATTGCCAAATAATAATAATACTGGATGACTTACGCGCCTTATTCCTAAATCAGATTGAAAGCGCGGCGATCTGTAACCAACAAACACGTTCACAAGTTTCAGACACTCCTACATATACAACAAACAAAAAAAATCATCTCTCAAACATGTGGGATAAATGCAAGTGAAGGTGGAAAGGAAATCGCATTTGAATTTTGAATTTTTAGACAGTCTGCATCCAATACCATTAATGAAGGGAGGGAGGAAACCTGAGTAGCCGGAGAAAACCCTCGGTGACCTGAAAAGTTTCGTACGTAAGTCGCATAAGTTCGTCCCTTGCTGGACGAGTAGGTCTACAAGAAGAAGAAGGAGGACGAGAAGAAGAAGAAGAAGAAGAAGAAGAAGAAGAAGAAGAAGAAGAAGGAGGAGGAGGAGGACGAGAAGAAGAAGAAGAAGAAGAAGAAGAAGAAGAAGAAGAAGAAGAAGAAGAAGAAGAAGAAGAAGAAGAAGAAGAACAACAATAACAATAACAATAACAACAACAAGATTTAACGGCAATATAAATATGAAAAACAACGCAGTTGTGCATAGCGCGTTAAAAGCATTCGAAAGGTATCTAAGGCAGATGCAGCATTTACAAAATAGTTCTTGGATCCCAGTACTCCCAGCAATCGCTGCCCGTGTAGCATGTTGTCGTACTATATAAGTCAACAACCATTGTGCCACCCTAAAAGGACACTGAGCCATAAACGTTACAATGAAACACCAGATAGAATTAACCTTCGATTAACGTAAGAAACACGTTACTTCTCTCAAAGGTTTCACTGTATTTATGACAGTGAGAGTTTCTGGACCATTTTGATGGACTCTTGCCTATGTTGTCTGCCTGTTGAGATAATCCTTATTTCTTTGAGCCACTTGAGACAGCTCAGCGACTTCTTCTGCAGCGCGGTCTAATCAGAAGCAAAAACACTCTTCACCGTTCAGATAAGATCAGGCTGAATGAAAAGCCTATCACCAAACGCAAGCATACGTGTTCATAAGCAAATACTTCGGGAGTTTGGGCATCGATATTGGGTTTACTTTGAGGACAGGGAACGGACGCCTACGATTCTGCATTGCATTTTCTGGAAGCAGCATTTTCTTTTGTGTCAGCAAAACATATCTCATGTTCATTTCCTATGTGATTGATGTTCACTTCGAGTGATGTTCGCTTCCAGATCGATACCCAATTATCCGTAATAGGCTTGCTTAATGTTCACTTTTTTCTCCTCCCCGGAAAGAAAAGTAAAACAGGATATGATGTGTTGATGGAACATACGGGCGTAACCTCAACTAATATTCAGATGCTTGTAAGCTCAATTAATATTCAGATGCTGCGCTTTTAACCTCGATTAATATTCAGATGCTTGTAGCCTCAGTTAATATGCATATTCTTGTAACCTCGATTAACATTCCTATGCTTGTAAGAATGTAATTCTAATTCACATTCAGATGCTTGTAATCTCAGTTAACGTCCAGATGCTTGTAACCACAGTTAACACTCAAATGTTTGTAACCTCAGTTAACATTCAGGTGCTTGTAAACTAAATTAACCTTCAGATGCTTATAACTTCAATGAGAGTTTTTATGCAGTTAACTTCAATAATAAGTTAGATGCTAGGAATATGTACTAGTAATCTGCGAAACGTTATCAAATAATGTGTCAGCCCTAATAAATTTGGTATTAGAAATGAGAAAGCACTCAAAATTCAGGCATAATGGCTGGGTCAACCTGTTTGCTTGTCATTTTCAGTATATAGCTTAAAGAGGACGATGAAGAAGAAGGAGAATAAGAAGAAAAAGAAGAAGAGAAAGAAACAATAACACCATCACCACCAACAACAACCGCATCTAGAACAACAAAGGAGTTTTGAGGAGGCATAGAAACAAACAAGATATGCTTATGGGGAGGAGAAAAAAGAAGAATATGATGATGATGATGATGATGATGATGATGATGATGATGATGATGATGATGATGATGATGATGATGATGATGATGATGATGACGAGGAGGAGGAGGAGGAGGAGGAAGCAAACGTACTTATGGTGACGAAAAGAACATTGGTCTGTGCTGAGGTTATCCGGCGCGATTAGGGCCCCTCAATTTTGTCAGTGTGGCCTGATTTCAAAGAAACATGGGGGCCGACAGTTTCAAGGTATACAAGCAACGAAGATTGATTTTAAATATCTGCAGAGGACGCTAATGTACATATTCATCATTGTAGGCTATTAACCTTTTCCCCCTCCATCATCCTCTCCGCACTTTTATAGTAGGTCAAAACTGCAGTTAAAACGCTGTACAAATGGAAGCTGTATTAAACAAGCGGTAAATCTCTCATACATTGTGATTGGACTAAATAATAAATTAATTAATAAGTTTTAAAAATCAACCAATCAATCAATTAATAATACATTTGTTCAATTCCATCGATTATTAATTGTTTTAAAATTCTTGTTACAAAAAAATGGGGTTGTTCAGTTATTTTTGCCTCTTGATGTTACGTAGCATTCTGTTTTATTTTATTTTGGCGATTTCTCGTTTTCTATGAATGAAAATGTATAAAGCTCATAAACATGTCTACACAAAAAAGCATGATCATAGCGCTGATTTAACTTGAGGTTCCACATTTTTGCGCATCACATTGCGCTAGACTTTAAAGAAAAACTTAAAAAAAAAAAAACAAAAAAAAAAAAAGATTTGACGTGGCTGGTTTTGTGCGTAACTACGAATTGCAGCGACCCTGGATGACCCCCTATGACGACGTGAAACTGAAAGTGGCTGGTAGGGGCATAACAGCAGCGTCGGCAAACACGTTCTTAGCGACCCTTTAACATTCATATTCGCACGCTTCTTGCAGCGACGCCCCACGGGACTCCCTGCCACCACCCTTCTACACAGCCTACTAACTCAGATTCATGAGGTAACACTCCCTATTTAGTCAAGGTACGGAGTATGCTTTTGCAGGCTCAGACAACCTGTTGTGGCCAGCAGCGCTTGCTATTCACACCCATAACCCATCATCCGGGTGCAGGCATGGATAAAATCCCCCGTCTTTGTTCACATGCAGTGCATATCAAAATGCACTCGGCCGCCCCCTCCCTGTTTGGTAAATCGCTCTCTTTTTAGTAAAAAAGCCACGATTTTTCAAGTCGCGGATTAGCCTGGTGGTGAAAAAACGGAAACTCCGATGGTATGGCCACGTCACCAGATCATCAGGTCTTGCAAAGACCATCCTGCAAGGCACAGAGCAAGGAGGTAGAAGAAGAGGGAGACCGAAAAAGAGGACAACATTCGAGAATGGACTGGTTTGACACTGAGCGGAACAATCAGGGTTGCTGAGGACCAGGAAAGATGGAGTACGCTGGTTAAACGATCGTCTGTGGTGCCCCTACGACCTCCGAGTTACGGGATAGAATAGTATAGGATAGGATTAGCCTTAGCTTTAGTTTGCGGAAAGATGGTTCATTTAACAGTGAAAATGTCGCGTGCTAAATTTAATTCACACATGTTAGTGACAAGATATTATAAGTTTAATGTGATCAAGATAAAGTGTAAGAAAAAGTGAACTGAGAAAGAACAAAATGATATGAATAAGCAGATGAGGGAGAGTGAATAGAAACTGAAAGTTAAAACGGGTAAAAGCCAGTTGGTAAGGGTTAATGGAAAGTGAAGGGAAAGAGGTATTTGAGGAGAAACAGAAATAAAATCATCGAGTGGGCATAGTTGGCTGGAAGGGGGATGATGAAAGAAAAAAAGAGCATTAATGAAATCGAAAGAAAGAATGAAAGAAAGACGCACAGACGACAGAAGAGGAGACGAAACGGGGAGGGAAGGAACAGCGAGGACTTTATCTAATTAGCGTCCTTTGGGCGAAAGGCGAGAGGCTGTTTTCAGTAAATATCTGCAAATTGTATTGACGGAGCCTGAGGGTTAGAAAGGCGTCGTGTGTGTGCGGACAAACGCCTGGTAAACGGGTACCAACACTAGCAAGGGTCCGGTGTCGATTACGAGCCCCCGAGGCGCCACGACGTTTTGTGGTCAGCATGCACGCAGGAAACGGGAGGCAGTAGTCCAACACCTCATCGTCACGAAGGCTGCTGTCAAATCCAATGGAACTTTTACCCACGAGAGAGCAGCACTCGTCGCTTTTTTGCAAAAGAGAGTTGTCGCTGCGCCGCCATGCAGAGTATCTTGGGAGAGTGAAAGATGCTGAGTGTCCGAAATTATTTCACTTTGTTCCTAAAACTGTCGGGTCGAATAGAATACGAGTTCCTTGCCGCTGCTTGACACTCCTGGGGGCTGGAAACCTGTTTTGTTTGGAAGAAGCGAAAGAAGCAAATTAAAGAAAAGTCAACAGATTTCATATAGTAGATTTAAACACTTTGAAATTACGATGAAAAAGTCTATAGATAGGCTATATGAACTCAAGCCATTGTAGTCTGTTATGAATGGTCATCCTGTCGGTTATACACAACTTAAAAGATTCCAACGGCGTGGAGCGCACCATTTTAACGACTAAGTGAACAGAGACTGAAAGAAGCTGGATGAAAGAGATGAAAGGAGAGGAACGGAAGGAAGAGAGAAGTGCGACAGTGAAAAGAACCCCACAGATGGCAGAATGGACAAACACGACAAAGAGAGAAGCGTGTGTCGCGTGCACCTCACTCGATGTTGACTTTGGGAGCCTGGGTATTGTTCTTGGGTGTTAATTGCGCCTGCAAGTCCTTGGATTTCGACGCCATCGTCGAGGTGCTGAGAGCAGTGGTTTCTCTATTATCACCGTGGTTGTGTTCATGGTCATCGTCGACGTCGTCATCATCATCATCATCATCATCATCATCATCATCATCATCATCATCATCATCATCATCATCATCATCATCGCTATCGTTGCCGCTCTAGTCCTCGTGTTTCTAAACATACCAAGGACACGAAGGCACCAGTTTAGCGTCCTCGATATCATTATCCTCATCAGGGTCATCATTTGTTGTGGTCATCGTCGTCCTCGCCTTGCCGATATCATTGGCGTTATAATTAATCGTTGTCGTCGTTCTCATTTTAGATCGTTGTTTGCAACATACGAAACACACAGCAGCAAATGATCTCTCTCATAATCCGATATCGCTACGATCATCATGGTCATCGTCGTTATTATTATTACAATCCATATCCTCCTTACTCTCCTAATTATATTCACCATCATAATCATCAACATCATCATCAGCAGCAGCAGCAGCACCAGCAGCAGCCACAGATCCACAACTTTCGCCAGCACCAGCACCTTCTTTCTCATGAAAATCACCTCCTCCTCCTTCTCATCCTCATTATCGTCCTCATCATCGTCAACATCATTACCGTCATCACATTCATCCTCTCCTCATCACATTTACCACAACCTTCCTCTTCCTCTTCCTCCTCCTTCTCCTCACTAATACCACCATCTCATCCTCGTCATCATCATTATCATCGTAAGTTCAGTGACTTCCCTAATGACAACATGAACATCCCCTCTCTTGCTCTTCTTCAAACATCAAACAGTTGGCTGGGTTGTGTGATGTCGCGTGCTTTCTTTTGCGCACACACTTCACTTCCCCTGATATGATGTGAACTGAACTGACTTCCTGGTCTGACAAGTCAATTAAGATCGACTGCAAAAGTCAATTCCCATTTTATTCATTCTGGGAACTAAGATGATACGAGCAGGAATATCGACGACGACGACATAGGCTACTTACTTCGAACAGCAAACAGTTTGCGGCATAGCGTTGATAAACTACTAAAGAAACAAGCAAGCTATGCGTCAATAAGTAACTTATAAGCAATGCTAAAGTAACGATAGACAAAGTTGAGTAAAAATAACACCATTATTGTTATCAGCAATTGTTGTTTCACCAAAATAAACTATTTTTTAATTATTCCTGCATTTTAAAATCTCGGATAAGAACGAATAATTATCCCTTAATTTAAATCAAATAGGCATATAGGCCTACACGTTCTATCAGCACCAGCTACGGCTTACTAAACATAAAGTTGGACTTTGTAGTATAGTGGATCTGTCTGTCTGTCTGTCTGTCTGTCTGTCTGTCTCTATTCTCTCTCTATCTCTCTGTCGGTCTTTCTCTCTCTCTCTCTCTCTCTCTCTCTCTCTCTCTCTCTCTCTCTCTCTCTCTCTCTCTCTCTCTCTCTCCGTATCTCTCCCTTCCTCTCTCTTTCCCTCCATATCTCTGTCTGTCTGTCTCTCTCTCTCCATCCTGCTCACTCAATCTGCACAAATTAAACGTGATCCAAACAAAGGGAGGACAGCCTCCACGTATCGTGGATGCACACACCTTTCGAGAGTTACTGTACTTGGAAAGTCAGTCGCGGCACACATCTTGTTGGGAAAACTACCAGATTTCACACAACACTTTGTCGCGCTTGGCATGTTCTCGTTTTTGATGTATCTGTAATGTAATGGAGATAGGAAGGCGAAGATGTTAGGATGGATGGGGGTGGGGAGAAAGGGAGGAGAGGGGAGGGGGAGTCGAGCAAGATGAACACAGACCTGGTGGCCGTAGACAATAATTATATTCCAGAAGGTTAATATTATTTTACTGCGGACACAAAATTGTATTCTAGAATAAAATGTTTCAACATCTATGGTTTGATTAACTTAAAAAAAAATTATGTCCTATATCATGGAATTAAACAGAGGACTGCCAACATTCAAAATTTACAGTAATAAGAAACAAATATCGACAAAAACAAGACAAGATAAAACTACACATTGCACATTTCCCAGCAAATTTCTTCTTGAGGCGGACAAAACACAGGAGACCACAAAACAATACTTCCCACCACAATTCCATGTTCTATATCGTGACTAAAATTGAGGATTATAAGTTGATGGAATTTGGGGCAAATTTAATATTGAATTCAACCTGTCAGAACTCGTAGTCTGATTATTTTGATGTTATATGTTATTTCTTGTTTAGTGTTTTTACGGGAATTAAATCCGAATGTTAATTGCGATTTGTTAGAATTGAGAATAACTGAATTTATTTTCAGAGATTATTTTGTTAACATATATTATTTTGTTTTATATCTGGAATGTGATCCAGAATGGTAATGGTGCGTAACTATTTGGTGAAATTTAGAAGAAATTTTTTTTAGGGGGGGTGGGGAGGGGGGTGGGTGGGGAGGTGGGGAGGTGGGGAAGCCTGTGATTTTTTTCTATATTTTTTTTACCTTGCAAAAGTTTGAATGAACTTATGACCACTGCTCACTCTCTTTAATTTAATGTTGATTCTATAATGGCTTCGGCAAACGTATCCACGGTGGGATTGACATGAGATGAGCCTCGTTGAACGGCTTTCTCAATGTTATAGATTGCTGCAGGTAAGTAAATGGAAATGCTCGGAACAGGGATCTCCACTAAGAAATCTCCATCATTTTTCCTCCATCGTCGCTTTTCGCTCAATCGTTGATACATAAGCATCCGACCTTACAATGTGTATAATCACTTCTTACTACTTGTGCATACACTTCGTTTATAAAAGCATGTAGCAGCAGCAACAACGTTTTCTTTGCTTTATTTTAATGGTGAAATGTTTTTATTTATTTTACAGCGCCATTTCAATCAAAGGGGAATTGTATTCAAAGAAAATGGTCCAAAGTCCTGCCAAAGTATATCGACTCCAGACTCTTTTCTCCACCTGACTGGCGACTCCTTGTGTTTTTTGTAAACGTTTTGTCTCCTCAAGAAAGGGTTCATGCAAATATACGTTGGCTCCACGTTTTGAGCCATTGTATGGATTGCCGACCCTCATGTCATTGAATTGGTATAGGTTGCCGACTTCAATCCAGCTGTCATGCACTGCCGACTTTGAACTTATTTATTGTAGTCTACTTCTGACATTCAACTCACTATCATGGACTGCCAATCTCGATACTGCTGGCAGAAATTGCTGACTTCAACCCCACTGGTAGATATTGACGACCTCGAACTCACTTTCATGGACTGCCAACCTCATCATCACAGTCATAAACTGACGACCTTGACATTACTATCAAAAACAGGCGATTCAACCCCACTGATATGGATCGCCAAATTCGTCGGGTTATTGTCGACCATACTGTTATAGATTGTCGACCCTATTGTCTTGGAATACTGACGACACAGCTGTCCTGGATTATTGCCGACCCCGCTGTCGTGGATTTTTGCCGATCCTACTATCGTGTTCTATCGAACCCACGGTCAAGAATTATTGCCGAAACCATTGTCAATGATTATTGCCGACCCCGCTGTCGTGGATTATTGCCGACCTTGCTGTCATGGATTATTGCCGACCTTGCTGTCATGGATTATTGCCGACCTTGCTGTCATGGATTATTGCCGACCTTGCTGTCTTGGAGTAGTGTCGACCCATTCTCGTGGATAATTATTGCCGACGCAATTGCCAAGGACTGCCGACCCCGACCCCACTATAACAATATGTTGAGCGGAGGCATGTTCTTATGTTTTTTGTCTGGTAAGGGATACAAAACACTGGTTGTATTGTTGTTTGATTTTTGTGACCCAAGAGGCGTATACGGTTTTGTTATTAATGATAGTTAACGTTCTTATTCTGTTTTATATCTTATTAATGATGTTCTTATTCTGTTTTATACCTGAATTGGGATCCATAATTTAATTGTAATTTAGTTTTACAATCCAAGAAGCATATCCCCCTTTTATATCAAGTGTTAACCGATCGTGAGTTAATGATCCCGCTTCCTATGCTATAATAAAGCAGTCTAATTTAATAATATAGAAGTAATAAAACTAATCAACTGTAACAATGTAAGATTATTCCTGCTAGTAACTGATAATAGGAGAAGGCTGTTCTTTTCATATATTTAATATATTTTCCAAATTCTTTGGAATGTCTAGCGGAAAGAAGGAAGTGGAATTATGGAGTGAGGAGGGTGGAGCGGAAGTTGGAGGATGGTGGGATGTGGTGGGGGTAGGGACAGTGATGACTCATGGTCTCAGGGCGCAAGTTTTATTTACCTGCGTCTTGGGCGACGTTGGTTCCAACCTGACCGCAGCAAAACTAATAGTTTGTGCGTGCCGGCATTCCGTGACCTGCGCTTTGAGTACTTTTTGAACTGGTAAGCGCGCTGTGCAAATAATCAAATACAGAATGAAGGAATGAATGGATAGTTACTGATACGAATGAATGAATAAGATAGTTACTGATATGTGATAGGCTATCTATAGATCAAACTGTATCACATTCTTTTGTTAGTAGAAAAAGGGTTTAGGAGAAGAGAATTTCAGCTACAGACCTACCACATAATGCATATTTACGAGAAAAAGAAAGAAAAAAAAAGAGAGAGAGAGGGGGGTGGGGGGAAAGAGAAAGATAGCCTCTGTCGAGGAGTGGGACCTGGGACCTGGGTGAGAGAGAGGCAAACAGACAGAGAGACAAAAAGGGAGAGAGAGAGAGAGAGATGTTGGGGGGAGGTGGGGGGGAAGAGAATCTATGTCGGGAGAGAGAGAGATATGAAGAGTCTATGGGGTCAATAGCTCCACCCATGCAAGTTGATACGGTTTGGAATAACATTGCGCATTGATAATAATCCACACTTTGATAATATAACTATTTCATTAATAGACTATTGTCTCTTCTCCACTTATAATTAATGAAGTGTAGACGTCCTGGGAGTCGTAACAAAACCTGGTTTCTATCACCAAAGGTCTAAACTGCGTGATATCGCCACTGCACAATTATTAAGGGTGTAACTCATCCTTGCATTGTCAGTCAACAAGAAAGGTTATTGACACCTAGTAGGAGATAGCAAGTATTCACTGTAAAGTAAGAGGAACCCGCTAAAACATATTGTGTACCCTATGTGCAAATAGCTGTGTTTTGTATTCTCGAACATAACGATTATACGTGGTAAAAATGACTCTTTGTTAATAAAATAGAAGGGTGTTCTATTTCTCCGAACAGGTTGTTTGTTATTTTAGCTTACCTGTTTTCTTTTGTGTGTAGAAATACAGCTCCGCAATAGCGCAGTGGTAAAAAAAAAGGTAAAGGTAGTCCCATAGCCTTGTGGCCGTAGGGGAGCGTGATGTTGGAGATCACACTTATCTTGGGCCAGCGTAATGAGGGTGATGCCCAACTCTCTCCCTCGCTGCTTTACCTTCCCCACCCTCAAGAGAGTAGGTACTCAATCACAGTTGAGTCAACTGGGGGCGTTGTTATTTGTCGCTTCACGCCTTAGCGGTCACCCATCCAAGTGCTAACCGCACCGGACGGTGCTTCACTTTCGACACAGTAGCGAGTGCTCCAACCACTGCACTATCCGACACCCCAGCGCAGTGGGGAGAGTTTCTATTCCAGATGTCGCGAGATTGATCCAAATATCCAGAGACATTGTTGTTGTTGTTGTTGTTTTGTCATAGGAATCCCAAACAGCTTGTATCATCTATATGGTGGGTTACTTTATCAATGCTCTAGGGGTTGGGGCTAGCTGCATGTTCAGGTTCTGAAAAAATTGTTGGGATCTGTTTCCTCCTTCTTCTGGAAGACTTTGCGTAGCGGCTGCCGTGCTTTCTCTAAGAATTGTGCCTCTCATTTCACGTGTTCGAGTGACAAAGGTATGTTCCAAATTTAAAAAAAAATAAAATTCCCAAATCCCAGGTTGATATAAGCTCATAACTAAAGCAGAAGATAGATTGCAAAATACAGTTAAGGTTTGTGTTTTAAACGAGAATAAAAGTAATTAATACGTTTTTACATGTACTAAAATAACTCACGTTGTTAGAGACTCTCTCTCTCTCTCTCTCTCTCTCTCTCTCTCTCTCTCTCTCTCTCTCTCTTCAATCGAGAAAAAAAAGAAATTGAAACAGACAGGAAGGAAGAAAAAACAACCACATCATCATGAAATTCCTCTTCTATTATATTTGCCTCTGGCCACACCAAATGTACTCTAGTATTAGAGGAAATCCCAGGAATTCTGGCAAAGTACTATGATACTAATCCTATTCCTATCCTATTCTATCCCGTAACTCGAAGGTCGTAAGGGCACCTCAGATGATCGTTTAACCAGCGTCCTTCATCTTTCTCTGTCCTCTGCAACCCTCAACGCTTCGCCCAGTGTCAAACCAGTACATTCTCGAATGTTGTCCTCCCACCTCTTTTTCGGTCTCCCTCTTCTTCTGCCTCCCTGCACCGTGCCTTGCAGGATGGTCTTTACAAGGCCTGACGCTCTGGTGACGCAGTTATACTATCGGAGTTTCCGTTTCTTCACCACTGTGAGCAGGTTATCGTGTTGTCCAATGGCTTGTGTGATGGTCTGTCGGCTTCAGCGTTGGTGATTTGCTGGGTATAAGAAATGCCCAGAAGTCTTCTGTAGCACCTCATCTCCATGCTTTGTATTATTCTTTGTGTTTCTCGAAGAGAGCAGACGATACTATTAGTAATGCTAATAATGGTGACCAAAGACAAGTAGTGATTAAGTAGTTTCGAAGACATTCCCTGACACGCACATACGTACATCCTTTAAAATCTTGTAGGGACCAGTGGGAATGGCTCAGTGGTGTGTGGCGTTACAAAGGGAACAACCTTTCAGCACATGAACGTCTAGGGCGACGCGGGTTCAGTCTTTACTTCAGCAGACTATATCATGAATGCTGAATATGTGCGGCCCGCGCCTCGTTGTACATGCACAGCTACTTGGGCTGGAACTGAGGGAGATAATAAAAAGGACTCAAACAGTTGCAAAGAAAGTCCCTAGGAATCCATTGCTTATATGTGCAAGCTCATTTGGATATAAGCTCCAGATATATGGATATTCTAAGCACTAGATCTAAATAAATAAATGCTCAATAAGAAACTCATTCATAATGAAAGCAGCAACTGGCCCGCTGGTGTCAGTATAAATCGGTCCAGTAGTCACCTATATGCGAAAGTGTCGTGTGACTATAATCTACAAACAACAACAACAAGCAGCAGAATGAGGATTCCAACAGACCGTTGATTTTAATTTATATGGCCTTTAAAACTTCGAGAGCGCCTGAATCAATTCCGCCTACATATTTTCAGATTATTGTCAAATGGCAAGTGCTAATGTCTTATCTGCCTCCTTGTCCTTTTCTTCTTTACTCCTCCCTTCTTTCCTTCGTTTTCTTCGTTTATTTTCCTTTCCAACCTTTCTTTTCCTCTTCCCTTCATTTTTATTTTCGTTTATCTTCTGCCGCCAATGTTTTGGACAGGTGCGAAATTACAGTAACAGAAGAAAAGAAAAAGCTGAGAGAGGGATCGCTTCGACCTTTTGACATGACCTTAACCTTGACATTTTTTAAGAAGGGCATTTGACAAAGGCTAAATTAGGTAGTTTGCACATTCCAGACAAAATTTAACGCCATTTGACTAAACCACTCAGCCAAAAGGTTAGTCTACAGCGTTTTTGTTTTAAATGTGTTATAAGAATAATTGCACAACAATGTAGAACAAATTTCTTTTCATGGCCTAATTAACAGTTCCAGTGTTCAAAAGAAGAAACCAAGATCAAGAATATAGGTAGCAGAAAACGCGACCATTTTACTCATCCTAACCCCCTCCTCTCCGCCCCCAATAACCTTCGCTCGCCTCCCATCTCACCCCCTTAGGGGTGTTTTAGTTGTTCGTGGCTAACTTCCCCTATCACTAACGGATCCTCCTACTAACTGTCTCTATCCCTGCTCCGTCCCCTTTAATGACCACTTGCCAAGCCAACTGATGTCTTCAGTTAAAAGGAAGATCTCCTCGGATGACCTCTTCCAATGCATATGGCATTGATAAAATGATCCTGCTTACCCCCCGTGGGGATGCCGGGGTTTTCTGTATAAATAGTAGCCCCACTTTCTGGAAATTTAGTGCTTTAAATTCCCACTGTCGCTGTATTTGTTCTTTCTCATTCCTACATTGTTCTATCAATCTACTATACTATCTTTCTTCTTCGCTAGACCAGCCAGCCACATACTTGTTTTCTTTAAAATTCTTCCAAACTCTTCATTTAGTTGGGTCAGCTTGGGAACATTAGACGCATTCTGCCAAATAATCACTAGGGCTTCCTATGATATTATCATTTAGCAATATAGGCATGATCTGTGTTTGTGTTTTGTTGATATTTTATAATAATGTTTATATTCCATTGTGTTTTTGTAAACGGGGGTTCGATAAATTAGAGTATATCCTCAGCGTCCCTTGCGTGGGATGCCTTTATTGTAAAGTGACCGGCTGATGGAGTGACTTTAGTGTTACCATTAGAGTCGTTTCAGCAGATCTTGTATAAGGATGAGGGCTGAGTCCTCTTTCAATCAAGTTGTGGTCCTGATTTTGTGGTCCTGATTCGGCTCTTTCCAGTCCGATAGACCCTGTAAGCAAGGAATAACTAAGTAGACGCTGCGAGTACCGTAGGCATGTGTAATTCTGGAGAGATTCATACAATAATTTGTTATTAAATTAGCGTCATGTTTTGCTTTCTTTTCTAACATCCTCTGTCTAAACATAATGCTTTCAAAACACTACAGCAGTATTCTCAAACGGTGCATGTAGCGGAATATTCGGTGAGAATGACCCAACAGATGCAATGGGCATTGAGATAGTACAAGCGGAAATGGAGGATTGACCTAAGTGGCTATTGTCCTCATCATGAGAAGAAGAAACACTGTGACATTGATTGAATTGTACTTTTACAGGACTTCGCGAACTTACTGAGCTCTCATGGCGTTGGTGTAAAATCAGGATGTAGCCTAACTCAAACCGCCCAATGCGCCAACGACGAGAAATGTGACCGTGTGTAGCCCAGATAGAAAAAATAGATGAGCATTCTTCTTTCACATTGATTCCGTTTTACAATCAGCCTCGTAGCAATTAAGAAACCACATTCTCTTCTTCCCGTGTATTTTCCAGCAAGTCTTCCAGTCGCTGCGATCAGCTAGTGCAATTTATCTCTAACCGCATGCAAACAAGTGTCACAACCGGTGTCCATTTCTCCTTTCTCCCTGCTCCTCGCTAAAACCCAGTGAAAGCTCGCGAAGAGCTCCTATAATCTCGCGAGACGAAATCTCACATTTCCTCTCAGAATCTCGTCCTGAAAAGATTGGGGGCGTCAGAGCGAGGCTCTGCTGTCACGGTGTCTCGAAACTGATAGGCGAAACTTGGGGTCAGATTTCGGGCAAATATTTTGGGATTCATTCACTTTTTAATGGACGGTGAGAGGTGTGGAGAAATGACCACGATCGTGGATCGTAAAAATTGTTTCTTCGAGTCGGGTTTCCTTTCTGCATTAATTATATTTTTAACCGAAATTACCATTTCTTTGCGGTGACACAATGTAACATGCTTTCTGAGGCAGATTTGGTTTACATTCGTCTCTTTGTCCTGTTCTTCTTCTTGGCTGTATTTCTTCTGTTATGTGTATGATCCTTCCTTTCTTTCTTCTTGTTGTTGCCCCACTCCTCCTCCTCCTACTCATCCTTCTCCTCCTCCTCCTCCTCCTTCTTCTTCTTCTTCTTCTTCTTCTTCTTCTTCTTCTTCTTCTTCTTCTTCTTTTTCATGGTTTCTAATATTCTTCTTGGGGTGGCCTCGTGGCGCAGTGGATAAGTCGCCGGTTTCCTATGCCGAAAGTCGCGGGTTCGTTTCCTGCAAGGGGCGAACGTATGTGACTTAGGTACGAGACTATTGAGGTCACCGAGGGTTTTCTCCGGGCACTCCGGTTTCCTCCCTCCCTTCAATAATGGTACAGGATGCAGTCAATATAAAAATTTCAAAAATAAAAATTCGATTTTCTTCCGTCTTCTAATAGCGATCTCCCTGCCTTTACACCACCTGTTTGAGTGATGTATGTGTATTTGGTGTGTGTGAGGGTAAATGAGACAGGTGAGCGTGTATGTTGGTATAGATCGCCGCGCTTTGAGCCTTGGAAAAAGGCGCGTACATAGCATCCTGTATTATTATTATTATTATTATTATTATTATTATTATTATTATTATTATTATTATTATTATTATGATTATGATGATGATGATGATGATGATGATGATGATGATGATGATGATGATGATGATGATGATGATGATGATGATGATGATGATATCGGCAAACTCTGTATTATATACTTGCGGGCTCTGCAGGCAAAGTCCCGTGACAACGTTGTCAGGGTCCCAGGGACTTTTTAAAACTGTTTGACGCCCTTCGGAGAGCGTTTACCTCAAATAATGTGGATTTATAAACTTGTCTACGATTATACTGTTAAGGGGAAAAAATTGATTTTAAAAATTGTACTGTAAGAATGGAGGACAGTATATCTCTAGGCCCACCAAAGACAATCATCTACACAGTGGAAGTACAACACCGTTTGCTACAATAAATTTTGGTGCGAAATCATCATTTGGGACACTAAGCCATCTTCTTTGTTTGGTTCAAGTATTTGCGTGTTTCATTTTTTTTTAAATAATGGATCAGGTACGTTGAATGCTTTATAAAAGGTAGAATACATTCAACACGTAATGAAATTCCGTTTACAATACGTTGCGGAAGAAATCAGTAAGTCGATAAAACAAAAACGTTATGCGTGATCCAATCTCTTTTTGCTGACTTTTCCTCTGTCATGCTAAGCACAGTTACTTACGATAACATGCCGCTGTTCCAATGGAAAAGAGGCCTGACAGCATAATATCA
Organism: Oncomelania hupensis; assembly: GCA_036898135.1. Classification (NCBI taxonomy): domain Eukaryota; kingdom Metazoa; phylum Mollusca; class Gastropoda; order Littorinimorpha; family Pomatiopsidae; genus Oncomelania; species Oncomelania hupensis. The sequence goes on along the minus strand of CM072515.1, from coordinate 44,259,701 downwards.
GTGTAAAATATAATGGTTGATAAACATAAGCTCGCTCTTTCACTCCATTGCAATGACACCAAGGGAAGTGGGCACGTAACAATCGTGGATATACAGGTCTTTAATCTCTTCCTTCCCCCCTGTGTAATATGGTGTTGTTTCTTGTATGTGTATTATTATTTATATTGTGTGATTCCCCCCTCCTTTATACCTTTCCTCCCCTGCTCTCTCTCTCTCTCTCTCTCTCTCTCTCTCTCTCTCTCTCTCTCTCTCTCTCTCTCTCTCTCTGACCCCCACATCCCCCTGCTAGCGACCTTCACCATAAGTATTCAGTAATGACTATATAATAATTATGTTACGTGTCACTTTTGCTCAAAATCTTTATGAACTGCCTGTTACACTCGTTGTTGGTTTTTATCAGTAGTTGATTCAGCCCCAATGCTTGAATCCTGATAAATGTAACTCGGATTCGCAACCTGTTCACTCAGCAACAAGGCAAGAGTCGTCGTATGAAGTTTTCCAACTTTAATCAGCGTACATCAACAACTGCATACAATTGCTTTTCACTTTCTCTCTTTTTTTCTCTACACAGTGCATCAATTATATAGGTTTTCTCTTTACTCGAGATAACGTTAGAACGTTCCAGCGTGACACATTACAACCAATCAAAATAAACTTCGTCATCACTGTCTTATGTCATACAACTTTTTTCATCATAAAAGAATCTTGCAGCTTCTATTGGATCTATCTAGATTCTTCGATCGATGGTAGACAAACAACCCTAGAAGATTCTCCAATAATATCGACCAAAGAAAACTATCAACATTATAACAAGCTTCTTCTAACAACAACGCAAAATCAAATCAAATGTAAATACGCTCTGTTATTGAATGCTTTGCAAAATAAAACGATCGGATCTATCGTGCGCGTCTCACACGTACCATCGTGCGCGTTTCAACGTAACACTGCCAATCTATAACAACTATTTTAAGGGAATTCAGCCAACAACAACATCATCACCCCCAACAACAATAACAACAACAATAATAATAGTAATGAAGAAGACGGGAAGGAGAGATAGAGAATATCGGGTTATTCAACACTGCGCATGACGAGACATCAAGAAACCTCAAACTAAACCTGGAGCAAACCCATGACTCGTTTTGAACTGGAACCACTGTTATTATCTTAGACAAGGTGTTCACCCATCAGACCTCTGCAATGTAGGAGCTACCATCATCATTCTAGCTTGTCTGGAGATATCAAGTCATCCTTTCCTTTTGACCTGCATGTACAATGAAAAGGGTTGGTCTGACTGTCATAGAAAAATGCTTTAATACAGCATGTTCTGATCACCATAAAGGTTGTTTATAGCAAAGTGACACATTATAGCTGCACTGTTTTTCTATGAGTTGGCTTTTTAACTCCTGAAGAAGCTTTCAGTGAACTACACGTATAGATATAGAGAACTGTTTAATCTTCTGTGTTTTGTCTCCTTCAGCTTTTAGTTCTCTGTCTCATCTTCTTGTACTCTATGACGTTACCTATTAGAAGAATATTTTGTTAGTCGTCGGAAGCAGAAAAAAAAGAACGAGTAAGATTCACTATGTTATCCATTTAAAATAAAATATCCTACCGAACGCATATTTCCTATGATAATTTCACTGTATTTTGTAAACAATGATTGTGGATGTGATGTTTCGTAAATAATAACTGCAAGAAGAATTAAATATCTGCACCTAGTACCAGTGTAAAAAGACGCCTTGTTGCCTGACGAAAGAAATCTTGATGCGTATATGAAATAGTAAGAATCACCTGTGTGAAACCCAAAACAAGAGAGCCTATTATGTTCATTGGGAAATGAGTCAAAAGATCGATGAAGCCAGAACAAAAGCTAGCCTTTGTGTAGACTATAGCTTTTGGTCATAATAAATAATAGTACAAAAATGAATACGGTGCCCGCACATCAAACTAATTCGTACAAGAATATTTAATTCTCTTGTATACCACAAACAGTAAATCAAAGGCACAGGTTCTTACGCATGCGCACACAGACACTTTGACGTACAATAATGAATTGAACTGAAACACACCGACGGTCATTCTATGAACGTGGTGAAAGTTTTGTTTAAAAAATATTATAAGCAAAAATAACTTTTTATTATGTATGTTTGTACACAGCTTTGAACTACATATATTTGTACACTCTGTTCTTTCAATTTTGCCTGGTGCACAGTTTAATTACTGTGTTTGTGCCGAACAAAATGTTGTAATTACATGCCCTGCACTTTAGGGGTACGGGTGTGTAATTTCTCCCTCGTCTACTTTCTACTATCGCTTTAAAAAGAAGTGTAAAAAACAACCAGCACTGGTCTAAATTGCAATGGGAAATAAAAAGATGCTACAAATTGCTCTTCGTTGTATGTCTCTGTCCCTGTCTATGTGCCTTCTCTCATTCGTTGTCTCTATTGCATGCACACTCGTTACCATCGACGGGTCGAAATAGATTCTTTGTAGAGAGACGAGTTTGTGCTTAAGAGGTTTACAGGCTCGATTCCTTGTGACGCAAACATGAGTACTGACCATCTTACTGCTGCTAGGCAGTCTGGTGGATATTTCAGCGTATAGTGGGCGGATTTAGGTGGAGGTTTCCATTAGTATGTGTTAGTGAGCATTATCTTCTCTTGACTTAGGTGACGTAGCGCTGCTGTTGCCGTGCCGCGTTCGTTGAAAAGGCAATCTCAATGTCGCCCGCTTGGGTGACAAATATATTTCAAATCTAAAATCCAAACCCAAAGCATGATAATTATGTTGACGATTGACGGTGATGATGATGATGATCATCATCATCATCATCATCATCATCATCATCATCATCATCATCATCATCATCATCATCATCATCATCGTCATCATCAGCAGCAGCAGCAGCAGCATCCACCTGTTGTAAACGTTTTCTGAAGCAGCGATGGCTTCTGGAAGATAACTTCTGTGTAGTCGTGACAGCTGACTGGAATATCCTGTGAGATGCCTTCTGACAATGGAATGTTACGGGCTGTTTGTCATCGATATAAAATGAAATGACGGAAAGAGCGCCGATTTAGAGTATTTAGAGAAGAAATGAATCGAGATTTGGTACTGATTGGTGAGGGAAAGAGCCCGAATTCAGTACTGTATATTACAGAATGTTTCTCTACAAATTGCGCTTTTTCCGCCTAAAAAAAACAATATATCTTCTTGGATCCTAAAGTCGCCTAGAGGAGCTGACATTTGTATTTCAAGACAGTTTTATTTTACCCGGGTGTTCGAACTTTCTCTTTGTCGACCCCTGTTTGTTTCTCCATCATAATCGCCATCACGGATATATATGCCAAACAATGAATAGACCGTTTGTCGGTGAGGGATGACAACAGAAGGCGTCTCCCAGAATATTCCCCACAGCTGTTACGACTGCGCAGGAGATATTCTTCCAAGAAGCCGTCGCTGCTTCAGAAAACATCTACATCGGATGCCTCATCATTATCATCATCAACAGGAGCTGCAGCAACATCACCACAAACTGTTGCTGCTTTCTTTTATAGAGACGTTTGATGTTTGGACATCGTCCGTGTATTCACCAAAAAACATACAAACAATAAAACAAACACAAATTCTTCGGGCCACCAGCCCCTAGAAAATATGGTTGGTCACGCGGTTGACAAAATTGTTGTATCTAATCTCCCAAGAATTACAATGGCGTTTACTTTCGTTAGGTTATTTCATCAGCTCACGTGTATCTGCTCATAAAATTCAGTTCGTATTTTTAGTGCATAAAAAATAAATAGTCCTAATCTCCATACATGAAACTTTGATTCGATCTGTAGTATATGTATATACGAATGTACAGGGAAAGTTAAATATTTTTCTCTAAGGTCACTATACAGAATACATTCGGATACAGAATACATTCGGTTACAAAATGATTTTCATTTTCCAATACGTTGCAACATGGACACAATACATTTCCTTCAGTTTCATTGAAGGTTATCCTAAAGAATGAAGCTTTCAACGGGAGAACTCCCAGTCGGAGCTTAATTAAGCAGTCTCTAAAGCATTTGATATGCACAAAATCAATGAAGGTTTCTGTCTGAAAAATATCTTTAAATGTTCTATAACACTGATACGTATATTTTCTAATTACAGAACTGTCCCACTCTTGTACATATTCATCTTTCACCCTCTGCTTAAACATGCTAATAAAGACATTTTCACTCCTCACATCTTGTTGTACCCAAGCATACCCAAAATCTAGAGAAATTTTTTTTTACTTTGGTCACCCAACAAGATTTACCTCTCTCAACCAAGTTAATTAGCATCTGGTAAGCCTGCTGAAGTAGCCTATCTGCATCTAATTTCAAGAGCTTTAGCCAGTATCGTTACGATTCGTATGCACCGTACTGCACTGTTTACATACGGAGGAAAGCGTCCTGTCTCTCCATAAATAAATTTGTTGGGTACTCCCTTGGGTACATTCAAAACTCTTTTACATGCCAGAGTATGAACCCTCTCAATATTATCTAATCGGTTAAGACCCCCTCACCTTTGCGGTACCTCACCTTTGCGGTACACAGCAAAATTGGTTGAACCTGTGCATCAAACATTTTAAAATAGCAATTTCTTGATATCTCTCTAAGCTTTGAGAGGTTCCTTACACACTCAAAATAACCATAACCCTAACCCTTCTACCCTTCAATGCTAGTGCATTTACACCTTTCGTAATACTCATCTTTGTAGTAAATACAAATCCAAGATAATTATACTCGTTTACGACTTCAAGATTTTTTCCATCTTTCTTTGAGAGAGAGAGAGAGAGAGAGAGAGAGAGAGAGAGAGGGAGAGAGAGAGAGAGAGAGAGAGAGAGAAAGAGAGAGAAAGAGAGAGAAAGACAGAATGAGAGACAGGAAGGCAGACAAAAAACAGACACAGACACAGAGAGGGATAGACACACACACCCACATACATACACACACACCTACACACACACACACACACTCACACATAAAGAGACCGACAGAGAAAGAGAAAGAGAGACATAACGAATACAGGCAGACATCGACACAGACAGAGAGAGAGAGAGAGAGAGAGAGAGAGGGAGAGAGAGAGAGAGGGGGAGAGAGAGAGAGAGGGAGAGAGAGAGAGAGGGAGAGAGAGAGGGAGAGAGAGAGAGGGAGAGAGAGAGAGGGAGAGAGAGAGAGAGAGGGAGAGAGAGAGAGAGAGAGGAGAGAGAGAGAGAGAGATCGCTCAGGCGTAGAGACTGTTGATAATGCCTCCAATCGACAGAGAGACGCTCTATCGAGAGAACAGACTCCCAGATTCCTAGGAACCTGAAGGGTGTTTTTTTTAACAGATTAGAACCTTTAAAGGGACGTAGAAGGTTGTAGAAGGCGATTACACGTCGATTAGAGACGAATGCGACGTGGCTACATAGCGTATAACATAAAGGTACCTACTAATCAAACAAGACGCGGCCCAAGAAGACCCCTTGTAGATTTTGATACAGACCCTACAACCGTTTCGCCGCACTTGAATGGATAATGTAACGTGGCTTATAGCGTATACAATGTAGATCACGTAGCTCCCATAATGCCCAGAACATGCTCAGATAATACACGAGCTCTATCGGAAGAAAACAGAACTCATTCTTACAAGGATTAACCTGAGCCTGCGAGATCTTTTCTTTTTATGTAACGTTTGAATTTTTTTTTTTAAGGACAGGCAGGCATCCTGTACTGAACACGCCTAGACACTTAGGTCGAGTTGTTCAGGTCTTTGCGAGCGGCTAGCTGGTGCTTAACAAAGGTATCTTAGATCTGGAAATTGATGGAGTTAGTTAGTTTATATAGATTAACTACCTGACACATAAGCGTATAGGGGACGAGTGCGCGGGTCAGTACGGTGATAGGAGAATTCATTTTTCCCTATGACAGGCGTTACAATGACGTGGTAATCCTGCTACCGGCCTTAATTTTCTATACAACCCGAACCAGTATCTCTCGGAGAAAGACTTATGTATTAGTTCGTTAAGAAGGTGACTTTTGTAACAGTAGTTAGATTTGGTGGTTTAAGTTAAGGGCGAACCGTTAGTCCGATCAAACGAGATATCAGGTAAAGAGGCGGGGAGAGGAAGGTGGTCTAGCAAGGGGAGTGGGGGAGCCTAGCAGAGTGGCCCATTGATAGAAAGCTCGTGTGGCGTACAGGAGAACCAGAGCTCGCATCTCGATGGGACCAAGAGAAGTCGATTGTCTGTAATGACTCTTACATCGGAGGTAGACTTTCCCCCGTGTCGCCACAATCGGCACGTTATAGAATTTGGTCATTTTTATCAAAAGGACAGGCAGGCAACAGGCTTTCACACTGAAACACGCCTAGACAATTAGGTCGAGTTGTTCAGGGTCTTTCGCGGTACGTGCGGCTGGCTGGTGCTGCTATAATATGTTGGTATCTTGAGCTCGCTTGAGTTTGATTCCGATTTCGACGACAGCATCGAGTAAACTCTCTGAGCTGGTAAGTTCGCGAGATGCGAAGTGCGCGGGTCAGTACGGTATATAGGAACAATTCATTTTCTATGAAGGCAGGAGATGTGTGGGAATGGAGGGGAGGTGCGCGGGAGAGGGGGGAGAGTAAAAGAAAGAGGTTATTGGCGAGATACAGAATATATGTATGAGTGCATGCTATAGTGTATTGTGGGGTGGTCGAAGGGGTGGGATGTGGTGTGGAGAAGGTGGGAGGGAGTGGTGAGGGGGTTAGGTAGGGGTGTGGGTTCTTGATTAGTTAGTTAGTTAGTCATTGTTTATAGGGTCCAGCGGACCGCAAAGTGCCGAATCAGGACCACGACTTGGTAGAAACAGGACTTAGCCCTAACCGCCGAAACAACCCCACTGGCAACACCGTAGGCACCCCACCAACCGACAGACCATCACACAAGCCATTGGACAACACGATGACCTGCTCATAGTGGTGAAAAAACGGAAACTTCGATGGTATGGCCACGTGTCACCAGATCATCAGGTCTTGCAAAGACCATCCTGCAAGGCACAGTGCAAGGAGGTAGAGAAGAAGATGGAGACCGAAAACGAGGTGGGAGGACAGCATTCGAGAATGGACTGGTTTGACACTGAGCGAAACAATCAGGGTTGCTGAGACCAGAGAAAGATAGAGTACGCTGGTTAAACGATCATCTGTGATGCCCCTACGACCTACGAGTTACGGGATAGGATAGGATAGGATGTTCGCACTCGTTCTAGCTCCAGTGCTTTCTGGTCAAGCCTTTTATTGTTAAAATCGCTTGGATGTTTCTTGATGTTTTTGATGATGTGACCCGTTGCACATCGAGATGTGCATCCCTGTGTAGTGCATCGACAGGTAATCGCAAGCAGTTTGTCACGACAGAACTTGCATGCGTTGATGATTAGAGCAGGAGCAGCACGTTTCGCCTGAATTATCTGCCCATTTGAATGCGATTGAGAAGAGCCTCACGTCAAGTCTTAATATACTACCTAGCGAACAATACACACTCAACAATATTAAACGCATTACAAAAAGAAAAGGAAGGCATGTAAAAGTACTAGAAGTTTCCAAGATAGCATAAATCAAATAAGGACCGGTAGTCAATAGTTTACTGAACAACGCTCAATCGAGTTAAGCGATGCCAAAGTTTGGTCTCTCGGCGACTTGCGCTCAATCGTGGTAAAATTGTGCGGCCAAGTGTGACTTGCGTCCAGTCGTGGTGCTGCCGACTTCTAGTGTTTACATGGACAAATCAGGTAGTGATCGGGAGAAGGAGGGGGAGGGCAAGAGGGGCGAAGTGGGGTGGGGAGTGGTTGGGAAGTACAGCGATAGTGTTTCCGCTCGTCAATAGCAGCGTTCTAGCACTGTGTCGTCTTTGACATCGTTGTAATGGGTTTTGGCGCCATTAAAAAGTGTCTTTCCCTCCCTCCTCGGAGTCTGTGATTGGCATTTGGAAAAAGTATAGGGGAAGAGTTCAAGGATTTGGGGATGGGGAGAGAGAAAGAGAAAGAGAGAGAAAGAGAGATAAAGAGTGAAGAGGAGAGTTTAGAGGGAGGGGAGGGAGGGTAGCTGTCGAGCGCTTCGGCGGTTCATTGACATCGGTGTTCTTGATGATACATTGTTTCAAATGAAAGGTGCCACTGACCGTTCATTTCCTTCAAGATTTCCTTGTTTACGAACACATAGAGACACGTCCATTGTAACAATATTGTAAAACAAAGTAAAATAATAAAAAATAAAAAATAAAATAAAGTTAAAGATTTTCAGTGCATAGCTTCAAATATTTAAGAGCCATTGTATCAGACAATGAGTCCCGACAGGAAGTCTTCTCCAGGATCGCACAAACAAATGCTGCCCTGGCAAGGTTGAAGCCCATTTGGAAAGACAGGACCATCAGTCTACACTCCAAGGTAAGACTGCTGCGCTCCCTTGTCATCTCCATCTTCCTATAGGCTGGCGAAACATGGACCTTCACAGCAGATCTACAACGAAGAATACAAAGCATGGAGATGAGGTGCTAAAGAAGACTTCTGGGTATTTCCTATACCCAGTACATCACCAACGAAGTCCGACAGACCATCACACAAGCCATTGGACAACACGATGACATGCTCACAGTGGTGAAGAAACGGAAACTCCGATGGTATGGCCACATCACCAGAGCATCAGGCCTTGCAAAAACCATCCTGCAAGGCACGGTGCAAGGAAGCAGAAAAAGAGGGAGATGGAAAAAGAGGTGGAAGGATAACATTCGAGAATGGACTGGTTTGACACAGAGCGAAGCCATGGGGGTTGCTGAGAACAGAGAAAGATGGAGTACGCTGGTTAAACGATCATCTGTGGTGCCCCAGCGACCTTTGAGTTATAGGCTAGGCTAGGATAGGATAGGATAGGATAGGATAGGATAACATATTTTATTGACTCCCGCATACAGTTTTTGTAAGTTTTTTTCTGCATTTTTTTTGTCTGCCTGACTTTTGCCTTTCGGTCTGTCTGTCTGTCTGTCTGTCTCTCTCTCTCTCTCTCTCTCTCTCTCTCTTTCTTTCTCTCTCTCTCTCACCCCTTTTTCTGCCTCCCCCTCTCTAATCTCACTCTTTGTCCCTTTCTCTCCCTGTCTTCAGCTCTCTCTTTCTCTCATTCCCTCTGCCTATTTCTCATCTCTCTCTCCCTACCTCCCTCCCTCTCTTTCCTCACCCCTCTCACTCCCTATCTCTCCTCTCCTCTCGGGGCATAGCATTGCTCATTTTTATATCTTAACTTGAGTAGTTCTGCAAAGAAATCTATACCAAGAAGGATTATGCTTTCTGTAAAGCACTTTAACTTGGATCTTTCTCCATCATATACCAAAATATAATAGTCACCGAGTCAATTTTCATCTTTTAAAATGAAGGTTGTTGATAGAGAAACATTAGAACACACAACAGTCTATTATGTCAGTCCTTAGTTTAGATCTTTAACAGTAATAGAAGAAATGATACTTTAATTCCTATAGTGCGCTTAAGAAGCTATATTTCACCTTTTAAGAAAGACCTTTAAACTTAGATTTAAAAAACAACAAAATGCATTTATATAGTACTTTACGACGAAACAGGCCGCAGCATGCTCAATACATGGCAAAGGGATACACACAACTAAATAGAGATATTAACAAGGGCGTAATAATATATCTGATTACCCCCACTGTCATAATCCTAGTGGATGTCCATTCTTCAAAAATATTAACGACGATACCAAACACCGACTCGTAATAACCCTATGGGATTTTCATGGTTGAAAAAAAAATGATGATACAAAACCCCGCTAACACTGCAAACAGTATTTGTTTTTGACAGTTCGTATTTTCATCGTACCATATATACAGAATAAAAGACAGTGGACAAAGAAGAGGAAGAAGAGAGAGAGTTAGAGAGAAAGAGAGAGAGAGAGAGAGAGGGGGGGGAAGAGGAGGAAGATGAGGCGGAAGAAGAGAAGATTTAATCGCGTCTAGACTTACCCAGGCTGGATTTTAATGGCTCTCTAATCATTTGTATGTTTTACTAAAGCACACAAGCGCATTCAATAAAGATTCGCCGGTTTATGCGTTTTATCGTTTTATGCGTTGCGGAACACAAAGGCACGATTCAAAGTAGATTTGCTGGTGTAATAAAGTGCCAAAGACTTGTGCAGAAATCTATACCCTAGGGGGTATGAGTTATCAGTTGCTTTTATGATGTCGAATAGTGTCGAATAATTTTGACTGTTCTTTAGGAGATTCCTCACGAACAAAGATTCAATATCAGATTAACCCCTCCTGAACCTTGTCATTTAACTGAAATTAGCCGTGACTAATGCTACATTTATGCAATCGCTGTTATAGATTTTATGTCGAGCTCTTCCAGTTCAAGATCTGCTAAAGGTTCTGGCCGATTCAGGATCTATCTCATGCCGTCTGAGGCGCCCACTAGCTGTCTTTAACTCATAGTTTCACGCCCAGACAACTGAGCACAATCCTGATAAGCGCGCATCATAGACAAATATAGGTGCTCCGCGCGTGCATTGTATCGAAATCGTAATTCGATAATAAAACGTTTGTTAGTGGTGTCGATGATTATTTTTATTTTTTTTTTAAGGCAGGAGGCAAGTCTTTAAGTTCCAAAGTTCGACACGAAAACCGAATGAATGCAGAAAATAACTTATCTTTGCTATACCACGTTTTGGTCCATAATTATATAATTGTAATTTGTTAGCGGCTTGAAGAGAATTGATTATATCCAGCAGGTTTCCGTATTTCCTCCATTTTTTAACGCTCATCGTCGCTCATCATCGTTCATCATTGCTGCGATCGGTAGAAAGTATCGCCAAAACTCCCGCTAGCAGCAAGTGAACGTATTCCCTCCATCCCTTCAAAGTATACTTTGGGCTCGCTGCTAGCCGCGGATGCGAGCCGCAGTATAGCGCTGTTGCAAAACTAGTGCAGATAGAGTTATCCGTCCCTGCCTTCACCTATGCCAAGGACACCGGCTAGTTCCGGTTGAGTATTAAGCATGGCCGAACGTAGACGGAAGACTTGTGGCGGAGGAAAACAGTATTGCGTTTGCTGCCCTAATTTCGCAGGAAAAGTAATTGAAGGGCGCATTGTCAAGTTACACACATTACCAGCTAACAAAACAATGACACGACTGTGGGAACAACGTTTGCGACTGATTCGGAAAGATTACAATAGGCTCTGTAGTTTACATGTTGTGCCACCTATACTATAGGCTATACACCACCCAAGGAGAAATGCAATAAGCCAAACGTCTGCATGTTTTGGGATTATAAATAAAATTCTAATCAAAGCAAACTTTAACCAAACAAATATAATGACACGGAATTTTCTCATTACAAACAATTTCGATTCCGTGGAATTCTTGATTCTATTTGAAAATCTGAACAGATGCCTATTGAATATTTACTGAGACTAAAAATAATTTAAAATATATTATTTTGATTCTTGCTCACATTGGATCAAGCACAATTTCTGCCTAGGTGCAACGCAACTCAGTTATGAATATTGAAAATGATTTTTAATGAATTCCACGTGTATGAAAATTGTAATACCTGCTGTTTCATCGGCAGGAGATTCGACCGGAACTAGCGAACCCAAGGGCCGCAACCGATCCGCCACTTTCGCTTTCATTATGAAACAGCGCTATACTTTCTCTACAAGGGTTCGGGTAAGGGTTAGTTGGAGATCTATCCCTAACCCTTTTCTCTACAAAATTGCGCTTTTTCCGTCCCAAAAACCCATTTGCCTTCTTGGATTCTTAAATTATTTTGAAACCGAGTGAGGACACTATCCGGCGTCAACAAACGGTTCGAAAACATTCTCAAACGGTTCGTAAAAGACAGTTGACCTAGAAACAAATACAGCGTGATCTAATTCGTCGCCTCTCGAGGAGACGAAACCTACTTTTCCTTGCATTTTCAAAGTTACCTTGGATCTGGGAACATGCACAGTTTCCCAGATACCAAACTGTGTCCCCAGATAACCGTACAAAAACATATATACCATGATTCTGGGGACATTTATAAGACCATATATATATATAGCAGCAGTGCCTGCCTGGAGTATACTTTCTTTCGATCGTAGCTATGTGCAATGGATGTCAACATCATCATCATCATCATCATCATCATCATCATCATCATCATCATCATCATCATCATCATCATCATCATCGTCATCGTCTCTCTTCTTCTTCTTCTTCTTCTTCTTCTTCTTCTTCTTCTTCTTCATTTCTCTTTATAGGTTAGTTAAGGTGGTAGTAGTGTAAAACGCATTTTATAAAATAAACTTAACGGCGCCTCTTCTATTATGAAGTGGGCTATTACACTAATCACTCTTTCGGTACAGCTCTTTATTTGGTTTGCCTATAAAAAGTGTTCTTGTGCTTTACCCAAAATATCGTTTAAAGGTTAATGAATTATTAAATGACTGTGTAAAGGGTTTAAAGAAAGAATGAAGTAATAAATTAATATATCAGGGCATGACTGTAAGAATGAATCATCAAATAACGGCATCAATATAAAAAAAAAACTTGGTGAATTATGTTTTATGTACAAGAAGACGTGACTGTAAGAAAATAAAATTATAAATAATGAACAGAGAGAAAAGAAAGAAGAATGAATACGTGGATAAAATCAATGAATGCATAACTTGCAACCAGATTAGAAATCTTCACTAAAACGCTCAAAACGCTCCTTGTATTTCTTAACTTAGACCCCTTGTGGACTCGTAACGGAAATAATTGCTCTTAAGTGCCTGTTGGAATAGCCCCCGACATGTTTTCTTCACGCCTCAGATCAGGGCTTATCACTGAGGATTTAAGGCAAAGAATCAGAATGGAAACATGATTGTTTTCTTTGATAGATGACACTTTAACATATTAGAGATGTATACTTATGAAGTATGAATGCGCGCATTACCTTACCCCCGCCCCACCCCTCACCCCCAATGCACCATTTCTCAACTTGATGATTACGGAATATATCATAATTATATAACAATTAGGCAATGTTCTCCTTCAGTGATAACGTGTGTGTATGTTTTGTGTGTGTGTTGTGCGCGTGTGTGTTAGAGAGAAAGAGAGAGACCAAGAGGACTGTGGATAAGGTGGGGGGGGGGGAGAGTTCATTCATTCTACAAAGTGACCTTCAAATTAATTTAGATCCTTTTAACTATATAAGACTTGGTTTTTAATCTTTGATCTCCTACCGCGTTTTGCCGTCTGACAAGAAGACAACACTATTAGGGCGTCTGCACATGTTACAAACGTAATTGTGGCGTTGACAGCCTCTTAAACAACGGGAAGCGGAAAGTAGCAGCGCTGTTGAAACACGATGGGAGACTATTAGAATTCTCGTTATATTTCAGCAACGCAGCACACATCGCCTTTGATTTGAAAAGGTAAACTGTTAAAACAACCTTATCTACTTAGTCCAAATACAACTGTCGAAATCGGCGCTGTTGAAAATGCTATGAGTTAATATTTTGAAGGTGTCCTTTTTGCGGGCAGTGGAGCATTCATTTCCTGGTGGTGAGAGAAAAAGCGAAGCTCCTTAACCCTATGCTGTTTATAGTTTGACTGTCTGGGTTGTATGAAGGGTGTTTACATCACCCCCACTGGGTAAATCATAACTTTTAAAATCAGTGTGCATCTGTGCTGAAAATTTAGCTTTGGGCCTTGCCTAGACCGTGAACGGACTGAAAGGTCTTCACAGTAGGCACGTTTCCACTCACTTTCTCCGCATAACTAGAAGTAATTATGTTTTTATTGAAGAATTTTCAATAAACTAAATAATAAAGGTGAACGATAACGAGATAGGAAGAAATAGAGGAGTGGAAACGAGATCTGTTCAAAACGAGTGAAGTTATTTCATTCTACTTGACGGAACAAGCTATTTGATGTACGTCACTTGAAAATGTGGCCGCCTTTTCTTTTTCTCTCAAACATTAGCCTCAGTACCGCTCTCCCCACTCCCCCTTATCTCTCTCGGAGACCCTTCTCCCTCTCTCTCGCTTTCAGAAAGCCCGATCATAGCCAAAATGCCTCTTCATCTTCTTCATAAACGGCAAACAGGAGGGGGAAAAGTCATGATTGCACCTGCATCGCTGCACTATGTTATGATGATACATAAGGCGCGCTTCTCCATTAATCCACGCTGAAGGCGCACTGGCCAAACCCACAGGTATAGAGTTAAGCAATTATTTACTCATTTTTTATCACCCAGTGACATTAAGGAAGAGCAGTGCTGAAGATGATTTTTTTTCTCGGTACGAAAGATAGAAAATGGCCTACGATTTAACAGTTCAGCTATTCGATTAAGAGCTGGAGACAGGACAATATCCCTCTTAGGCTAACACTTACTGCCCGATCGTGTATGACAGCTAAGGAAGCCCATCAGATACGGAGGCATAGGAGATAACTAATATCTTAGAAAAATGGTGCCTCGAACAGAGGCGATGATGATTCCGCGTTTCTTTCTTTCAGCAGAATAGGCAAAATGAGATGCACATTTTGCAAGAAAAGGTAACGATATCATGTGAAGACTGATTAGGTAAAAATGCTCTACCATTGACTGTATGACGGTATAATTCGTTACATTGATATTATTCTAGCTTGGATATTTTTGTTTTTAATTGATTATTCCATGCATGTATAGATACATTTCCTTACGTTTTGGGCTTACGGAATAGACTATAAACTTGTCAGTTGGCATTCGAATCACCGAGATCACATATTTCTTCGTGTCCATCTCAAAATAACAGGGTTTTGACGAAAACACAACTGTTCAGGAATCAAAATATCTACCGGAAAAGTTGAAATTAGAAGCGCGCCACTCGGTGAACAAAAGTGGAAAGATAAGCCGGTTTCCAAATCAGAAATGTACTAACCAACAAAAATCATGCCATGTATTTCTTTTAGGCAGAGCTGTTAGCTAGAGTTCGCCAACAGCTATTTTCCGCAGGCTTCAGGTGTGCATAGCATAGTTTGTATCAGGCCCACATCAGAGGTTGCAGAGTCAGAGCCAGCATCTGCGAGGCAAGAGAGGATGGAAGACGACGTGATCCTACAACACCTGCAGCAGCCGTAGCGAGAAAAGGGGAGAGGACACGATACCCGACATGCAACGCGAGCTGACAGTTTCGCCAATCAAATCACGCCATTCGCCAATCACTCCGCATCTTCCCTTACGCCTTCCACCTTAGGTGTAACCATCCGCATCACAAGATAATCCCCCTCTAGTAGAAATAACGCTTTCCTCGCTTCGCTTGCCTCCTCCACAGGCAGGGAGAACATTTTCATCGCATCCGTGTAGAAAGAGACAAAACCTTTGGTTGGTATTGCTTTATTTATTGATAGTTTAAAATCACCTTCAATGCCTGTGGGGTGCTGAAGAATCTCGGCAATAGCCGTTGACTGTGTGCAATACCCTTGACGTAATCTACATAAAAAAGGAAGGGCAACCAGGGGCCATCGTTCTTTCTTCCCATCCCTTCTTCCAAGAAAATGTAGGGTATTTATTTTCCAGAATAGTGACATGTGAGCGACCATGGATGACGGTTTGATTACCTCAAAGCGTTAGAGATTTCCTGTTTACTTTCTGGCTGAAAAGAGCGCTTGTTCTATTGCTGTCTATGGTGATGCCATTTCTAATTGGCTACCCACACTGACTATCGGACACCAGCAGAGAAAAAATCTTATATTAAAGTTTGTTATGATATCATTTCTGATAGTGTGGATGGTTTCTATGACTGACACTGTTTCCTTTACCTGCAGCTAGAGAACCATCTGTGTTAAATGTATTTTGCTTTCAGATTAGAGGATTAAAGGGTGCCGACATGGTTGAGCACTGCCAGAATAACATGCGACACCTTATATGATTGCAAATAATGTTATTCATTAATCATTATTGTTATTATTAAAATGGTCCGCCTGCGCCTTGTCTGTAGACATTAAATTAATGTCTGTATAATTATTCATCATTTTCTTTGTATATGCATATCATTAGTCCAAGTGTGCAATTGGATCCTCAACAAACATTTCGAAACTCTCGCTCCATACATATGTTAATTGTTAGCATTTCAGCTGGCATCATGTTAAGAGACTGTTATCTAATAATACAATTTTTTTAAAATGTTATAGTTAATGTGTTTTAAAAGTTTAATTTTAAATGTCTAATATCATCTAAACGTGTAAACAGACATTGCGTAAAAGATTGATTGACTGAATGATTGCAACTTTCAATTTTTGCTAGCATGTTTTCTATAGTATTTTTTTTAATTCAGTGTTGCAAAGCGCTTTTCCAGCTCAAAAGCTGCTGAAGGCGTACATCATATAATGGGACACTTGACAATGAACATGGACAGTTATGACAATAGGTTTATTAGCACAGTAACTTCTGCAAGTCTTTGAACGGGAAAGTGCGATACGTGAAAACATTGTTATGTATTTTGTACTAAGGATCCCCGTCGGAAGATGGTTCTACGACAGCCCTATTGCCGGCGTAGCATCCCATAAACACTCCACGGGAGTACATTCCCTCCCCCCTCTGTCCTCATTTTCCCCCTCAGCCCCTCTCCCGCCCCTTTCCCAAAAATCCCCCTCCCCTCCACCCCTGTGTAAAAGTGCAATTTTGTTTAAAAAAAATAAAAAAATAACATAAAGATTCATGATTGATTTATTTTCCTCAGAAATCAAAAAGAAATTTAGGGTGTGTGTTACGTTTGCGACGCGCACGATAGTACGTGTGGGAGGCGCACGATAAATCTGATCGTTTTGTTTTGCAAAGCATTCAATAACAGAGTGTATTTACCTTTGATTTGATTTTGCGTTGTTGTTAGAAGAAGCTTGTTCTAATGTTGATAATTTTCGTTGGTCGATATTATTGGAGAATCTTCTAGGGTTGCTTGTTTATTATCGATTGAAGCATCGAGATAAATCTAAAGATAGTTGAGAAAATTCTTGGACTGTAAAGAAAGTTGTGTGACGTAAGACAGTGATGACGAAGTTTGTTTTGATTGGTTGTGGTGCGTCACCCTGGAGTGTTCTAACTTTTTCTGGAGTATAAAGAGACTAATATATGTCCCGCACTGTTTCAAAAAGGAGTGGAAATTTGAAAGTTGTAGAGAGAGAAAGTGAAAAGCGATTGAGCGATTGTATGCAGTTATTGATGTACGCTGAATAAAGTTGGAAAACTTCATACGACGACTCCTGCCTTGTTGCTGAGTGAACAGGTTGCGTGGATATACGAATCCGAGTTACACTTATCAGGATTCAAGCATTGGGGCTTTATCAACTACTGATAAAAAGAAAACCAACATCCAGTGTAACAGTGTGGTGCGACAATTCCACCTACAAGGACAATGATACATACAACGCTAATATAACATACAATTCTGCATATTATTATCACTGAGCAATAAAATAAGGTTTTGGTGAACTGTAAGCTCAGGCACTTTTACTTCCACAGACAAATCACACTACCCCATTCGTAATAAAGCTTCCAGGCAATCAGCAAATACGACATTTGCACACCTGCAACTACCCCACAGCTGCAGTCTTTTACCCACCAAGCAGCACATAAACCCTCAAAATACATACTGTAGATAGTATACAAATTTTTTTTTAAATTTTATTTTATAAAGGTACTATAAATACAGTGTAATAAAAGTAGCGAATGCAACGATAATAAGACAAGTACTATCCAGATTATAGTCGACTAGAATTAGGAATAAAATATGGCAAACGTTACACAATTGAGCCAACAGTTACAACAGCCATCGGTGCATAAAAATATCATGTAACACTAAATTGGTAAGCAGTTTCCTTTATCTTAATGAGGGCAACAATGAAGTCCTAAAATTCTGTCTGTCTGTCTGTTTGTCTGTCTGTCTGTCCTTTCTCCAAATATAAACACTATGGAGATAGATAGTCTATGTCGTTCAAATCACCTAGCTTCCAAGAACAGGGGATTATTGTAGTAATTTATATTTTTATCTTCCAAAGCTATCAACAATTTTAGGCAGTAAAAAAAACTTTATAATGTAGATATAAACAATAAAAGACTTCAAAACTGTAATAAAAGAATGGGTACATGTAAAGTTTCTAGACGTGTTTCGATAAGATATATTAGCATTAAAACAAATGGTGATCATGTTTATTTATTGCCCAGTATAACCTAGTAAGATTACATGCTGAGTGGTTGGCCGATACCTGCAAAACTGAATCTTGCTTCTGTTAACATTGTAAGTTCAAAAGTAACATTCTAAACTGTGCTAAACATCAGATAACTCATTTTTAAGCATGTGAAGGGACATGTATCAGAGATCTAGTTTAAGGGCTTGGACACCAATACTGAAAGTCAGAAAGATCCCTGAGCCCCAAGCTTCAAATTTGGTTTTTTTTAGTGTACACCAACAGTTCTGTGGTACTCTGTATATTAACGAACCATGCAAACTCAGCGCAATATTCTTACGAGGGATCTAATAGATTATAATTTATCTGTGAGATAATAACAGTTTGGTATTCGTATATCTTGGGTGTATGCCAACACGAGGGAAACTCGATATTCTATTGGACATCTGATAGCGAAGAAGAAAGGACCGCAAATGGGCAATAAACCGTCCTTTTTATGCAGCCGATTACTATGATATGCACCGGGGCGACACAAGATGATATCTCTGTGTATTCCAAACTGCACTATACAATTATACAATTCATGTTATGTGTCGACAGAGTATTTAGGAAACACCGCTACTTTGTCCCAGTTTTTCTCGTAAATAATGGAAATTTATTCTGAACGGTGTTTCATTTGTATTGAAACGGCCTTGTATTATACGACCTTTAAGAATATTTTGGCTGGATAATTCTGCCGATGACTAGTAAGGTTACACTTATAGACTGCCTTGAACCCAAACGTGCATTTACTGTTATAGGAGTCAAATGCAAATGTTTTTATTAAGATAATCAACCGTGAAAAAACCGCAACAATGTTCCTTGTCTTTTTGCTGATGCAGATGTGTTCAACTGGCGTTGTTGTGTGTTCTCACTATTGACCTGGCGTACAGACTAATGGCGTCGTTAGTGGATCAAACCGACTTCACACATGTCAATGATTGATTGATTGATTAATTGATTGTTGCTTTAGGTCCAGCGGACTCTTCCGAGCCAAATCAAGACCGGACAACCCCCGATCCGCATAAAAGATCTGCTGAAACAACCCTAGTGGGAAAACTGAATGCCCTCCACCGGCCAGTCACTTTACAATAAAGACATCTCACGCAGGGGACGGCTGAGGCTTTACCCCAACTAAGCGAAACCCCCGGTTACAAAAACAAAATAGAATACAAACATCATTATAAATTATCAACAAAACACATACATATAAAATGCCTACATTGCTAAATAATAACATCATAAGAAGCCCTAGTGACCACTCGGCAGAAAGCGTCCAATACTCCCAAGCTGATCCAACAGACCTCATACACAAACAAGGAGTCTTGTCCAGGAAGAGTTTTCAAGAAAAAAGGTAGGTCATTGATCTAGCGAAGAAGAAGATAGTATAGCAGAGTGATAGGACAGAGCAGGAATGAGAAAGAGCAAATGAGAAAGACAGCGAAAGTGGGAATTTAAAGCACTAAATTTCCAGAAAGTGGGGATACTACTTATACTGAAACCCCCGGCACCCCACTTTCTGTAACTACAGGGGCCATATCAGATCGTGTAGCAATAAAATGGGTGTTCTTGTATAGAGCAAAGGTCTGCTCAGGATGCGCTAAGACATAGTACAGAATCGAGTTCAGAGGTTGTCAGCCTCTGATTAAATCTGGCTGTCGGCGTAACTTTCTGGATCTAGACGGGATTACATTAGGAATTGGTTATGGCAAGAAAGACTGCTGTCGATGTAGTAACTACTCACTGTCGAGCGTGGTGATGAACGGCAGTTGCTGTGCCATCGATATGCTAGAAAATGAAATGAACTCTTTGGTTGGTTGTTTTTTGTGTAAATTAACACACAGAAGTGAAAGGTTTGAATGCACCAGACGCCCCTGAACTAAAACCAGGATAATTTCGGATGGCATAAAATGTGGGTTTCAAAAGAAAAAAGGAAAGGCAACACACATATATATATATATATATATATACACACACACACCCACCCACACACACACACACACGCACACACACACACACGCTCTCTCTCTCTCTCTCTCTCTCTCTCTCTCTCTCTCTCTGTCTCTCTCTCACCTGAATTTATTATAATAAAGTCTTTTTATCCAGTATGGAGCCACCCGTACCGTCCTCACGATACAGATCATTTTTCACTAGAAAACTACAGGTATGGTTTTCTGTGACACCTTTCAAGCTCTGCAGTTAAACACAGCGTGTAGCCTGAAATGCCGTTACGGGGATTAATAGGAAAAACACACTTACATAAAAATGTATTTAAATGTATGTAGTATGAATAATCGCTGGTGTGAAATATGGTTTTACACAGCGACATTATTTCACGTTTTATTTCTTTTGTGTCTCTGGGAAATGGGTCACGAACGTAAAAGTGAAATGTAAACGTTTTTGCCTGGCATCTGAGAAAAACATGTCGCTTTCAGTGAAAATACATATTAACTTTGATCGCACGACCATTTTTCATAGCAAATGTCCATGAAATAATATAGCAAACACTATGTTCCGAATGTCTTCATATTTCCTGACCCTCTGATAAAAAAGAAATCAATTGTTTGGTGACAATAATGTATCATTTTGACAATTTTACCAAGTGGCAGTAATATTTTCAGTAACTTTATTTCATGAGGTTGTCTTGCAAAGTTGTCTGCGACTGTTTATCGTGGCCTTAAACTATTTTCCAGACAGTTTTGCGTGAAAGTTTGGTCGTACGACTAAATGATATTGCTAACTGCAAATTCAGTTTCTCTGCGACCATGTTTTCACTAGTTGATTATTTGATACGACATTTGCACTGGACTATGGACAACTTGTAGATATGTAGATAACCATTCCAATGCTAATGGTTCTTTAGTTCGACACACTGTTTCTGTTTTCTTTTCATTCATTCGAATAAACAGGAATCACTATTATATATTTTTTTTAAATTCATTTAATGTAATCCGAAACCTGCTGAGAGGACATTAGAAAAGAATGTTCGTCAAAGATAATAACATGAGTAAGTTGTGGAGAAGTATTTATTCCGGAAGAACGTGTGGCAACATGATCTTAAATGAGAGAGGCCAAAATAATAATTATGAGTGGTGAGTGAGAGGGTGTGGGTGGGAATGTGGGTATAATGAGAAGTGGGAGGGGGAGAGGGAGGAAGAAAGGAAGATAAAAAAAAATTAATTGGGTGAAGTGAAGAAAAACAACAACTAAAAAGTGTATCAAGTCTGAACAATCAGACGCACATTTTCCGTTGTAATAAGAGTACACGGGTTGCGCGGATGTAACAATGTGAGATAATACTGGCGGGAGAAAAAATATATATAGAGAGATATATAACAACAACTTTCTATTCTTTTTCTCGTTAGTGTCACGTTACATCCTTCTGTATCTTTATTCCCACACCCCTACTGTTACGTGTGAGACGCGCACGATAGATCCGATCGTTTTGTTTTGCAGGGCATGCAATAACAGAGTGTATTTACCTTTGGTTTGATTTTGCGTTGCTGTTAGAAGAAGCTTTGTATCATGTTCATCATTTTCGTCGGTCCATATTATTGGAGAATTTTCTAGAATTTCTTCTTTACTATCGAGCGAAGCATCTAGATAAATGTAGTAATAGCTAAGAGATTCTTCTAACCTTAATAAGGTTAAATGACTGTTACACTCGTTGTTGGTTATATCAGTAGTTGATTCAGCCCCGATGCTTGAATCCTGATAAGTGTACCTCGGTTTCGTTTATCCATGCAACCTGTTCACTCAGCAACAAGGCAGGAGTCGTCGTATGAAGTTTTCCAACTTTATTCAGCGTACATCAACAACTGCATTCAATCGCTTTTTCCACTTTCTCTCCTTTCACAACACAGTGCTAGTGCATCAATTATATAGTTTTTTCTATATTCCAGATAACGTTAGAATGTTCCAGTGTGACGCAATTATAACCAATCAGAATAAACTTCGTCATCAGAACTATCTTACGTCATATAACCTCGCCGAGGTCTAGTCTGTGTCGCATACATTCCTTCATAACGGACTTTAAAGATCCTGACGCTCATGTCCAAGACGGGTGAGTGCCGGTGACAAGAACACACCCAGCATGCACCTAGGTCCTTCTCCCCCATTCCTGGCTGCCCAGGATTGTGCTCAGTTGTCTGGAGCGTTATTACGATGCGCCCAAAGGCTGCAAGTTGGCGCCTCGGGCGGCTTCAGTTAGATCCTGTTTCGGCCAGCGCCTTGAGCAGCTCTTGAGCTGGAAAAGCGCTATATAAGAACAATTAGATGATGATGATGATGATGATGATGATGATGATGATGATGATGATGATGATGATGATGATGATGATGATGCACGCTATATAGCTTTTTATCCCACCGCCGTAGCTCAGTAGAGCGTTCGCTTGGCACACCGATGAACCCAGTTTTGAATCCCGTGGTTGGCAACATAAAAATTGGCTATTTTCACAGTCCATCTTGGTAGTGTGATTGATCTGATGGTTCAGTGTTGATTTAGTTCCCTAACCCCTACTCCCTGGGATGGTTATCCCCGTCTGCCATATCGCCAATGGTGGGTGGAGACGTTAAACCTCAATGTTTATTCATAGCTTTTTGCCAGTTGGGGTACTGTACTGCGGTAGTCTTGCTGTGACAAAACTTTCTTAACGTACGTTCGGGTTTTATGATATCCAGGTTAACTTGCCAGTTTGAATTGAATGTCGGGCTAGCCAGTGACCACAGCGGTTGGGAGAGGGGGAGAAGGGGTGGGGGGAGGGCAAACAAATAGAGAAGAAAATCTTGACTTGACTGGATCCCTGGCACTCAGAATCAGAATCGTTACTCTCTCAACAAACAGCACGGAAAGCGTTTTCGCAGTGTGATGAAAAAGTACAACAATCATAGACAATAACATTCATACAACAAAGTCAGTATTATACAATAACACCTCAGCTCACCGACTGGCGATTTTAAAGTAGTACCAGTACTAGTAGTATTCGAGGTAGTATTAGTATTACCCCGGCCCCTTCCTACCTGATTCTTTAGAATGTATTCAGATAAACACTTGTAAGAAAGTGCGAAATATAGCACTGTAAAGGTATACATTGCCAGCCACCCAAGTGTGATAACCAGGCCACTGTCTCCACAAAAGCAAAGCAGCTCAGCGTAGCGTCAACCACCTGATATCCATGTTTACCTAGTACCGGTTTCCTGGACAACATGATCGGGTTTTTCGAAGTACCGCTATGGCGACACGGCAGACGACAACACATACTATAGTTGGTCCATAGATAGTTGCCTTTCGTGAGACATTTTTTCCCATCCGCTTACCCACAACAGGATTCGAACTCGGCTGACCATGTGGGCAGTTGACAATGACATCTAAACCGTGAATCTTCGTCTTATTGCCTTTGCATGCAGCTTGATATTCTGTACCGCTATAAACTAGTCCAATTATTATTTCTTATAATGCAATTAATGATCACGAGGTTTCGTTTCGTTTCGTTTTGGCACGTTCGGTACCAGAACGATATCAGATCAGAAGGTCAGGCGACATCGGAGTAAAATAATACTCGTATGTGTGAGGCGAAAAGGTGTTGTTTCATTCGCTATAGTTAATACCAAACAAAGTTTCAGCCTAGCACTTATATGAGCCGAGTCCCGTTACAGACAGAACGTAGGTTTTCCTTAATTATAGCTTTTTGCCTTTGTGGAGGCTATACAGGACACTTGGAGCACCATTGGATGGCCTGTACTACACTGGATCCCTTTAGCAAGACAGTGTCAAACCAGTCTCGACATGACCTCTTTCAACATACTACACTGACATCGCCAACCTCCCGCAAAGATCAGGACAGGCCAGACGCCAACGGATTATGTTTTAATAGCGGAGCGTGGAAGAATAGAAAACCGTTACACTATTGTGAAGCCTTCTAGAAATTTCTTTTGGGCACATCCAGGAGAGAGACAGAGAGGGGGAGGGAAAGAGAGAGCGGATGTGGGGGGGGAGGGGAGGGGGACGGAGGGGAGGATTACGTGAAGTGCGTCAGAAGAGAGAAACAGGTTTTCACATGACGTTGCGCTCCGCTGCTCTGCTTTTGTCTATAGAAATCTCTCTTGCTTACGTTGCGAACAGCACCTATCATCATCCACGCGAGGATTAGCCCTCGACAACTAAATGACATGTCAGCGCAGGCGATATAGGACAGAGAGACTGCCGAGACTGACGAGGCTGCCATTCTTTTTTTTTTAATGGGTGTGGGAGGTTGTGGTGGGGGAGGTGGGTGGGAAGGTGGAGAGGTTCAAAAATGGACTTTGTTTTAATATGTTTTGACAAGGTAAAACAAGTTCATTTTTGTCCCCAAAACGGAATGAGAAAAGTGTGAATTTTAAAAGTCTGGCGTCCGTCATCAGAACCCAAACAGTCCACGCCCCAGGTTACCGAGTCATACAGTCATGTGTATTGTCTGAAAACCTAGAGACGCTAGACTTGCTTTCCGTTTTATTTAATAACAATAATTTCAGTTTGTATAGCGCGCGACGTGCCATTACATTGCATTACTGGTCATGTGACGCTGCCTGTGCTGACTTTCTTGAACAGACCTAAGATTCAATTTTAATTTGTTCAAGAACAGAACAAAGAGCTCTTCTTCATCTTCTTCTTCGTCGTCCTCCTCCTCACTATCATCATCAACAGCATAACATCAGCGGAATCAAAAATAAAAAGAATACAACACCATGCTAATCATTTACCAACAACAACAGCTAAACAATCGCAGCAAGAACAACAACTAGCGATGATGCTACTACTGCTACTCTTGATGCAGACGCTAATAATGATAAGATCCCTCGTTTCTTCGGGCCTTATGAATACTTTCAGCCAGTATCCGTACAAAAAAAACTATAAACAAATTCTTCTTCACTGTTGACACTTTTGAGTTCTTTTCTGAACCCTTCTGGAACCCCTTAATGTTCGTAACACCTGCACGGTTATAAGACTCTTAAGCGCTCTACACACCTACTTTTTCTACGATGTCGTAACGTCGTTGTCCTTTGCTAGTTATACAGCCGAAAGGTTTTCTTAAGTAAGAAACTTACGGATGCTCCCGAGTTCAACTGAAAAGAAGTCGCAAAACAAATTAACTGTTTCCAGTCTTTGGCACTTTGCTAAAGTTCGACGGAAAGCGGTGATTAAGGGTCCTGAGTTTGGTATTCACTATGTGTGTATTCAGTGTCAAGCTGTCTTTTTAAGACAAGGGAAAAGGATGGCATGTAGACCTACACATGGCTGGAAAGCTTCGTGTGCAGAGGGAACAAATTTCGATTTTAGAGGTCACTGGTTCGAATCCTGAGGTCTGATGCACGGAGCACATTTTTACAATCTATAATACTAGACCCAGTTAAACAGAGTTGTAAACGAAAGTTTGTCATTGATTTAGTGCCAGTCTCCTCCTATAGGTGTCGCTGAACAGGTTGCCACCAACATAATAGGAAAATTTGGCTGTGAGCACTGGCCAATTTAAGGCCTCAATCGATGTGGTAGCTCAAGAGCAATTTTGAGCTTCGGAAACGCACAAACTTCAATGCATTGATCATTAAAACAGGGTGGTTGAGAGCTTAGGGAGCACGGATCTGACGAGGTGTAGAATCCAAATCCAAATTTCACCCTCTTCGCTCACAAAAAAGTTGTTTTGACTTAATTAGATTTTAGTGTAGGCCAAATTCAAATTAAATAAAAAAGAAGCATTTTCGCTAATAAGGATTATTTATATCCAAGAAGCTGTCTACTAAAGGGGTGGCCCCCTTGTGGCGCAGTGGATAAGTCGCCGGTTTCCTATGCCGAAGGTCGCGGGTTCGATTCCCGCAAGGGGCGAACGTATGTGACTTAGGTACGAGACTATTGAGGTCATCAAAATAAAAATTCGATTTTCTTTCCGTCTTCTAATAGCGATCTCTCTGCCTTTACACCACCTGTTTGAGTGATGGATGTGTGGATGAGACAGGTGAGCGTGTATGTTGGTATAGATCGCCGCACTTTGAGCCTGAATGATTTGGGGAAATGCGCGTATAGCATCCCGTATTATTATTATTATATTAAAGGACCCCGATACGAAGGTTTGGTTTACTTTTAGCGACAACAGGTTTACCCTAAAATTCGAATTGCTATTACATTAAACAATGATAAATTGAGCTTTTTGTTGCTCAAACCACTCGCTAACGTTAGAAATTTTCATTTCTGTCGTGGCTTGCGGGTGATTTTTTCCTGTTTAACGGTACACCAATACCATAGCCGTGTGACATTGGACCCTATTTTTGGAATGAACCACGTTGCTTCAAGAGAGCGTCTGGGTGTCTGGGGTAGCGTAGTGTCCATGGTATCAACCTAACACGAAAAGCCTTGCAGAGAAACTCTGTGATGGGCTCTTCCTCTTACCCCGGTTTTGGTTTATGCTATTTTGTAGCTTAAGGGAGGTAACTAATGGCCTGTCTTAATTGGAAGGTTCGTGGAGATTCAAAAACGATTGTTTTCCAGGTTTTCACATCCCGAACCTAGAATCTCGTAAACAAGTGTAGCGGAAAGGGAGGCGACTGGTTGAGGCTTGGGAGAGAAATGGTCTACCTTGATTTTCCTGGTTAGACTAGCCTTGGGTAGCTCCTGCTTTGCAGAATCCTGTGGGTATGCCATTGGGTTACGCAGGACAAGGCGACACGACATTTGTTCTCTCCCGGCTGACCATTCGCCTGCTGCTTTTGGTGGTGAACGGGACCACATTGTCGGCAGGCATTTTATGCAGGTCGGTGGCAGCGACTTTGCAGTAGAGTGCGTGGCACTAGTAACCGGCAACACGGTACTACCAACCACGCTTCACCGCCTTGCAGGGCAAATATTTTTATGTTCCTCTTTTGAGGGATAAAATGAAAATAACAGCTCGGGTGGAGCAATGTTCTCAAGGTCGTGGCCGAGAGACGGGAGTCAAATACTCCGCTCGGCTACACAAGTTTTTGAACTTCCACGAACTTTTCACGAACTTCAAATTAAGACAGGCTATTACGGTTGCTGTGAATAAGCACAAAACTACGAAATTTATTGATTTTAAAAAATCTCTCTCTCTCTCTCATCTCTCTCTCTCTCTCTCTCTCTCTCTCTCTCTCTCTCTCTCTCTCTCTCTCTATATATATATATATATATATATATATATATATATATATATATATATATATATATATATATAGTTTCGGAAGAATTTGTTGTTGTTGTCGTTTAGGGGTAAGCTTATTTTTTTCAGTGAGGCAACACTCACTGTGAATATTAAAAGGGTCATTCAAGGAGGCGTGGTCAAAATGGGTCTCTTTAACTCCAGTCCGACTTCTTCTAGCGAGACAACTACAAACTTAAACTGTTGTTGTTCCCCTTTTTGTACTCGCCTGCAGTCCCTCTTCTATAAAAACCTGTGGTTAAGACTAACAAAAACAGTGCCACCAGGAAGATGAGTCCAACTCCCCTCAACTTACCGTTACAAGTTTTATTAATACAAGTGTAGCAGTTTTAGACATTTGTATAAGAAAACTTGAATGGTTTAAACAAACTGTTATTCACGAGACAAGCAAACCTAACGCAGAAGACATAAATGGAGCACCAAAAGCAAGACTTAAACAAGTGCTAGTCTTTTGACCAATTATTACAATTGAATGTCTCTAGCGAACTGGAATAATGCGCGCGCACACACACACACACACACCCACACATACGAACAAATTACTCAAAAATGTTTACATACGAATAAAGCATAAGGTACCACAGAATCGAAGGTAAAATAATAATAAAGAAATAACGGAAAATATTATGACGTTGATACATGTGAACCCTTACCTGTGTATCGAGAAATTTGAGTTGATCAACAATCAGATCTACGCAGATATAGAGGGATATTGACGCAGATCAATAATTACATACGCGTGGAGAAAGAATGGCATTGATCAATAATTACATCTGAACAGAAAAAAAATGATCTTGAATAAGACTTTAATGAATAATTTTTATCTTTAAAAAGTTTTCTTCCAGACACCGCCCGCCACCCCAAAGCGATAATTAGCATCCCAATGAAATTATCGGCTAGCGGTGGTTGAAAGAGTGCAATGATAAATGCATTGAAAAGCCATGATCCGCGAGGCTCAGTAATGAGCAGGTAGCGATTGGGGCTTAAAGGTAAAACGAGAGAAAACTACAGGTGGGAAACCATTTTCACGGACAATCAGAGTCTTAAATGGCGTAGCGGCAGGTCCTTGCCGGTTAAGGAAACTGTTTTCAACGCCTTTTAACGGTATAAAGATAGACACAAAGCACCGTTTTCAGTACAGGCCCTACATGTTCAAAATGTTGTTCTCCACACTCTTAACGGTATAGTGGAGACAAATACAAAAGCAAGGTCTTCAGTATGATGACCTCTCATAGTGAGCTTTTTAAAAAAATCCACCATCCAGCTTCTTTTGTGTTTTATTTCTCTGGCCAACCACCGAAGCAAAACGGACGACTTTGAGGTTGGTGTGTACGGTCTAGGAGTGATAAATCATTCACTGTGTTCAATACTTACATAGGGCACACGGTTTCCACGCTGACGACGCCTAACTGTCCAATGTCCAGAGAATGCACGACTTGTACATGTACAATCGTAAGGCACAGAAGATTGCTAACTGTGTACATGTGCCTGCAACAATATTCCTATCCTATCCTATCCTGTCCCATAACCCGAAGGTCGTAGGGGCACCACAGATGATCGTTTAACCAGCATACTCCATCTTTCTCTGTCCTCAGCAGCCCTCATGGCTTCGCTCAGTGTCAAACCAGTCCATTCTCGAATGTTGTCCTCCCACCTCTTTTTCGGTCTCCCCCTTCTTCTACCTCCTTGCACTGTGCCTTGCAGAATGGTCTTTGCAAGGCCTGATGATCTGGTGACGTGGCCATACCATCGGAGTTTCCGTTTCTTCACCACTGTGAGCAGGTCATCGTGTTGTCCAATGGCTTGTGTGATGGTCTGTCGGACTTCGTCGTTGGTGATGTGTTGGGTATAGGAAATGCACAGAAGTCTTCTGTAGCACCTCATCTCCATGCTTTGTATTCTTCGTTGGAGATCTGCTGTGAGGGTCCATGCTTCGCAAGCATATAGGAAGATGGAGATGACCAGAGAGCGCAGCAGTCTTACTTTGGAATGTAGACTGATGGTTCTGTCTTTCCAAATGGGCTTCAACCTTGTCAGGGCAGCAGTTGTTTGTGCGATCCTGGAGAGGACTTCCTGTCGAGACCCATTGTCTGACACAATGGCTCCTAAATATTTGAAGCTGTGCACTGTGTTGAGGGATTGGCCTTGTACTTTGATGTCCGTGTTGATGCCATTGGTGTTGTTGGTCATCATTTTGGTCTTCTCTGCACTTATTTCCATTCCATAAGCTCTGGAGGTGGTGTCAAGACTCTGTACAAGCTGTTCAAGTTCTTGTTCCTCTCCAGCCAATCCATCAATATCATCCGCAAAACGAAGATTGGAGATTGCTATGCCCCCTATGCTGACTGTGCCTTCGTGATCTGCAAGAGCATCTGACATGATGCGCTCTAGGAAGATGTTGAAGAGTGTTGGAGAGAGTAGGCATCCTTGACGCACACCGATTGTTGTTCTGAACCAGTTCCCGATGACGCTGTTATGGAGGACTGCACTGGTAGCCTTGTCATACAGGCTTTTGATGACTTCTATAATTTTAGGGCTGATGTTGTACACTTACATGGTTGCCCATAGAGCTGCATGCCAGACTCGGTCAAATGCCTTCTTGAAGTCTATGAACACATGATATAGATGTTGTTGGTGCTGTAGGTATTTCTCACAGATTATTCTGAGGTTGAAAATCTGTTCAGTGGTACTTCGCCCTGCCATAAATCCTGCTTGTTCTTCAGCTATGATTTGTTCAGCTTGTGGTTTCAACCTGTTGAGTATTATTTTCAGGAGGACCTTGCTGGGATGGCTGATGAGGCTGATGGTGCGGTAATTTTCACACTCCTGAAGGTTACCTTTTTTGGGAAGAGTGATGACAAGCGACTGGGTCCATGGTGTAGGCCATTTCCCACTCTGCCAGATCTTGTTACAGATAATGGTGAGAGCATCAGTCATCGCTTCTCCTCCTGCTTGTAGCAGTTCCGCTTGTATGTTGTCCACTCCCGCTGACTTCCCTTTCTTCAGCGATTGCACTGCTGCCTCAACTTCTTCCCGGAGAATTGGGAGGATTTCTTCTTCTTCTCTGCTCTCGGGACATGCTAGAACTGATGGGTCTCCATTTGGTGTATGGTTGTAAAGGTCAGAGCAGTACTCTGTCCATCTGTCCAAGACTTCTTGTTCTTCTGTAAGGCAAATGCCAGACTTGCTTTGGATAGTGGAGACTTTGGGCTGTTTAACACTTGTCAGCCGCTTCACAGTCTGGTAGGCCTTCTTGCTGTTGTTCTTGTTCAGATTGTTCTCTATTTCCTGGCAATTGATCTTCTATCCAGTTCTCCTTTGCTGTGCGCATGCCTTTTCGGATGTCATTGTTGATTTTTCGGTAGACATCAGCTCCCTGTGAGGTGTTCTTTTTCTTTTTTAACTCTCTTCGTTTATCACACAGATCTAAAAGTTCAGGTGTGATCCACGGCTTCTTCTTTGGTCGGTACTTGCCAAGGATCTCAGTGGCGGCATCTGTTACAGCTGAGTTGAAGGTATTGGTCATGGTGTTGACATCTACTTCGCCTGCCCCCAAAATAAGCAGTGGTGCAAATTTCCCTCCAATTGTGGCCTGAAATATTTTTGCCACCTCCGGGTCTTGCAGTTTGTCCAGGTCGAACTTCAGCCTAGTGCACTTTGCTGTATTTACTCTCTTCAAATGGAGCCGGAAAGACATCATCACGAGATCGTGGTCACTTCCAATGTTTGCTCCTGGAAAAGTGCGTGTCCTGCCAATGTTGATGCTTGATCTGAAGCGTTTCTTGACCATGATGTAGTCGATCTGGTTGTGATGTTCCCCGCCGGGACTGTGCCATGTCCATCGTCTGGATTTTTTGTGGAGACCAAGCGTGTTTGCCAGTACCAGATTGTTGTATCTGGCAAACTCCAATAGCCTCAGACCCCTGTCATTTGTCTCGTTGTTGCAGTGGGGTCCGCATGTGTCTCCCCAGTTGTGGTGCGCATCTTGGCCAACCTTGGCATTCCAGTCGCCTTGCACTATGACTATGTCCTTCTTCGGCACTTGGTCAAGGACCGCCTGTATATTTTCATAAAAATCCTCCACTTCGCTGTCTTCATAGTCTGATGTTGGGGCATAGGCCTGGATGATGGTAATGTTGAAAGGGGTTGCTCTCAGACGGATGGTAATGAGTCTACTGGAGACTGGGCGGCAACCCATGACAGTGGCTAGAATGTTCTTGTGGACCAAGAATCCTACGCCGTGTTCGTGCCTGTCATCTCTACCGCTGAAATAGAGCTTGTGGCCTTTGTCAGTTGTTGTTTCACCTAGGCCTTTCCAGCGCAGTTCGCTGATACCTAGAACGTTCCATCGACAGTGGTCCAGCTCGTGGGCCAGTTCTTCTAATTTTCCTTCCGCAGTTAGGGTCCTGACATTCCAGGTTCCTATGACGATGTTGTTTCTCGTGCGGATCCTGCTAATTTGTCCATCAGTAGCATACTTTTCACCTCCGTCCTGGTGGCCAACGGAAGGCGCGGTCCTTGTTCCGGGCGACGACCGATCCGGCATGGAATTAGTGGATAGCCTCATCATGTGTTGTGTCTTGGGCAAAAAAGACCTGGCAGGGCCCAATCCTCTCCAGGCTGTTGGCCACAGCCGAAATCCACGAATACAGTGTGGCTCGCCTTGGCCCTGAGCACGTGGTCGTTGAACCTGTAGTAACGTGAGGTTCCTCCGCCCTGGCCGGTGACTTCTATGTAGAAGACTTTCGCCCAGTGATGCCGTGCTAACATCACCCCTGTTAGTCGCCTCTTACGACACGCGGGGAAACGTTGGGTCTATTCTATTTGCCCGAACCCACAGAGCAACAATGTTGTCCTCCTGTATTGACGAGACAGAGCAGTAATAAAGAAGTACCTCAGCGGCCTTCACTCTCCTCCCCAACCCTACCCCTCCCCATCCCCGACCGTCTTTTTCTCCTTCATATTCCTCTCCTCTTCTATGTTTTTATCATGGTAATACTTCATCTTGCCATCGCCCTTCTTCTTCTTCTTCTTCTTCTTCTTCGATAACAACACCATAATTTATTTGTCTTCGTATGATGTCATAAAATCGCCCAAGCATTCCTTTCCTCCAACTTGATCGTTCTCCTTATTCTCCTGCATCATCATCATCATCATCATCATCATCATCATCATCATCATCATCATCATCATCATCATCATCATCATCATCATCATCATCATCATCTTCTTCATCATCATCATCATCATCATCATGATCATCTTCTTCTTCCTCTTCTTCTTCTTCTTCTTCTCCTTCTTACCCCTTGGTGTCATGAGCAATCTTGTCACTGTAGATTGTTCTAACCTATAAAGGGAACAGTGAAAGCCCCAGTTGAAAACCTGTCTTGCCTTTGTAGGCATGACTAATTCACTGCGGCAACAGTTCCCCCCGTTGGAGTGCCGGGGGTTTCAGTATAAATAGTATCCCCACTTTCTGGAAATTTAGTGCTTTAAATTCCCACTGTCGCTGTCTTCATCATTTGCTCTTTCCCATTCCTGATCTGTCCTATCACTCTGCTATACTTTCTTCTTCTTCGCTAGATCAATGACCTACCTTTTTTCTTGAAAACTCTTCCTGGACAAGACTCCTTGTTTGTGTATGAGGTCTGTTGGATCAGCTTGGGAGTGTTGGACGCTTTCTGCCGGGTGGTCACTAGGGCTTCCTATGATTGTATTATTTCGCACTATAGGCATTTTATATGTATGTGTTTTGTTGATGATTTATAATGATGGTTGTATTCTATTTTGTTTTTGTAACCGGGGTGTTCGCGTAGTTGAGGTCAACCCTCAGCCGTCCCCCGCGTGGGATGTCTTTATTGTAAAGTGACTGGCCGGTGGAGGGCATTCAATTTTCCCACTGGGGTTGTTTCGGCAGATCTTTTATGCGGATCGGGGGTTGTCCGGTCCTGATTTGGCTCGGAAGAGTCCGCTGGACCTAAAGCAACAATAAATCAATCAATCAATCAATTCTCCTTCTTCTTCTTCATCATATCATCATCATCATCATCATCATCATCATCATCATCATCATCAACATCAATATCATCATCGTCGTCGTCGTCTTATTCTTATTCTTGCACTTGTTCCTGTTATTCGTCTTCTTCCTTAAACGTATCATCTGCGAAGCTATGACGTCCTTAAGTTTGATTAGCCCCCTAGCAGAACGCCATCTTTGTTCTTGCAGGACAGGCAGGCAGCGGTATGTTTTTACCCCTTACCTGGCAGACCTATATTTCTTTTTCTACCTTAGCCCCGGGGCCCCACCTCCACATCTACCCCTACCTTCCTTTATGTTGTCTTATTTGGTAATAAGTGATATTGCATTGGTTTTCTTGTTCAGCTACTTAACAGGGGTTGATAATGTGCTGTCTCTTAACCTTTCAGCCACTCTCCCTGACTTCTCATCTTCCACCTGCATGGACATTTGACCCTGCATGACCTTTCCTATGGAGCCAGGCGACACCTTTGCAGAAGTTTGCCGTGAAAATGAGAAGGAACATGGACAACATGGCGGCGCTGGTTCTACTGGCGACGTGCGCGGGAATTTAAACTACCACGTATAAACTTTGATGTAGGTGCTTGACGCGATTAGGTGACATGATATATATATTGACAGTGTTTGCGGTTCTATTTTGTGATCTGATTGCCTGATGTGTGATGTCTGATTGTTTACTTTTGATAGCCTATTTTGCGTGAAGGTGAGAAAGCGATATGTCTGCTTGCACTGTGCTGTAATGTATTGTATTGCATATGAACTTATAACCTATATTCTGATGTATTCCCATATGCGCAAAACAAATTCTTCACATGAAGTCAATAAATAATCTTGAATCTTGAATCTTGGAATTATTGTAAAAGAACGCGAGCTTGTGCAAATATGAGGAGAACTTGATACTTGTGAAGGTATATGTCAGACCAACTGAAGACCATCTTGATTGACCATAGGCGATAATCATGGAAGGTTGTCGCTTTATTTGGACAATTTAGCATAGAAATGCAATTCGCAAGCGAACGGTGCTAATCAAGGTATCGTCTTAATGAGGATTGAATCTACGAAAGGAATCAAAC
The DNA here is from genome assembly GCA_036898135.1 of Oncomelania hupensis. Classification (NCBI taxonomy): domain Eukaryota; kingdom Metazoa; phylum Mollusca; class Gastropoda; order Littorinimorpha; family Pomatiopsidae; genus Oncomelania; species Oncomelania hupensis. Next base: position 44,225,161 of record CM072515.1, on the reverse strand, counting down.
TCAACTTTTGAATCTCAGAACTCTGGTGATCAGAGCAAATAGCATGGCTGATTTAAAAAAAGATTCAAAAACAAAAGAATGTGATGAACGAATGCCAGTAAAACTTGACCTTGGCCGAAAATCGATTCAATGGGCTAAGATACTGCCATTTTTGAAGCTGGCAAACGAAATGTTGCGATAGGGCGTAGAATCGGGATCCAGAGTTTGCGAGTTCAAACTTCAGCCCTCCAAACATTAAAACTGAAATACATTAGCCGTGGCTATTCACACTTTTCTGCTATCCTATGCACCAACGGGAATCCCCCATGTAAGAGGGGTAACTCTTTCCGTTACCGTGAAACATACTTCCGGGTTCTTTCTCCGCGTATTGTATATCCGAGTGTTTTGAGTGAGTTATTTCCAAATATTCAAGAATATGTCGAATCACATGAGAAAGCGTTGGTGGGAGCATAAAAGAGAAAGTGTTGCAGAGAATGCCTGATGGATTTGAAGTCCCAGTTGTGACAGTCAAGTTTACAGTGGGAAGACAACATGTGTCACTGGCCACCGGTATCGTACCCTCACATAGTGACATAGTCAACTACTTCGTGTTTTGTGAAGGTTGCGACGGCGAAGCTATGGAAAACTACAAGAGTCTTCAGGTCCTGTTTCACTTTCTGTCGATGATCGTTCTTTAATCGTTGTATCGCTAGCTCTTCCATCTGACGACTGGCGTTTTCGTGGTGGCTTTCTGTCGATCTTCACGTTGCTGTCGTAACCAAGAAACAGCTGGGGAGATGGATTTTGAATGGTGGACTCTCGGTCAGTAAAATGAAAGGAACAGACAAAAATTGTCTTCGGTGGACGTTTTAAATGTAGCTTTGACATCCACTTTCTTATCTGGTCACTATTTGAAGGGGTGTGCAGTTTGTAGGGCTCCTGACACACGCCCTCCCCATGAACCATTGGGTAGAGATCAACGCACCTCCGAAGTCGCCACAAATACAGGCCTCTACGATTGTTTTTGCATCCTTTCACTGAGCATATACTTCCTCCACCGTTTTTATACTTATCCCACTCGTTTTCTGGCTCTAACAATCGTCGTTTTCGGCAATTTGCCATATTTAAAAGTCATGCATCAAGCTTTAAGAAAAGCAAAACAAGCCAGACCGGAACTTGGTTTCACTCTAACCTCGTTTTGATTTATAATGGCGATACGCACGAGTTTTTATGAGAGGTACCGGAAAGTTGTGAATTGTAGCTTGCTTAAAAAATGTGAACTTGGACGAAACAGAAAAAAAAATTAAAGTTGTTAATTCAATTCTTTTAAAAAATATATTGTTTAAGGAGTTTAAGTTGTTAATTTAATTCTTTAAAAGAATACTGTTCAAGGAATTTAAGTTGTTATTTAAATTATGTAACAAAACTATATTGTTCAAGGCGCGCCTCGTGGATGTCCAGCACGCAAAAATCTAGTTGGCTGAAGGCAGGATGAAAGTCTTATTGCGCTAAAGACGTACACGAACGTCAAGACATCTGAGCCAGCCTTTTCTTGCATGCATGCAGTACACGTTCCATATCTAATGTTGTTTAATATCACCCAATGTTACCCCCGTTGGGGTGCCGGAGGTTTCAGTATAAATAGTATCCCCACTTTCTGGAAATTTAGTGCTTTAAATTCCCATTGTCGTTGTCTTTCTCATTTGCTCTTTCTCATTCCTGCTCTGTTCTATCAATATGCTATACTATCTTCTTCTTCGCTAGACCAGTCACCTACCTTTTTTCGTGAAAACTCTTCCAAGACAAGAACCTTATTTGTGTATGAGGTCTGTTGGATCAGCTTGGGAATATTGGACGCTTTCTGCCAGGTGGTCACTAGGGCTTCCTATGATGTTATTATTTAGCAATATAGGCATTTTATATGTATATGTTTTGTTGATAATTTATAATGATGTTTGTATTCTATTTTGTTTTTGTAAACGGGGGTTCGATAAATTAGAGTACAGCCTCAGCGTCCCCTGCGTGGGATGTCTTTATTGTAAAGTGACCGGCTGGTGGAGAGCTTTCGGTTTTACCACTAGGGTTGTTTCAGCAGATCTTTTATGCGGATCAGGGGTTGTCCGGTCCTGATTTGGCTCGGAAGAGTCCGCTGGACCTAAAGCAATAATCATGTAATGTAATGTATCACCCAATGTTACTAAACTTGGGGAGTGGGCTGGTAGCACAGTTGGTAGTGAGCTGCTTTCCTATAACGAAGGTCGAAGAGTTCGAACCCAGCATGGGACGAACTGACGTGACTTGGGTACGGGACTTTTCAGGACACCGAGAGTTTTCTCCGGGTACTCTGGTTTCCTCCCTCCCTTTATACATTGTATTGGATGCGGTCGATCTGAATTTTAAAATAAAAATGTATTTTTCTTCCGCCTTCTGTAGTAGTGATATCTTCGGATCGCCGCGCTTTGAGCTCCATCGAAGACAGTGCGCGTGATAGCATCCTGGGTCATAGTAGTTAAATTAAAAAAAATAAATGGACAAACCAGTCAGCTAGCTTATTGTCTTCGCAGTTTTACTACAGTGTTTCCCACAAAACAAACCCGCATATTTTATTTATTTATTTAAAATGTATTTATTTATTTATTTTTTAATTATATTATATTATATTATATTATATTATATTATATTATATTATATTATATTATATTATATTATATTATATTATATTATATTATATTATATTATATTAATTTGTTTTTATTGTTTATTTTATTTGACACACACCCTCTAAACATTCATTGAAAAATTATCTACCTATTTTATTTCATTTAAATAATTAATTAATCACTGTCGTTTGACCTGAGGTTAATATCTAATAAGAAGAGCAGGCGTAAACGTGTCTTTCATCTTCAATATGATTTAGTGATAATCGACACGTCCAGACATGCTTTTGCTGTAAGCTCAATTTCCATCTTTCTTTGTTTTTTGGTTTCCTTTCGTCAACCTGTCCTTTCCCCCCGTTAGCTGTCCGTGTCAGAGGCAGAAAGGAGCTGGAGGATCGGATCTCTCCAGGTCATTAGCTCTTTGGATCAAGGATCTGCATTCACAGAATTGCGGTTCGGTCGAGGCATCACGCATAGTTCAGAACACGCGAGAATAACAAATATATATCTCTGTGCAAGTTTTTGCTTTTGTCTGAATTCTCTTTTATCATTATTTACGATCAAACCAATAGAATCGGCTCCTTCCCGCCCTGCTTTGCTCTCCCCTTCCAGTTTCCAATCCATACATTCCACATTTAATTTCTCCACCAGCTTCACCTTCCCTCCTCCGTTTTAAGGGGCTTATTATCTTCTTCTGCACCACCACCACCCCTCCTTACTCCTTTCATGACTATTCACTGTCCACCCTCCCTTCTCAGACACTTATATACTTTGTTCGCCACCTGATGTTTTCTTCTCGGTTCTAACTAATTTAGTTAACTACTATCTCCAGCATCGTGTAAGTACTGAAGCATTTTATGACCCCGTGATACCATTTCATTATAGGAATCCGTGGTTGAAACACGTATACGTTTTGGATATGTAGATACATGTTGATGTCGGCTTCTATTCAAGAGCGGTAATTGTAAGGTTGTAACTCTTTTCCTTTTTAGAAGTAAAATAATAGTACACTGTATCTAGTTTTTTTTAACATTGCCTCAGGATTTAAAAAAAAAAAGAAGAAGAAGAGACGGTGCCTTTGTGGAGAGAATTAAACCAGCGCACTTGTGTAGTCAATGTGCACTTAATCCAATTAAACTTTGCTGTACATACCATAGTCCCGCAGACAGCAAGTTCCAAAACGACACAGCCACCTTTAACGGTGAAAGCCCCAACCTTATTTCTAACGAAGCTATACCTTAAAACCAGCTCCGTTTAATCGTAAATTAAAATAAAGTAGAATACAATAAAATAAAGGGATGGATGAATGAATGAATGAAATAATTATTAAATTTAATTAAATAAACAAATAACATAAAATAAAATAAATAACAGTTGTGGCAGGCACCTTCAATCTGTGGAACGCGCCGTGCCCATGTGTTACGTTAAAGAGGTCAAGGTTCCCAATTCAGGTTGGCACCAAGATTAGTCTGGTTGTAAGCACTGGCCATCTTACAGCACTGCTTCAATCAGTCTGTCTGATGAATGTTTCAGTGTATAGGTGGATACTATATCATTATTTTTTTAACGTTAGATTTAGGATGGTTGGGTCTTTTCCCAACGGTTCGCAGCGACTGTAAGCCATGTTCTCGCTAAAATTTGGAGCTCGTATAGAATGCACGCAATTGGTAGTTGTCTGGCTGAAGGAAAGAAAACTTACCCAAAACGAAGACAAGGGACATGATATTTCCTACATGCAATCCTTATCCGATGGTCAATCGCCATTTTTGTTCCTATCCTATCTTATCCCGTAATTCGGAGGTCGTATGACCGTTTAACCAGCTTACTCCATCTTTCCCTGTCCTCAGCAACCCTGATGGTTTCGCTCAGTGTCAAACCAGTCCATTCTCGAATGTTGTCCTCCCACCTCTTTTTCGGTCTCCCTCTTCTTCTACCTCCTTGCACTGTGCCTTGCAGGATGGTCTTTGCAAGACCTGATGATCAGATGACGTGGTCATACCCTCGGAGTTTCCGTTATTTCACCACTGTGATTTTTGTTAAGCTTCAAAAATTGCCATAATGTGTCCTGTAGCGTTGCGTCTTGTCTAGATTAGCATTCTTATTAAGTTCACATGTTTAAATAAAATGACAAAGTTTCAAAGTTCCAAATGTTGATGTTTGTTTCGCCTCATTTTGTGTATCAACATTTTGTTCTCTTGTGTCTCTTTTGTTCTCTTGTATATCTGTTTTGTTCTCTTTGTATCTGTTTAGAGGAACTCGGCTTATACCTTTTTCTCACACGATGATGCACCGCAAAAACCAGCTCCTGGGTGAATCTCCTTTCCAGGAAATTGCTCGTTGACGCTATGTAGACTATTCGCTCCGCCTTCCCACCGAAGAAGAACCGCTACTCGGGACGATAGTGTTTCTTCTCTGTAAAGGAAAACGGCCGAGGAAAAAAAACGTTACATTGCAGAATAGGCAACGTTGCCGGCTTCTTTCGTGTGCAACGGCTCGAGAACAAAAGAGGCATGATCTGGTTACAGCCTCGCCACCATTCGTGCGCAGTCGAGCTTGCAATGGAAGAGCAAAGCCGAGAAGTGGTGTCTCTTCTCACCTTCCCTCCCCTTCCCTAACTACTCCTTCCTACCCTAATCCACATCTATCTTCAGCCCATACGCTCCCCCTCCCCTACCCCTAGTGCCCTTTTGTAACTGTAGATTATAGTCACACGACACCGAAGCGTATAGGCTACTACTGGTCACATTATTCTGACACCAGAGAACCAGTTGATGGTAAAGTGAAAATAATATGGTCACACGTTGGCCAAAGCGGGATTCGAACCCCAGGTACTTTTCTGTTACTAGTAAGCCGCTCTACCAACTGAGCTACTCGGCCCCTTAGTGCCCTTAGGGTAATTGTAGATTATAGTCACACGACACCGGAGCGTACAGGCGACTACTGGTCACATTATTCTGACACCAGCGAACCAGTTGATGGTAAGTGGAAAATAATGTGGTCACACGTTGGCCAAAGCGGGATTCGAACCCCAGGTACTTTTCTGTTACTAGTAAGCCGCTCTACCAACTGAGCTATTCGGCCCCTTAGTGCCCTTGTGAACACACTACCATTATAAACTGTACCCACCCCCTGGCTCCACACTGTACAACCTCAGATCTCCCCCCTCCCCCTCCTATCTCTCAGCCTCCTCAGTTGGAACCTCACCACCTACGGTCAAATCCTTATCATAACCACCCCCTTACACCTCCACCATCACCCACATCCATCTCTACTTCTCTGTCTGTCTCTTTCTCTCTCTCTCTCCCCTCTCGCAGTTCTGTCTCTAGTTCACCACTTTAAATTCTGAAGCATCAAGTCGTAAATGTATGACGGCCTACTAGCCCCAAAACTGAGAGTTACCAGTGTCACGAGATAATTGAAATTAGCACGGGGTCTGTTTAAATTACAGAGATACCGGTAATCTACAGTGTTAATTAATAATTATATTTTTGCCACGCCTTCCTAGCGCCTAAACCTGATAGTTACAATTATTATGAGATAATTACAAATATCAGGATAATTACAGTTATCAAGGGATAATAACAATTATCATTGAAAAATTACAAACAGCTTCTCGTGATCATGTTTAACTTTAAGTTTTGGCTCTAGCAATCCGTCTTGAAATGCGCCAGAACAGAAAATGTTAATTCTCACTTGACTTCGATGCCGCAGTAGTGGACACTTCCGACTCGGCCATAAGCTTTGAGAGGAGTGTGGTTGACTTCGTCACCTGGTGCGAAGGTAACCATCTGGAGCTCAATGTCGGCAAAACGAAAGAGATGTTGGTGGATTTCAGAAAGAATCGGACAGATGTGGCTGCACTTCACCTCAGAAATCAAACTGTAGAGAGAGTGGAACAATATAAATACCTTGGGACCATAATTGACCACAAGCTTTCTTTCACAGCTAATTCCGAAATGATATTTAAGAAATGCAGGCAGCGTATGTACATGTTGTACCAACTCCGATCTCTTCTGGTTTCGCAGAGCATACTTAAAAATTGTTATCGTGCCTACGTGGAATCAGTTCTTACGTTTTCATTCATTTGCTGGTTTCAATCTCTCAGTGTCAAAAGTAGGAATTCCTTGAACAGTATTACCAATACCTGCAGCAAAATCATTGGTGAAAAGCAGACACCTCTGTGTGAATTGTTTCAGAGAAGGGCCCTAGGCAAAGCCATCAGCATCAAGGATGATTCCACCCACCCTCTCTCTTCTTGGTTTAAAATTCTACCTTCTGGGAAACGCCTCATGAGCCTTAAGACCCGCACTGTACGTTACCGATCCAGTTTTCTCCCCTCTGCTGTGGCCTTGATCAACTCAAACCTGACGCGCTGATGGCTCTGCTTGAGGCTCCTTCCTCTTCCTCTTGCTTGTTGTAATCGGCTCTACAGTGTGTAAGTGTGCGTGTGGTTGTGCATGTGTGGTTTGATGAAGCGGAGGGGGGGAGGGATGATTACTTTATACTTTGTTTAATTTTTTATTTGCATTTTTCTTTGTATTTGTTTTATTTTAGTGATCAAGTGCCTGTCATAATTCCTTGTAAGAGGTAATAAAGATTTGTTGAATTGAACTGAATTGAATAATTACACTTTTTACGTGTTATTTGTAAATATGTTATAGATTATTGTAATTATCTAATGATATTTATAATTATCAGGTTTTAGCGCTAGTACTAGGGCTTCCTATGATGTTATTACTTAGCAATGTAGGCATTTTATATGTATATGTTTTGTTGATAATTTATAATGATGTTTGTATTCTATTTTGTTTTTGTAACCGGGGGTTCGAGTAGTTGGGGTAAAGCCTCAGCCGTCCCCTGCGTGGGATGTCTTTATTGTAAAGTGACTGGCCGGTGGAGGGCATTCAATTTTCCCACTAGGGTTGTTTCAGCAGATCTTTTATGCGGATCGGGGGTTGTCCGGTCCTGATTTGGCTCGGAAGAGTCCGCTGGACCTAAAGCAACAATCAATCAATCAATCAATTTAGCGCTAGTAGGCCGTCATAATGTGAATTACACAGAACAGGTAATAATTACCATTATCACTGATATATATCTATAAAATCAGGTTTTGGCGCTAGTAAGCCGCCTCAGCCAGAATTAAGCATGATCACGTAAAAATTGTAATTATCAAGTGAAAATTATAATTATTATGTGATAAATACAATGTTCGGTTTTGACGCATTTCCAGGCGGATTGCTAGATCCAAAACTGAAAATTAAACAAGATCACGCGATATTTGTAATTTTTCAATGATAATTGTAATTATCCCATGATATTTGTAATTATCTCATGATATTTGTAATTATCAGGTTTTGGCGCTAGTAGGTCGTCATATAAATGTTACTGGAGTTTCACTAATGCTTCGTGCGTCTATTATACTAGCACATCAAGATCTACATAAAAACTACACTAATGTGCGTTTTCTCGTCTAGTTTCTCTGTATTTTACTTCATCATGGATTCTACTCTCTCTATGAGACAGCATATCACTAGAGTCTGTCGGGTTTGCTACTTTGAGTTGAAGAGAATTAGTTCAATGAGGAAATTTCTATCAGAAGACGCCACAAAAACCTTGGTTACTTCCTGTATTCTATCTAGATTAGATTATTGCAATTCCCTTCTCATTGGCTGTCCAGATTCTATCCTCTCTCTGCTTCAAAAAGTTCAGAACTCTGCTGCCCGTCTTATCTTTAAAGTAAATCATCGCCAACCCTCCACACCTCTCCTTGTTAAGCTACACTGGCTTCCTGTCGCGGAACGTGTTAAGTATAAAACTGCCTGTATCTGCTACAATATTGTCATCGGTTCTGCTCCTTCTTATCTATCTGACCTTGTCTCCCTTTACACTCCATCTCGTTCCCTTCGATCATCCACTGACTGTCGTCTTCTCCGTCAGGGCCGTTTCAAAAGAAAATCTCATGGTTTCCGCTCTTTTGCTGTCCACGGCCCTCACCTATGGAATTCTCTCCCCTTTCATGTTAGACATTCTACCTCCTGTGAATCGTTCAAATCCAACCTTAAAACGTATCTTTTCTCAAAAGTCTTTCAGCAGTATCTGTAGTTGTAAAAGGGGTTTGGAGGGGTGGGGGGTTAAGTAGTAATTTAGTATGTTTTTGTCATATTGATTTACACAGCAGTAGTATGTACGCGTGAAAGAGTAACTTGTCTTATAATTATAGTATATGTATAGTGTGTATATGTGTTTGCGTAAGAAAGTGTGCGTGTATAGCGCTTAGATCCTTAGGGTAGGCGCTTTATAAATGCTAGTTATTATTATTATTATTATTATTATTATTATTATTATTATTATTATTATTATTATTATTATTATTATTATTATTATTATATGGTCGAAATTTGCAGTCTTTTTCTTATGTCTCGGTCCTGTAAATAAATTATTGTGGCCCTCATCATCATCCTCATCATGATCATCATCATCATGATTACCGTAATTCATCAACCCCTTCATCCTCCTCCTCCTCCTCCTCCTCCTCTTTCTCCTCCTCCTCCTCCTCATCATCATCATCATCATCGAGACCATCATCACCGACAGCACCAAACTGTTGTAGCTTCTACTCTTGCTTTCAGAGGTTCTGCCGGTCGCGAATTGGTGATTTCCCACACACAGAGTCAGCCAGTAGAGGCCATAAGCTTGCTTCAACTCTGGCATGGCCTCTGCACACAGCTTGCCATTCCGAACGTTCAGGAATATTTCAAGAAGAAATTACATACCCTCCTTCTATTGAAATTGAAGGATGACAATTCTAAATCTATAATTGCTTGAGTCTGCATGTTTTTTTTTTTGTCTCGTCCTGTCTTGCCAGGCCCTGTGATGTCTGGTCCCGTCCATTTCAGCCTGTTGAATCCTCCCGCCCCTCTTTCTCCCCGCTCCCTATCTTACACACATACTTCCTCCCGTGCAGCTATACTTCCCCCCCCCCACCCTTTCTAATTGACCACTGACAACCGTGTCGAAGATGGCCGCTGCCAATAAGGACCAATCTTGATAGCTCCAGATTCTCCTCCCACCCACCTATATTCACCCGGTCATCGCAAAACATCACATTACAGATCCACCTAACCGACCAGACCAAAGTAGAGGCTGTACTAACGTCATCGCCCTAACCGCCATCATGCCCTCAACAGACCTATTAAGTTTTAACCCACCCCCGTATCCCACACTGACATCCACCCTCATCACTAACAACAAACCCAACTACTCACCCCGATCATCATCAGTAAGACGCCCCCGAATACGTTTAATTATCGCGCTGCCAAGAACCGTTATACCGACCACCTCCACCAACACTAACTTCGAACGTCGCTATTATCCAATTAGCCATATCAGACCACCGCTACCAACACTAACTTCGCTATTATCCAATTAACCATATCGGCTGTTACTGTCGCCACACTGTTTATCCGCCATTCTTGTTTTGTTTTCCAGGAGAGAGAGCACCATCCCACCCCCTTTCGCCAACACTCTCCAACACTCACCACCACCACCACCACCACCACCACTACTGCTATCTTTACTGATCCCCAGTTAATCATCTTCGCTATTACTATCGTCACACTATAGGTACCCGCCAATCGTCTGTCTTGTCCTTTGATCGAGAGAGCACTTATAACCGCGACAATACTGCCAATGCAATCGAACCTTCTCCGCTATTGAGCAGTCAACCTTGTCCAACCTTTTTATCCACCAATCTCCGGCCTTGTCTTTTTTCAACAAAGACACTGGTACCACCTAGGGTGACAGTTCGGAAGATCCAGGGATTGTGATTAAAAGACGACAGCTTATTACTTTTTTTTCAGTTTTGTCTGGTTCTGTAGCCAAGGAATTCTTCTTTTTTTTAGGGGGAGGGGGGTGAACTACTACCACTGCGGGGGTGTGGAGAACGAGGAATGACACGTAGATACAAAACAAAGCTGCAATAATTTGCGCATAGTTTAATAAGTCCAGGGGTGCTTGCTTCATATAAAAGAACCGCTGAGGAAATTCGGGCAAATGACAAAAGGTTAACAGACGTATTTCATATGAAGAGTTATTTTGACGTAGGCACTGTCCATTTTTCAGAATGTGTACACACGAACCTACCAGAAGGTCAAAGATGTGCGCATTAAATCAGTTAATAACGAAGATAATAATAATAATAATAATAATAATAATAATAATAATAATAATAATAATAATAATAATAATAATAATAATGGATGCTATTCCAGCCTTATTCCTAAATCAGACTCAAAGCGCGGCGATCTGTAGCCAGCATACACGCTCACATGTTACAAACACTCCGAGATAGAAATCCAACAACACATTCATCACTCAAACCTGTGGTGTAAAGGAACATCGCTATTAGAAGACGGAAAGAAAATCAAATTTTTTATTTATGAAATTTTAAGATTGACTGCATCCAATACCATTATTTGGGAATACAATTATCTATGACAATTGCACAAACTACAAAATAACAAAATAATGAGGTAATACTGATATTAGATAGATGGAATTTTTATTATTTGCATTTATCTATTCTCTTGAAACAAAATTCCGGATTTCCACGAATTTTATATGAAAAGGAGATGGGTACTGACTTTAGTGGACTATGCGACTCGGTACCCAGAAGCAGTCCCTCTGAAGAAGATTGACACTGAAACTGTATGTAAGTTAATATACTTGTTTTTATGATTGATGTCTATGTCTTAGTGCCGGCGTCGTTTTGTGTCATATAAAGTTTCGTGCCATTTTTTGGGAATGAAAAAAATGAAAGTTTAAAACTTCTAGATTCACCAAAATGGTTTCCTAAGTTCCACGGATTTTACGTGCAATTTTCATCTTCAATAATGCTATCGAAACTCCTGTAACGACTATTGGTTAAAATATTAGAGAGTGAATTTTATTCAATATTTAAACACTAAAAGGTTGTGTTTCATATTTTTATTTTTATTTTTGTAAGTGACACTGTGCTTGTTAATAACAAACTAGGAAAACAATTCCCGTTGTGTTGTTATAAGACTATTATACTTTTATTGGACGTGTAAGCTTACATCGACAGTATCAATAGTCTCGGAAATCTTTCTCTATCGGTTTTATGCTGCATTCGAGCACTCAACTAAATCGCCTGATAGAACTTGAACTGGACGAAGTTTGAAAGCTGTAAATGTTCATAAGAAGACTGCCCAGTCTTGGAACATTTTTGAAATCACCGCAAATCTTGACCAGCTGATGGATTATCAAACTTCGACGGACTATTTAGACTTTGGAGACTGTATTAAAGTTTTTCGGCAATATAGATTTCTTATTCTGGCACACAGTTTCAAAGCTGCATGTTTTCGTGGACTGTTCTTTCTTGGAAAGGTTTGGACGTCTTTTTTGACCAGCTGTTTCAAAAGATTTCGGGAAGTACTGGCCACAGACTTTAAGGGTGATTGACTACCTTCTTCATCAGCTGTAGTGTGAGGTGTATAATAATCAAACCTGCGGGAAGATGTAAACGTGCAAGTTTGGATGCCACGGACACAGCACAAATAAAACTGGTGAGTGATGACGACTTCATCGACGATGATGGGAATGATGATGACCACGACGACGACGATGTTGATGATGATGATAGAGGTGGTGGTTATGGTGGTGGTGTTGGTGTGCTGCTGATACTCTCTCTCTCTTTCTCCATCTCTTTCTCTCTCCTCGCATGTCTCAACAATTTCTATGATTATATATGTACATGAACTCTCTAAACAAAGAAATGAAAGAAACGCATTATAGCATGGAACCAATAGATAACGTAGCGATGCAAACAAAATGTCAACTGGGCATCACTAGCAGCGACGGTTGGAGACCTATCTGTTCATGGTCTGCAGTAATCACTTTTCATCCTTGAAATGATCTATATTTCATTCATACAAAGTAAGTTATTACCTCCCTTTATTATTTTCGCAGAAAAAGGGACAACTTTTGCCCCGTTGCAAATGGGTGGTGGTGACCTCCCCTTCATTCATGGTGCGCTCTTTTCTCTCTCTCTCTCTCTCTCTCTCTCTCTCTCTCTCTCTCTCTCTCTCTCTCTCTCTCTCTCTCTCTCTCTCTCTCTCTCCCCCTCTCTCTCTCGCTCTTCCATTCTTGTGTGATTAAGAATGATCTTTCGTCATTCGCGAGTTATCTCCCTTGCATTCACGAGCTACCGCCCCTTCATGCTTAAAATGATAAGTTGCTATTTCCCTGTATTACTTCTTCATAAAAGAAGATGACAAGGCGACTCAGAAGTGATGCGGTTAAGTTTCGCCACCCGAACGTCAACAAGCTTTCCAACATGACATCGTTTTTTCGGACTTTTCACTAGCGCGGGTGACAACGTTATAGTGTAAAGAAGATGTTATACAGAGAGAGGCTGATGGCCCAATGTTAATGTCACGCGTGTGTCAAGTCCAGCCGATATTTTGATATGTAATGTCTGTATATAGAAATCTTAACACTGTTCGCTGTAGTATTTTCCTACGACCAAGTACAGGGACGCGGTGAGGAGAAGTTAGTAGTAGCCTATGGATTACATGGTGGCGCCAGGGTCATCAGTTCCCGTTCGTCTTCAAACATCTTTTTCTTTTTTTTGATGGACAATCACTGTTGTTCGTTGTGTTTCACTTATCTTTTTTTTTTAATACATAAGGGGTAGGGCAGAAAAATATAAAACACCAGATTCCTCTCCCTTCCCCCACCTTCCTCTTCTCCCCCGTCCTACCTAATGCTAATCTCAACTACTAGGCATCTGCCAGCTGTAACTGTTGTTGTTCAGATTTTAAAAAAAAGTCATTAAAATCAAATGCTTTAGCAGATTGGACACTGTACGTTTTTCTGCTTGTCTTGCTTAAACAAATATTACTTTATACTATGTTTAATTTTTTACTTGCATTTTTATTTTTATTTTCATTTTTATTTGTTTTATTTTAGTGATCAAGTGCCTGTCATAATTCCTTGTAAGAGGTAATAAAGATTTGTTGAATTGAATTGAAATGAATTGAATTGTCTGTCTGTCTCTGTCTGTCCTCTCTCTCTCCCTCTCTTCTTCTCCCTTTCTGTCTGTCCTCTCTCTGTCTGTCTGTCTGTCTGTCCGTCTGTCCTCTTTCTCTGTCTGTCTGTCCTCTCTCTCGCTGTCTGTCCTCTGTCTGTCTGTCGGTCCTCTCTCTCTCTATCCTCTCTCTGTCTGTCCTCTCCCTCTGTCTGTCTGCCTGTCCTCTCTGTCTGTCTTCTCTCTGTCTGTCTTCTGTCTGTCCTCTTTCTCTGTCTGTGTCCTTTCTTTCTGTCTGTCCTCTCTGTCTGTCTGTCTATCTGTCCTCTATCTCTATCCTCCCTGTCTGTCTGTCTGTCTGTCTGTCCTATCTCTATCTGGCTTCTGTCTGTCAGTCGGTCCTCTCTCTCTATCCTCTCTCTCTGTCTGTCCTCTCTGTCTGTCTGTCCTCTCTTTCTACCTTTCTCTCTCTGTCTGTCCTCTCTGTCCCCTCTCTCTCCGTCTATCATCTCTCTCTGTCTGTTCTCTCTCTGTCTGTCTGTCTGTCCTCTTTCTCTGTCTGTCTGTCTGTCTGTCCTTTCTCTCTCAGACTGTCTGTCTGTCTGTCCTCTCTGTCTGTGTGTATGTATGTATGTCCTCTCTCTCTCTGTCTGTCAGTCCTCTCTCTCTCTCTCTCTCGCCTATCTCTCTCTTTTTGTCCTCTCTCTGACTGTCTGTCCTCTCTCTGTCTGTCCTCTCTCTCTCTCTGTCAATCTGTCTGTCTTTCTCCTTCCGTAACTATGTCTGTCTGACTGTCACTCTGTCTCTGTCTATGCCTCTGTTTCTCTGTCTCTGTCTGTCATCTCTCTCTCTACCTTTCTGTCTCTGTCTGTCATCTCTCTCTCTACCTTTCTGTCTCTGTCTGTCCTCAGTCTGTCTGTCCCCTTTCTCTATCCGTCTATCCTCTCTCTGTCTGTCCTCTCTCTCTCTCTGTCAATCTGTCTGTCTTTCTCCTTCCGTAACTATGTCTGTCTGACTGTCACTCTGTCTCTGTCTATGCCTCTGTTTCTCTGTCTCTGTCTGTTTGTCATCTCTCTCACCTCTTCTTTAAAAAAAGAAAAAAAGAAAAGAAAAGGGGTGGGTGGGTGGGTGGGTGAGATATAAACTAGAGGAGATAAGATATAAAGGAAATGATCGTGATTATTGATTCCGTCTATGTTTGAGTAGGACATTTTACTTGTGCTGTAACGCTTATTTGAGTTGGTTCCTTTCAGTTTGCCGTTTGTAACATTGATACATCATGCCAACCAGATTGCCCGTTTGGCCAAAGCCTACATTTAAAATGGAATCTCTATCTCTCTCTCTCTCTCTATCTCCCCCCTCCACCCCTCTGTCTGGCCCCCCATATCTTTCTCTTTCTATTTAATCAGTGCGTCACGGAGATGTTCACAATCACAAAAAATACACTCATTTGAAGAAGGGGAAAAAAACGACGCGTCTGAAAAGACGTTTGTTATGCTATATTCCACAACATTGTGTAAGAAAAATAAAATAAACTCCGGTTTTACAATTTTTATAATGGTTTCTATTCATTCTTTTTTTGTGTTTCACTTTCAAAACCCATTCCCTGTTCATTTCTTCTTCTTCTTCTTCTTCTTCTATTACTCGCTTCTCGTCTTTTATGGCCTCCTGTGTTTTACTTTTAAGCCTGCTCCATTCACTGCTCTTTGAGGCAGTTTTAACGACCCCAAGGTGCGAGCAGGGGAACAAATTGTTTATTGGGTCCCCCTACTCCCCCACCCCCCACACTCCCCATTACCCTCTTACTACCCATTGTACACGTAAAGCACCCGTCATTGACACTCAGAGAGGAAAAAGGTATAGCTTTTTTGTTCGCAAACAGTCATAACATCATTAAACGAGAGGAAAAAAAAGTGTTAAAAAAAACATAAAATAAATCTTTAAAATAATTTTTTTAAAATTTGAGAAAGAATAAAAATAGAAATTTCAAAAAGAAAAACAAAGAAAAAAAAAAAAAAACAAAACCCACACAAAACGCACACACCACAAACACACCACACACACACACACCACACAAAAACACACACACACACACACACACTATTTAAAAAACAGTCAAAAGCATGCAAACAACAAATTCAAAAAAACTAAACAAAAAAATCAAACTATAACAAACAAAAATGGCCCAACCCAAAACAAAAAAAACATGCTCCACAGTTGCGAATTCACCAAGAGGGAATATATTCACAAAACCTAAATGACGCACAACATACCCAAACAAAAAAATATAGTGTGTATATCATAGAGTCAATATAAATAAATTATTATTATAAAATCATTATAGATCTATCATCAATAGATTAAATAATTATCATCATAGAAAAAATAAATTATTGTGTGTACTATGTCTAATCATAAGAATAATGTTAAATAAATATAATAATAAATCAAAATAACCAAAATATATGTTAAAAAAATTATAAAACAATAACCAATATATTAATAAATCAAACCAAATAATCAAATTAAATTAAAAAAATAAAAATCAATAAAACGTTAAAACAATACAAATAATAGACAAAAAATCTGTTGAAATTAGAAAATTAAATTTTAGTTTTTCTGTTATTTTCATCATTCATTTTTTATACCTTACTAATTGCTAACTAGTCTGCTTTGTGAAACACGTTTGCCCCTCTTCCCTTCACTCATTTTCAACTTCGTTTAATGCCAACTGGAGTTTTGAAACGCTTGTCACTTTAAATGTTATGCCATATGGAGTTTTGAAACGTTTGTCACTTTAAATGTTATGCCATTTGGAGTTTCGACACGCTTGTCACTTTAAATGTTATGCCATATGGAGTTTTGAAACGCTTGTCACTTTAAATGTTATGCCATATGGAGTTTTCACACGCTTGTCACTTTAAATGTGATGCCATCTGGAGTTTGAAACGCTTGTCACTTTAAATGTTATGCCATCTGGAGTTTTGAAACGCTTGTCACTTTCAATGTTATGCCATATGGAATTTTGAAACGATTGTCACTTTCAATGTTATGCCATCTGGAGTTTTGAAACGCTTTTCCCTTTAAATGTTATGCCATCTGGAGTTTTGAAACGCTTGTCCCTTTAAAAAAAAACAAATATAAAAATCACATTTTAAACTTCCCTCCACCCTTTTCTTTCTAATCGAGCGCAGCCATCTATTTCAAATACTCGCTAGTGTTGTGATAGGACCTTTCACGTTGGGTTCCTTTCTTTGCCACGCACTATCTCAGTTTTAAAGCAAAATAATGTAAACATGAAATACAGTACTGACACTGTTAGCTCAGATTCAGTGTTTCATTTTTGTTCTATAACGTTTCAAAGCTCTTTAAACATTTTTATAGCGGACGCTCTAGTTAATAATAATAATAATAATAAAAATAATAATAATAATAATAATAATAATAATAATAATAATAATAATAATAATAATAATAATAATAATAATAAAAATAATAATAATAATAATAATAATAATAACAATAACAACAACAATAATAAGAATAAGAATAATAAGAATCATCCTCATCCTCATCCTCATCATCCTTATCCTCATCCTCATCATCATTCTCATCATCATCGTCATCATCATTATCATCATCATCGTCGTCGTCTTCATCATCATCATTATCATCATTAACATAACATTTGTAATATTCATAACATTCATCATTCCAAATTTTCGCCTCTAACACAGTGTTTCATCAAGTGTTTCAGGGTGCCAACATCTTCCAACAGTTATTGCTATGAAATTATTAATATTATACAGACATAATAAAATCATCTAACATAATTATTAGAGAGGGAGAGAGAGAAGGAGAGAGAGAGAGAAAGAGAGAGAGAAAGAGAGAGAGAGAAAGAAAGAAAGAAAGAGAGAGAGAGAGAGAGAGAGAGAGAGAGAGAGAGAGAGAGAGAGAGAGAGAGAGAGAGAGAGAGAGAGAGAAGTCGAAATTTTAATGAAACAAAGCCAACTGATACACCTCATTAGTTAGAGTTGGACAATTTCTGTTGAAAAAGTTTACACACACACAGACACACGCACAAACACACGCACTCACAAACTCCCTCCTCCCTCCCCCCCCCCCACACATATATATATAATGGCCATATAATGGCCATAGGCCAGACAGTGTTTGAAATATTAAAGTGCTTTCCCATAACAAAGGCAGTTGTTGAGTTTGATAGAGCTTGCCTTCTATTTTGAATCATAAGAAAAATGTACTTGCAGATATTATAGGCCTACTGCATGAAGCTGCAACCGCATTGAAACATGGAGAGAGAGAGAGAGAGAGAGAGAGAGAGAGAGAGAGAGAGAGGGAGAGAGAGAGAGGAGAGAGAGAGAGAGAGACAGAGAGACAGAGAGACAGAGAGAGAGAGAGACAGAGAGAGAGAGAGACAGAGAGAGAGAGAAACTCTTAGCAATGCAGCAAACATTAAGAAATCAGCCGACCAGTAATTACACTGCTGGTAAAGTTCTGCTTAGACCTGTTTATGGCCTGTCTTAATTGGAACGTTCGTGCTAGGTTCGTGATTAGGTTCGGGATCTGAAAACCTCGAAAAAATGGTTCCGAACCTCCCCGAACCTTCAACGAACACTCCATATAAGACAGGCCATGAGGCATGGACACATCCTCTAGCTTAATACAAATATAGTGTTATCTGAGTTTGAGAAGCTATGAGCAGAGTTTAGGTATGATGCATGGAGCGGTCCTTAACAACTATCCTAGAAAATTACACTTTTGGAATAATATTTGTGTACTTTGCTTGGCTTGGCTGGTTTTGACCCAGACTTTAGGTCCAGGCAAGGAGTACTAAAGATTATTAGTCTATTAGTACTCCTTGGGTCCAGGCTTGTTGTATTAGTCTGTGCATGGCAACGTGTTTTTTTTAATTTTTATTTTATTTAATAATCATTGCAAATGTATTTTCAGAATTACCTGAAAATACTTTCAAATAAACGGGAGTCAAACCAGCCAAAACGTCTGTTTATCGGTCGGTCAATCTGTCAGCCCGGTAGAAGTCATATTTTAAGAATCACTGAACGGATTTTGATCCAATTTCATAGAAACATTACCTTGACCTTTGTTGTAGAGCAAATATGATGGCACGGGGAGCCGGCACCCCGTGCCATCATATTTGCTCTACAGCAAAGGTCAAGGTCACTGGAGTCATTTTGTTGCTAAACACGTGGAGCCGAGCGGAGTATTTGACTCCCGCCTCTCGACCACACCCTTGAGAACACGGCCCGACCCGAACTACATAAAAATATTTGCCCTGCAAGGCGGTGACGCGCGTTAGTAGTAAGCCGCATTGCCGGCTACTAGTGCCACGACACTCTCTGCAGGTCGCTGCCAACTAACCTGCATAAAATGCCTGCCGACAATATAGTCCCGGCTCACCACCAAAAGCAGAAGACGAATGATCAGGCTGGGAGAACATATGTCGTGTCGCCATGTCCTGCATAACCCAATGGCCACACCAAAGGATTCTGCACAGCAGGAGCCACCCAAGGATAGACAAACCAACAAATGGTAGGGAGACAATCTCTACCACCTCCCATTCCGTCACAGACGTCTTGCCTAATATCTAAAAAACGGCTGACACGATTTTGTTGAGTATTTGGCATACATGTACTTCAAATCATATTTCAGTAGCTGTCCGTTTTGTCGGTCCAGCGCTTCGAATAATTTTGTTTTCTTCTCCGAAACACACCTTTGGCCTTATCTCAAGAATTGCTGAACCGAAATCCATAATTTTTACTTTGCGAATGCTTTAACTACTACTGAGAATGCTAGATCATTCACATTGGTACTTTCTCAAATGCCAAGGTCGTTGTGCTTTACCATTTTCTAAACACGTTTGGTGCCATATTTAAAAATTGGCTAAGCCAGTTTTGTGTTTGTTTTTGCTTCCATAAAGTTCAGATAGCTGGATATCTCCCCCGGTTGGGGTGCCGGGGGTTTCAGTATAAATAGTATCCCCACTTTCTGGAAATTTAGTGCTTTAAATTCCCACTGTCGCTGTCCTTGTCATTTGTTCTTTCTCATTCCTGCTCTGTTATATCAATCTGCTATACTGTCTTCTTCTTCGCTAAACCAGTCACCTACCTTTTTTCTTAAAACCCTTCCGGGACAAGACTCCTTATTTGTGTGTGAGGTCTGTTGGATCAGCTTGGGAATATTGGACGCTTTCTGCCAGGTGGTCACTAGGGCTTCCTATGATGTTATTCTTTAGCAATGTAGGCATTTTATAGGTATGTGTTTTGTTGATAATTTATAATGATGTTTGTATTCTATTTTGTTTTTGTAAACGGGGGTTCGGTAAATTAGAGTATAGCCTCAGCGTCCCTTGCGGGGGATGTCTTTATTGTAAAGTGACTGGCTGGTGGAGAGCCTTCAGTTTTACCACAAGGGTTGTTTCAGCAGATCTTTTATGCGGATCAGGGGTTGTCCGGTCCTGATTTGGTTCGGAAAAGTCCGCTGGACCTAAATCAATAATCATGTAATATAAGCGGGATAACATTCATTGTTTTCATTTTGTTTCGTTAGGATAAAGCCGAGTCAAAACACTGCCAAGAAAAGTAACACTTTTGAAAATACTTATTTGTTGGCTATGTGTGTGAGTGTCTGGAAATACATTTGAAAGACTATCTATCTTGTTTTGAATTGTAACTCAATGCTTCCAATCAGTTCTTTTTCTGCATCGTTGGTCCATATACAGTAAAATCTTTGTGTAGGTTTACTTACGTCTGTCTGTTTTATTAATTTATAAGAACTCCAGAACTGGTTTTTGAACTTTTCTTTTGGTCGATTTGCTAAGTTGCAATATCTACGGTGACGAGGGGAGTGAAATATGAAATACAAATTGAATTTAACTGACAGAAATTAGGGGAGCATGGAGGGAGCCTCAAACGCTGTTCAGTTTCACTTAAGGGCGCAGCAGGCCCTGAAATTATTTTCGAATTAACGTTCCGAGTAGCCTCCCCTGGAGGGTGGCTCTTCAATCGGAGATGCTGGGTACGGATCTCTTTGAGACGTCGTCGCCTGCTAAGACGTTTAACAGTCGATCAGCGCCGCACAATGGCGCTCCGCCAGCTCGTAAGCAGCGGCAACTGCTGGGAAATTACAGGCAAGTAAACAAACTGAATTCAATATGGAGGTGATTAAGGGGAAATAAACTTAGTCGCTAAAAAGCGAAATGACGGATTTATTGGCCCTCGCTTGGTTTTGCCTGTTGTCCACTTTTCTCCCTGCCCACAATGGGGAGGAAAATGGTGGAACTTAACCTATAAATTACGCAGGGCTTTCAGAGTCAACGGTGCATTCACACGTTTAAACATTATTGCCTACACTGTGAAATGCCATTTTCATCCACCCATTAGCTCTTTGAGCCTGCATGTTGGACAGCTCAAAGAAAAAGTCGAAAAGAGATTTATTTGCTTGTAAACAATGCCTTTGCTTAATCTCTACCCTCTGCATATACATTCAGCTTGGGTAAGTGTATTAAAAACATGCAACGCATCTCATATTCTATTAGCGCACTCGGTAATGCGTCAGAGGCAAAGGACTTATGAGATGATGTAGGCTTGAACTGAATAATTATATTCGTGATGGACTGTCACTATGGTTAAATTAGACCAGATTGTTTTGTTTACTGACTAATATTGCCTACCTGATTGGTAGATTTGTTGAGGACAGGAACTAATTGATTTTAATAGTCTGTCTACTGTGATAGTAGTTGTAGATCTAATAGTAACAGTAATAGCGATCCAGATTTTTATAATCTTAACACTTAGAACCTGTCACACAAAAAAACAGTGCAGTATTAAAAAGTCTGTTGTGCCCTAGTCAAGGTATTCTATCTATCTATCTATCTATCTATCTATCTATCTATCTATCTATCTATCTATCTATCTATCTATCTATCTATCTATCTATCTATCTATCTATCTATCTATCTATCTATCTATCTATCTATCTATCTATCTATCTATCTATCTATCTATCTATCTATCTATCTATCTATCTATCTATCTATCTATCTATCTATCTATCTATCTATCTATCTATCTATCTATCTATCTATCTATCTATCTATCTATCTATCTATCTATCTATCTATCTATCTATCTATCTATCTATCTATCTATCTATCTATCTATCTATCTATCTATCTATCTATCTATCTATCTATCTATCTATCTATCTATCTATCTATCTATCTATCTATCTATCTATCTATCTATCTATCTATCTATCTATCTATCTATCTATCTATCTATCTATCTATCTATCTATCTATCTATCTATCTATCTATCTATCTATCTATCTATCTATCTATCTATCTATCTATCTATCTATCTATCTATCTATCTATCTATCTATCTATCTATCTATCTATCTATCTATCTATCTATCTATCTATCTATCTATCTATCTATCTATCTATCTATCTATCTATCTATCTATCTATCTATCTATCTATCTATCTATCTATCTATCTATCTATCTATCTATCTATCCATCCATCCACTTATTTATACATCCATCATCCGTCTGTCTCCCTGTCTGTCTATTTAGTTGGCAATTTAAAATAGCGCATACATCTAACAGTTTATACGCTTACATTTGTTAAGGCTGATAAAGCATCCCAAGGCTTCTGAAAGTTCATAACCTATTGCACTTTACAGTACCTAAAAATGAAAACAAAAGTCCTTACTTCATGCGCCTGTTTCACAGGTCAGGGGAGAATGGAAAAAAATTAGCTAATTAGCAGTAATGGCGCTCGGGTTGGTGGCTTATATCCTGCGACTTTGTGCATCGTTCATGTCCGTTAATTTATGGCATGAGGCCCGCATTGTGCAAAATACTAGGTGTGCATTATTATGTGCAGTAATGACTCCCCCCCCCCCCCTTATCGGTCCCCATTCTCACATCATTGCATGGGATTTTAAAGCACGCGAATGACGTAAACGACGTGGCCACCATTCCTGCCACTAGGATTCAGTGGATTACCGGGGATTTTGCAGGCTATGCATCTTTCACAGTCTAAACGATTAAATCTAATTTACACAGAGACGTGTTTCCCCGCCAGTTCAAGCTTATCAAAATGCCTCTTCACAGTTTTAAGTCTTATTTAAATGGCCCGTGAAATTCATGCGTACATGCTTTGGCGTCATCCCTGTGAAAGGAACTTTTTCCCGATGCCTGCCGCCGACTTTCATTCGCATTGCACGTTCGCTTTGTCCAACCATGGCCTTTTAAATGAGCTTTTTTTTTTTTTGTTGAAAAGGGCTTAATTCGATAATGTGGTTAAAAAATTCAGAGAGAATTCAAATTAAATTCTTACTTGCGGGGTATGAGAAGGATGGCGATGTCGGTGTGCGCACCACAGGCTTGAAGGAGGGTGTGTTATACCTGTATTAATGGGGGTGCATCATAACGAATTATTGTCCAGCACATAAAGCAAATTCTTCTTTAATTGAGTGCATTTAGCATTTCAACATTGAACATTCTTTAAATACGTCTCTTCCTCCTCTTCCTTCTGTTGCTTATTTTGTCTTCTTCTTCCTAGCTCTTCTATCTTGTTCCTTCTTTTTTCTTCTTGTTCCTTCTTTTTCTTCTTCTTCCTTCTTCTTCTTCTTCTTCTTCTTCTTCTTCTTCTTCTTCTTCTTCTTCTTCTTCTTCTTCTTTTCTTCTTCTTCTTTTCTTCTTCTTCTTCTTCTTCTTCTTCTTCTTCTTCTTCTTCTTCTTCTTCTTCTTCTTCTTCTTCTTCTTCTTCTTCTTCTTCTTCTTCTTCTTCTTCCTTCTTCTTCTTCTTCCTTCTTCTTCTTTTTCCTTCTTCTTCTTCTTCTTCTTCTTCTTCTTCTTCTTCTTCTTCTTCTTCTTCTTCTTCTTCTTCTCCTTCCTTCTTCTTCTTCTTCTTCTTCTTCTTCTTCTTCTTCTTCTTCTTCTTCTTCTTCTTCTTCTTCTTCTTCTTCTTCTTCTTCTTCGTCTTCTTCTTTTCTTCTTCTTCTTCTTCTTCTTCTTCTTCTTCTTCTTCTTCTTCTTCTTCTTCTTCTTCTTCTTCTTCTTCTTCTTCTTCTTCTTCTTCTTCCTCGGGTATATACGAACAAATGCATGTGCAATCAGACTTTTAAAACTTGGTTTCCTTCGTTTTATATGTCCACACAACAGCAGCTGTATACTGTCAGTCGTGTTTAGAAATGTTATAATTAATAATAATAAATCCTCTTATAAAATTTGTATTTCACACGTGTTATCATGTACCGGACTACTTACATCAAATAACAACATCAGGCATAAAACCATTCCTAGGAAAACATTTGCTCAAAACCACAGATAAACAGAAGCCATTACTATACATATAAGCTTACCTAGATACAGATTATAACTAGGCCTACGTTTTATATCAACAGCGGTAATTTTTAATATCTCACGTTTGGGAACAGCAGTTATAGACAATGAAATCCATCACAAAAATAGTAAGCAATTATAAGTTCTAATATTTCCAGTTGGAAGCGGCCATTTGGACTTTTAATAACTGGCCCGGTGTATGAAATTTGCTGGGCGAGGCGCCAGATGGACCTATCGTAAGTTAATCATTAAGCTTTTCCGCTAACACCTTTTCCGATAATCGATGGGTGATCGGCCTACAGGTATTAATTGTTAATCCGGGCTTCAGTGACTGTTTGATATTTCAGTTGGTATAGATAGGTAGCACACTGTGTTTAGTTTTCCTTGAATGGCATGCTTCAGCAGCATCGCATTGTCTACTTATGCCTATATGAAGTTGAAACTGAGAGAAAGTGCTGTTTGAAAGAAGCGAAGTTGAGGCGCTGGAAACTTTGGCATTGGAGACTTTCGCAGGACGCCCCAACCGCTTGCTTGCGCTATATAACAGAACAATCTACATTGTCGTAGGTGAACTGTGCTTCATTAAGTGGGCCCATGTAACAACAACAGCCGCGGACGTCGCTGATGAAGAATTAAAGGAAGGACGCGGTTTGATTAGTGGTGGAAAGATGAGTGCAAAGTACAGCATCTGTGCATCGAATTAGCGAAACCACGTACACAGCTTATGCGAATTATGCTTAGTTTTGCCATACCTAAAATAAACTCCCTACTCCTCCCACAAACCCACACCTCCCAAGGCCCTCACCGTCTCCCCCTCCCCCACCTCCAGTTTACCCCCCTTTCCATCTATACCATTTCATTATTTCTCATCTGCCTCGTCTTTTAATTCTCTCGTTGTAGCCATAGGTATCGTGAATCCTTATATATAGTATGTTCTGTCTTTCCTACTCAATGACATATATGTGTTGCCTTTCTAATGCGAGTCCAGGGTAATTTTTTTTCGAACTTTTACACTAGGTCGTATGATCATAGAAGAGCATTATTAATACCCATTTTTGAAGAGAAAGCCTTCCGATAAGCGTATAAAAAAACTTAACAAAGGCGACGCTGCCAGAGAGCGTCACGAAGCATCAGTAGCTAAGGGTTCCCAGATGGCGTCAGTTAATACCACAGGCTCCTAATTCCCTCTCTTTCTCTCTCTCTCACTTAGGCTTATCCACTGAGCCTAGAGGTCGGTGTATCGTCACGCTTCTCTGCGCTCATTTGCGTGTTCGCCTGTAGAACCATTCTAAAGAACCTCATCCAGTACTGCTTTATAGTCGAAGATCTTGACAACGCTCGCGCTCGACATTTAAAGGGTCATGGTAATAGGATGGTTATGTTTTTGCGCCTGACAATAACATTTCTCGGAAAATTGTATTGTTGTCATATTAAACAATGTAATCTTTGCTCAAACCGGCCCCTGTAAGCTTTGAATGTTAGGCGTCTTCTCTTTGTTATGTAAACACACAACTGTACCTCATATACACCCTTGTGCTTAATATACACCCTTTCGCAGCGCTGCAATTTTGAGAATCCAATTTGATGCTATTAATAGGCGCATATACGTTAAACAAATGAAGTTATCGATTTAGACCGATACCGTACTTTTTGAACGAGGTTATTTTGAGGCTTAATCTTAACTTTTAACGGTGGAGCGACACTCACTGTGAATTTGAAAAGGATTTTGAGACTGAAGGGTTTGATCTTGGAGCACATGAAATTCAAATTTTGCACAATCCCCGACTCTAAAAATGCATGAGCATAATAAATTATAAGCAAATCATCATTCTTTAGGTTGAAGCCGGAAGTTAGAGGGAGAGAGAGAGAGAGAGAGAGAGAGAGAGAGAGAGAGAGAGAGAGAGAAAGAGAGAGAGAGCGGTCTCAACCATCTAGGTAATAACGCAAAGTCCATTTAATGCTTTGATGGCCGGGCAACCAGTGTATGTTAGACGGAAAGCGTTAACTTCGTGCTTCAACGCCGTTGAAATCTCCTGCATAAAACGTGGCTAATTTGCAGCCATGGGAGGGTAAATTATCTTTTAAATGGCGCGAAAGATCAACACAAGAAGTCATCCTGCCAACACTTTCTATAAGCTCGTTAAGAAAAGTCACCCTCCCCGTAAGTTTTCTGTAGCTGAAAAGACGTCTCAATTAACGATGAAGAGAGCCTAAAAGGGTTAAAAGACCGACAGAAAGGGTCTACGGATTTGTTGAAAATTCTGTCCTTTTGATTGTGAGACATAGTGGATTCGGCTGTGATATTGGTTGTTTTTAAACCGGGATAATCATACTGTGTCAGAACAAAAATGAAAAATTTAATCTTTAGCGGTTGATTTGGCAAGTAAAGCTCATCACGTTATCATTATTTAATGTAATAACAACTCAAATGTTAGGGCAACCCCATTCTGGCCCAAAATAAACACATTCTTCGACTCGGGGCTCTTTAATGTAGCCTATGTTATATTTCTGATATTTCCCCAAGAGCTTGGTGAACTCGAGGACTTGCCAATCGAGTCTCGTATTTATTCATTCTGAACTTCAGAAATTGGGGGATTTCTTCTTTCTCTTACAAAATCAAAAGTTCCATCGAAGTGTGAACAAACTGCTGCTGGGTTGTTGGGTTTTTTAACATTAGACTGTGAGGTTAATTACAATAAATTGTTTTTAGTTTTACCTCTGTTTTTTAAGGTGTGATTTTTGGGCCAGATGTCCAACGTTTAAATTAAACTGCAATCAAATCAAAACATGAGATCAATGACTATAATATGAAATAAAGTGGTGGTTTTTTTTAAAGGGGAAATATGAATCTTAGGTGGAATTTAAACACATACACACACATAAACACACACACACACGAACACGACCGCACGCACGCACGCAAGAACACGCGCGATGTACACACACACACATGTACACACATTTTGTAATATATTATTATTAATACATTATTAATCTATATGATTGGGTCATATAACATACAGGTTATGGCAATACATTAGCTGTTCCGTTTTTTTCCTGTTCACACACACACACACACAGACACACACACACACAACTGTGGAATATGGCAGTGAGAGAACATGTACAGTTCATAGGGGTGGGGAGATGAAGTTGGCCATTTAGAGGATGGTGAGCAAGTGATCAAGAATCACGAGGCATTATCAGGGTCAAGGAAAGACCTGACATAGGTAATAGGATTAGCTGCCTTACCCAAGCTATCAGTTTCTGTAGAGCTCTTTGCGATTCCAGAGTATCTGTTCTGCACAGCAACAAAACTCCTACTGTCTTTGGTTTCAGTTTAAGCAGTCAAGACCTTCACAAGCCCTTAATACCCAGTGCAAATGCTCATCTTAACTTACCGTTGATGCTCAGAATAGGGAGGTGATGCGTCGATCCTCCAGACACTTTATCTTGGGCTGTCGCTGGTGCACAATGAGTTAATCTTGTCCCCTCGCCTCTTGCTGTAACCCTACCCCATCAGCCAACCCGACCTGGCCCCTCGCATTTCCCTTTCTACACAAAGTAATGGACTTTCTCTTAGATTCTTCTCCCCACCCCTCCTACATGTCTTGTATGTTTGTCTGTGTCCTTGTATCTCCTTGTCCTTTTCTATTATTTTTCTATCGATTTTTCTTTGTTTCCCCCCCCCCTCCTCTCTCTCTCTCCTTCTCTTTCTCTCTCTCTCTTTCGCTCGCTCGCTCTCTCTGTCGGCGAAATAGGCTTGACTTGAATTGTGAAACTTGCAAATAGTGTAGTTAGTAGTAAATTCACCCTGGGGTTCGGCCGCTGAATAGAATTACATTACATTACATTACATTACATGGTTATTGCTTTAGGTCCAGCGGACTCTTCCGAGCCAAATCAGGACCAGGAAAGCGAAAGAGGACTCACCCCTGATCCGCATAAAAGATTTGCAGAAACAACCCTAGTGGTAACACTGAAGGAAATCTACCAGCCGGTCACTTTACAATAAAGACATCCCACTCAGGAGACGCTGAGGCTATACTCTAATTTATCGAACCCCCGTTTACAAAAACAAAATAGAGTACAAACATCATTACACAATATCAACAAAAAAAATCCACATACACATAAAATGCCTACATTGCCAAATAATAACATCATAGGAAGCCCCAGTGACCGTTTGGCAGAAAGCATCCAATATTCCCAAGCTGATCCAACAGACCTCACACACAAATGAAGAGTTTTGTCCCGGAAGAGTTTTCAAGAAAACAGGTAGGTCACTGGTCTAGCGAAGAAGGAGATAGTATAGTAGATTGATAGAACAGAATAGGTATGAGAAAGAACAAAGGAGAAAGACAGTGACAGTGGGGATTTAAAGCACTAAATTTGCAGAAAGTGGGGACACTATTTATACTGAAACCTCCGGCACCCCCACGGGGGGCTGAATAGAATAAACCCAACGTTTACCGGCGTGTCGTAAGAGGCGACTAACTGGGTGTTATCAGCACGTGTTCTACACAGAAGTTACCGGCCAGGTTCAACGACCACGTGCTCGGCGCCAAGGTGAGCCACACTGTATTCGTGGATTTCGGCTGTGGCCAACAGCATGGAGAGGATTGGGATCCCGCCAGGTCTTTCTTGCCCAAGAAACCCTATGATGAAAAGAACCACTCGCTCCAAACCAGATCGGTCGTCGCCCTGGTCACCAAGGACCGCGCCTTCCGTTGGCTACCAGGACGAAGGTGACAAGTGTGTTACTGATGGACACGAGAGACAACATCGTCATAGGAACTTGGAATGTCAGGACCCTAACGGCGGAGAGAAAATTAGAAGAACTGGCCCATGAGCTGGACCACTATCGATGGAACATTTTAGGTATCTGCGAACTGCACTGGAAAAGCTAGGTGAAACAAAGACCGACAAAGGCCACAAGCTTTGTTTCAGCGGGAGTGATGAAAGGCACGAACACGGCGTTGGATTCTTGGTCCACAAATACTTTCTAGCCACTGTCATGGGTTGCCGCCCAATCTCCAGTAGATTCATTACCATCCGTTTGAGAGCAGCCCCTTTCAACATCACCATCATCCAGGCTTATGCTCCAACATCAGACTAGGACGACAGCAAAATCGAGGATTTCTAAGAATATGTGCAGACTGTCCTTGACCAAGTGCCGAAGAAAGACATTGTCATAGTGCAAGGCGACTTGAATGCCAAGGTTGGCCAAGATGCATATCGAAACTGGGGAGACAGGTATGTACATCATTGCAACAACGAGACATATGGCAGAGGTCTAATTCAATTCAATCAATTTATTTAAAGTCTGTTCACAAATTATGTGATTTTAGACTATAAAACAAAGAAACAAAATAATATAAATGATAAGGTGAAAAAAGGGAATACCAATAAATAACCCCATAACCAAATGGCAGAGGTCTGAGACTCTTGAAGTTTGCCACATAAAACAATCTGATACTGGCAAACACACTTGGTCTACACAAAAAATCCAGACGATGGACCTGGCACAGTCCCAGCGTGGAGCATCACAACCAGATCTCAAGATCTCCACGATCCAAAGCAAGTCTGGCATATTCCTTAGAGAAGAACAAGAAGTCTTGGATAGATGGACAGAGTACTGCTCTGAACTTTGCAACCACACACCAAACGGAGACCCATCAGTTCTAGCATGTCCCCAGAACAGAGAAGAAGAAGAAATCCTCCAATACTCCGAGAAAGGAGAAGCGATGGTTGACGTCCTTACCATTATTTATAACAAGATCTGGCAGAGTGGGGAGTGGCCTACACCATGGACCCAGTCGCTTATCGTCCTATCATATCCTGTAACTCAAACGCCGTTGGGGCATACCAGATGATCGTTTAACCAGCGTGTACTCCATCTTTCTCTGTTCTCCGCAACCCTCATAGCTTGTCATCACTCTTCCCAAAAAGAATAACCTTCAGAAGTGTGAAAATTACTGCATCATCAGCCTCATAAGCAATCAAAGCAAGGTCCTCCTTAAAATAACGCTCAACAGGTTAAAACCCCAAGCTGAACAAATCATAGCTGAAGAACACGCAAGGCAGGGCGAAGTATCTCTAAACAGATTTTCAACTTCAGAATAATCAGCGAGAAATACTAACGGCAACAACAACATCTTTATCATGTGTTTGTAGGCTTCAAGAAAGCGTTTGACCGAGTCTGGCATGCAGCTTTGTGGGCAATCATGAGAGTGTACAACATCAGCCCTAACATTATTGAAGTCATCAAAAACCTGTATGACAAGGCTACCAGTGCAGTCCTCCACAACAGCGCCATCGGGAACTGGTTCAGAATAACAATCGGCGTGCGTCAAGGATGCCTACTCTATCCAACACTCTTCAACACCTTCCTAGAGCGCATCATGTCAGATGCCCTTGCAGATCACGAAGGCACAATCAGCATAGAGGGTAGATCTATCTCCAACCTCCGTTTTGAGGATGACATTGATGGGTTGGCTGGAGAGGAGCAAGTACTTGAACAGTTGGTACAGAGGCTTGACATCACCTCCAGGGCCTTTGGAATGGAAATAAGTGCAGAGAAGACCAAAATGATGACCAACAACACCAATGACATCAACGGGAACATCAAAGTCCCAGGCCAATCACTCAATACGGTTCATGTTTTCAAATATTTAGGAGCCATTGTATCATACAATGGATCCCGGCAGAATGTCATCTCCAGGATCGCACAAACAACTGCTGCCCTGACAAGGTTGAAGCCCATTTGTAAAGACAGGACCGGACGTATACACTCCAAGGTAAGGCTGCTGCGCTCCCTTGTCATCTCCATCTTCCTATACACTTGCGAAACATGGACCCTCACAGCAGACCTACAAGGAAGAATCAGAACGATAAAGTCCGACAGACCATCACACAAGTCATTTGACAACATGATGACTTGCTCAAAGTGGTGAAGAAACGGAAACTCCGATGGTATGGCCACGTCATCAGAGCATTAGGCCTTGCAAAGACCATCCTGCAAAGTACGATGCAAGGAGGCAGAAGAAGAGGAAGACCGAAAAAGAGGTGGGAGGACAACATTTGAGAATGAACTGGCTTGACACTGAGCAAAGCTATGAGGGTTTTGCTGAGGACAGAGAAAGATGGAATACGCTGGTTAAACGATCATCTGTGGTGCCCCAAACGACTTTCGAGTTACGGGATAGGATAGATAGATAGTGGTAGAGTAATGAATTGATTTGGGTATTTTTTTTTTCATTTTACTTTCTATCCGCCTGTCTTCTTTCTTTCTTTCCCTCTTTATCTTTGGAAGCGTGAGTGATTGGCGAAGGAGGGGCAGAACAGGACGCTTTGTAGCTGTCAATCAAAATAATAAAGAAGTAGACGACCACACCCTCGGGGCACACCATATCTCTCGCATTCTAGCTAACTCGAATATTTCACCTTTTAGATGTGTCACAAGGGAGGATCAGCTGTACTAGACGTTCACTCAACATTCACTTTTGCATTCCCTTCCTTTTACCTGGCAATGCAGAGGGAGTAAACTGCCTGAACTACACTTTAATCCTTTTTATTCATGTATAAAGGGTGCACCGGTGCAGAATCATTTGTTCCCTTGCAATTTATCTTCTCCTTCATCGTTTTGTTCTTATTGTTATTATTCTTTTTTTTTTTTTACTCATCCCTTTCTTCTTCTTCTTCTTCTTCTTCTTCTTCTTCTTCTTCTTCTTCTTCTTCTTCTTCTTCTTCTTCTTCTTCTTCTTCTTCTTCTTCTTCTTCTTCTTTTTCTTCTTCTTCTGTCTTTCGTTTTGTTATTTTTGTTCTTGTTGTTCTTCTTTACCACGTTTTCTTTTCTCCTCTTGCTCCTTTTCTGGTGAAGCCATGAGGGCTGCTGAGGACACAGAAAAGATGGAGTACGCTGATGAAACGATTATCTGTTGTGCCTCAACAACTTCGAGCTACGGGTATTTGATTGGTAGGATAGGACAGGGTAGGATAGGACAGGATAGGATAGAAGCCTGCAATGAAGAAGTCATACTCTGGGTTCCACGGTGTTTTAAATAAGTTTACCTTGGGCAAACAAAGCACAATAGTCGAAATAGTAATCCCTTTCTTTGTGAGTAATACCACGCAGATCACTTGTACTGACATACCATTAACAAGGAAAGCATTACCCATATTGGAAACTTCTTACAGCACCATGTATCTCAGCAAGCAAGAAATATACGTGCTATGTTTTAACTCTGTATGCCTTTTTTAACCTGTGTACTGGGTACAGTCGTATTTTTAAAACTAGGTTGTAGGCTCTAGAAGTTTTCTGTAATAAATGTGTGCGTGTGTGTTTTTGTGTGCGTGTGCGTATGTGTTTGTGTTTGTGAAGCGCGATGAGCTTGCCTGCAAAAACAGACGAGATAGCGCGCTATACAAATACCCAATTTATTTTTTAAAATATTATTATTATTATTATTATTATTATTATTATTATTATTATTATTATTATTATTATTATAAATTAACAACATACGTAAACGCAGAGAAGGACTTGCTTTTATTTGCTTCACATACCCCGCTACAAACTCTCCTCTGCTGGCCGTCGATCTTTCTCAGTACTTGACCCTTTAACTTGGAACTCTCTTCCCCTCTCTCTTCGCAGCTCTCCAAACATAGCTACTTTTAAATCCAACTTGAAAACTCATCTCTTCCTTAAATGTTTCTGATCTTGCCTCCCATCATCATCGTCGTCATTCCTCCTTTTGTTTTGTTTCGGGTTTTTTTGTTTTGATTCAGACCACCGCCACCACCCACCCCATCACCCGTCCATAGCTCTCCCATCTTCCCTCCCTCCCTCGTCTCTTATTCGTTAGCAAGTGTCTAATTTTATTTTGTATGAAGCCGGATGTTTAGAATGAATGCGTGAGTACTGCGCTTTGAACTGATATTGTTCATTGGGAAAAAGCGCTATATAATTATTATTATTATTATTATTATTATTATTATTATTATTATTATTATTATTATTATTATTATTATTATTATTATTATTATTATTATTATTATTATTATTATCATCATCATCATCATCATCATCATCATCATCATCATCATCATCATCATCATCATCATCATCATCATCATCATCACATCATCATCATTATTGGAACAATAGCAAAACAAATTTCACACTGCACTCATTTAGCCTATATCCCATTACAATCACAGACTATTCAAAGACAATGATAAAACGGTGAAAATATATTACACATTGTTAAAACAGATCAACAAATTATTAGATAATAAAGATAAATTGATGTGCAGCTATTTATTAAGACGCCGACGATTTGACACGATTTTGTTTCCCCTTCGACAACAGCTTGGGAACCCATTTTGTTACGCAGCGCTTACAAGATACATACACGGTGATTTATGGTCTTCATTTAGACCTGGAACTTTGGCAGGTTGGCGACGTAACTGAAGCTTAGGCTAGTGAAAATGTAAAGTCATTTGTGGAAGCTGAGGTGCAGAAATGTGGCTAAACTATGCAGGAATGTGTCCCATTGGTTTCTGAACTATGCATGCCGGCTTTTGAACCTGCCAAATATGTTGATTGGATGGTTAGTTGGTGGTTTTATTAACGTCTTCGTCATCGAAATGACAAGACGCTGCCAAATATGGTTCTCAGCGCCCCTGCAGACGTTTTATCGACGTTAGCGATCATGACATGGAACGTTGTGACGCAATTTGTGATATCCAATTAAAAGCAAAAACGCTCCTCAGTGTAGTGACGACCGAGACTTATAGCTGGGGAACGAAAGAAAGAAAGGACTGAAGGATGTGGGAGAGGAGAGTAAAGGAAAGATAGAAAAGAAGAAAGAAGGAAAGAAGAAAACAAAGAAAAGAGAAAAAGAAATGAAGGGAGTGAGGAAGGAAGGAAAGAAGGAAAGGAAGAAAGAAATTTCCTAGTTTTTGTTTTAAACAATGATATGTAAAGCATGATAATTATTTTAACCACTGCTGATTGAAAACATGGAATCCTAGCTATCATACGTTATTTCATTGAGAAATCATTTTTGCGAACTAAGGAACGACCTCCAAAACGTGTTAGTTTTTAAACCGAGTCTCCCTTACGCTCCCTTATTGAATATGCACTGAATCCTTTTACATTTATTCAACAAAGTGATCACACCACGGAAGTTTTGACGTAAATCTAGGACATCGAAAGCTTAACAATTCTTGCTCACTCTGATACACTCTGCTAAATAAAACACAAAACTCATTTCATAGCTATTTGAAACGAAGAATAGCTTTCATTTAAACTACTTAATAGATATTTTTTTCTTTTTAATTATAATGTCAAATTGGTCCTCCAAGTTAATTGTTTTGAACGGTTAGTTAAATAGGTAGTCATTGTATATAGAGTCCAGCTGATTGCGTAGAGCGAAATCAGGACCACAAATTGTATGAAAGGACTCACCCCCGATCTGTATCAAAAATCTGCTGAAACGACCCTAAAAGTAACACTGAAGGCATTCCACCAGCCGGTCATTATACAATAAAGGCATCCCATGCAGGGGACGCTGA
The DNA here is from genome assembly GCA_036898135.1 of Oncomelania hupensis. NCBI lineage: Eukaryota > Metazoa > Mollusca > Gastropoda > Littorinimorpha > Pomatiopsidae > Oncomelania > Oncomelania hupensis. Next base: position 44,190,501 of record CM072515.1, on the reverse strand, counting down.
CGCTGTACTCTAATTTATCGAACCCCCGTTTTAAAAAAAACAACAACCACAAACTAGAATATAAACATTATTATAAACTATTAACAAAACACATAGATATAAAATGCCTACATTGCTAAATAATAGTTAATAAAAGTTATTTTAATTTGTGCTAAACTGTATTAGTGTATTAGTGCACGTGCACATGTGATATGGTTTTGTGGTCGTAAGTTATGATAGGATGACGATGAGTATGTGGTGGGCATAAACGCAGTGTGCGTGTGGGTGTGCATGCGAATGTGTGCGTGAGTGTCTACGTGCTTTCATTCCATGTGTAAATTCCCATCTCTCAAATCATTCTCACAACAGGTTTATTTTGTTGATAATTAATTATTTATGCTCTTGCCTATGTAATGTGTTTTTATACAGTGAGTATCCTTGTGGCAAACCAAATTTTCCTTTTTGATGGAATAAAGAATATATTGACTTGACTTGACTTGACTTGACTTCAATAATACCATAGAAAGCCCTAGTGATCTATTGGCAGAAAGCTTCCAATATCCCCAAGCTGACCCAACAAACCCAATACACGAACGAAGAGTTTTGGGAGAGATTTCAAGAAAAAATGTAGATAGCGAAGAAGATAGTAGATTGATAAAACAGATTAGGATCAAAAAAGAACAAATGAGAATGACAGAAATAGTGATAATTTAAAGCACCAAAATTTTACAAAGTGGAGATACTATTTAAAAAGAAAACCTCGGCACCCCAACTGGAGGGAGGGAGGAAGGGGAGTGTGGAGAGGGGGAAAGGGTGCTGTGAATGTTGTCCGTACTCTCTCTCTCTCTCTCTCTCTCTCTCTCTCTCTCTCTCTCTCTCTCTCTCTCTCTCTCTCTCTCTCCCTCTGTATGGTAATGTGTGTCATTTGTAGGTGTACACTTGTATCAGTATTTAAAATTAAAATATATTTTTTATTTATATATTTTTTAATTCTTTTTTTTTTATTCAAAGTAATTGTGTATTGTCTGACTATAGTAAGTTTGTTCTCAGTCACGATATACAGTTGCAAAAAAAAGTAAATTTGTGTCAGTCCATGGTTTTACTTGAAAAAGTTTTAAAATAATTCGAAAACTCGTAGCCCTTAACACAGGTGTTAGTTGTTTTTATCTCTTCATTTCATTTAAACTACCTTAACTAAAGGAATAGTTTCTATCAGCATTGTGTAACTAGGGTATGCATTTTTTCTGTTCTCGGTCCTATTTTCCTTAATAGTAAGCTTATTCTCTTCCGATTCGATTAATTAAAAAACAAATCTTTAGTAGTAGTAGTAGTAGGAGCAGCAGCAGCAGCAGTAGTAGTAGTAGTAGTAGTAGTAGTAGTAGTAGTAGTAGTAGTAGTAGGAGTAGTAGTAGTAGTAGTAATTCTTCTTTCAAAAATGTGAAAATTGAAGCATGGCGTTTCATCTTCTTGGTTGTAATTATTCTAGGCTACAAGTGCAATCTTCAGAGCAAATTCATTTCTTTCTTGACTGATGTAGTGTTCGGGACATAAAGTTTTATTTCTCTTTACTGGCCTATGCGCTAGTGTGTAGGATATGAAATACCTTTAATTCATCTTTTATTTTCCGTTGAACTGTTCATCAAGTTGTTCTGCCAAGCAGAGAAAGTGGAAGAAACGACTCAGCCAATAAAGATTTAACACAATGTTCGCTCACAACAGGGGTCACAGTTCTTTCCCACTTGGCGTAACGAGTAGGTTATTACGGGGGTAAAAAGATTCTCTAAAGGACGTTAGCGGCGGGTACATATTTATTTTCCATTTTCAAATCATTTTAGGGGAGAGAGAAAGAAAGAGAGACGCGCACGCAAATAAATACCTATCCTATCCTGCCCTATCTCGTAACTCGAAAGTCGTTGGGGCACCACAGATGATCGTTTAACCAGCGTACTCCATCTTTTTCTGTCCTCAGCAACCCTCATGGCTTCGCTCAGTGTCAGGCCAGTCCATTCTCGAATGTTGTCCTTCCACCTCTTCTTCTGTCTCCTTGCACCGTGCTTTGCAGGATGGTCTTTGCAAGACCTGATGCTCTGGTGACGTGGCCATAACATCGGAGTTTCCGTTTCTTAATCACTGTGAGCATGACATCGTGTGATACAATGGCTTGTGTGTTGGTCTGTCGGATTTCGTCGTTGGTGATGTGCTGGGTATATGAAACGTCCAGAAGCCTTCTATAACACCTCATCTCCATGCTTATCCCCCGTTGGGGTGCCGGGGGTTTCAGTATAAATAGTATCCCCACTTTCTGGAAATTTAGTACTTTAAATTCCCACTGTCGCTGTCTTTCTCATTCCTGCTCTTTTCTCTCAATCTGCTATAATATCTTCTTCTTCGCTAGCCCAGTCACCTACCTTTTTTCTTAAAAACTCTTCCGGAACAAGACTCCTTATTTGTGTGTGAGGTCTGTTTGATCAGCTTGGGAATATTGGACGCTTTCTGCCAGGTGGTCACTAGGGCTTCCTATGATGTTATTATTTAGCAATGCAAGCATTTTATATGTATGTGTTTTGTTGATAATGTATAATGATGTTTGTATTCTATTTTGTTTTTGTAAACGGGGATTCGATAAATTAGAGTATAGCATCAGCGTCCCCTGCGTGGGATGTCTTTATTTTAAAGTGACTGGCTGGTGGAGAGCTTTCAGTTTTACCACTAGAATTGTTTCAGCAGATCTTTTATGCGGATCAGGGGTTGTCCGGTCCTGATTTGGCTCGGAGGAGTCCGCTGGACCTAAAGCAATAATCATGCAATGTAATGTAATCTTCATTCTTTGTATTCTTCGTTATAGATCTGCTGTGAGGGTCCATGTTTCGCAAGCGTATAGGAAGATGGAGATGACAAGGGAGCGTAGCAGCCTTACTTTAGAGTGTAGACTGATGGTCCTGTTCCAAATGGACTTCAACCTTGTCAGTGCAGCAGTTATTTGTGCGATCCTGGAGAGGACTTTCTGTCGGGATCCAATGTCTAATACAATGGCTCCTATAAATACATGCAGTGAAAATCCACACTCACAAATATGACACAGTGCTTTACACACATTAATTCACATGTAGTGACATACACAAACACGCAATCGCGCGCTAGCACACGCACACCACTCACACAAACACACACATTATTATTATGCTCATACACCTGCATGGTAAAGACGTTTCCCTCTCTCTAAGAGCATTGTTAAGATGGCCGTTCCAGAAGCTAGCTTTCCTATGTCTGCCTTGGTAAAACGTCTTTCTTCCAATTCCTCAAATCAGTAATTAAAGGATTACTAGTTTTCGAAAGCGTTGGAAGTGTGGAGTTGCATTGAAAGTGCCTTTTTGTGCGCGTCAGTGTATGCGTGCGTTTTTGTGGTAAGGGTGCAGGCGCGCCTGCGCTCGTGTGTGTGTGTGTGTGTGGGTGTATGTGTGTGTGTGAGTGTGTGGGTGAGTGTACGTGGGTATGCGTGCTCGCGCTCGCCAACTTCAAGCCGTGGAGTAAACAGTTTTTGAATGATTCTAACTGCAAATTTTCAGCTTTAAAAGAGGCGGAGGCCGACTTTTCACACTAATGAAAATAGTGTATTGAGTCTGTATTCCACCTCCAATTAGAATAGTGTTTACGTCTTCCCGTCCATTGAACATACTGTATTGTGGTGTGTAGCCTCGAAAGAAAATAGCTTTCCGAGGTTTGTCCCTCAATGAGAATTGTGTATTGAGACTATATGGTGAGATAATTATACAGGTTGCATTGTGCTCCTTGTGGCAACCAGTGCCGGGTTTACCAACTAAGGTGAGAGATTTTGACACATTCGGTAATAATTATCACGCCACCATACAAAGCTGTTTAGCTCCTACCCCATTATAATTATAGAAAATCCGAATGCACAGTGTCAGAGCTTTTGAGTGTAATAAACGTTTAAATGTTAGCAGCTACTCTCGTACATCTTTTTTTAAAATTTGCGCCAGACGCCGAAAGAAGAGGAGAGAGAGAGAGAGAGAGAGAGAGAGAGAGAGAGAGAGAGAGAGAGAGAGATAAACAGGCAGACAGACAAGCAGACAGAAACACAGAGACAGACGGATAGACACAAAAAAAGAAGGAAAGTCAGACAGACAGAAATGAAGAAAGAAATATTTGTAATCTGAGACGTTTTTAAGGAAAAACGTGAAGGACCACGATGATAATTAAAATAAAAGGGATAGGCAATCTGTCAAAGTAGTGTGTTTGTGTGTGTGTGTGTGTGTGTGTGTGTGTGTTTGAGTGTCTGTTTGTTTGACAGCATTTGTATTCCTGTGCGTGCGGGCGTGAATATGTGTAAGTGTAGTCTATGGACTTTTAAAAATACATTTAAAACAACATTCCCCTTTTCAGTTAATTATCATTGCATTTATCAGTAAGTGTATACGGCGACTATACCACCAAAGTCAAATACTGTGTTTGCCGCCCTAATTACTACCTTGCTATACTGTCAGCCCTTCCAAAACAAACAGAGTGCAGTACCTTTACTTTTTATTTCTACAGCTAAGCTTGTTTTTCCATTGTGAGTACATCACCGCTAGTCTTTTAAAAAAAAGGTATTTCTACAGTTAAGTTTATGTTTCCACTGTACATTTTGACAGCTACCACTACAGCTGTTGTCCAGCAGGTGTGAAAACTTCGCTACGTACTCTAGTTCTACCTGCTGAGAAAATTACTAGCTTCTGGCAACCTCTAGCTGCCTTTCAAATATCATTATATTGGTTTATCGTGATTAGGATTTAACTCACGTCACTGTCTTGTAAATTCGCAAGACATAAAGGAAATTCTTAGTTGTTTAAAATGTGGGGACGGCCATGTTCTGCTCGTGATATGTTTTGTTTTAGTTTATTTTTTTATTATATTGTTGAAGAAAAAAGGTTCATTTGCACCCCTGAAATATCATGTCGATCGTGCATAATTTTTAAACAAATGTTTTATTCAAGGAAAAACATATAATTACAAAACAATGATGTACGTACATGATTTACGTGCATAAAAATTTATTTTGTGTCACCTTCAATTGTAGCCGGGTCAAAAACAAAAACAAAATAAATAAATAAAATGAATAAATAAAGTGCGACTTTGTCCAGCTCAAGAGCTACCCCTTGGGGTCATGAGCAATCTTGTCACTGTAGATTGTTCTAACCTATAAAGGGAACAGTGAAAGCCCCAGTTGAAAACCTGTCTTGCCTTTGTAGGCATGACTAATTCACTGCGGCAACAGTTCTCCCCGTTGGAGTGCCGGGGGTTTCAGTATAAATAGTGACCCCACTTTCTGGAAATTTAGTGCTTTAAATTCCCACTGTCGCTGTCTTCATCATTTGCTCTTTCCCATTCCTGATCTGTCCTATCACTCTGCTATACTTTCTTCTTCTTCTCTGGATCAATGACCTGCCTTTTTTCTTGAAAACTCTTCCTGGACAAGACTCCTTGTTTGTGTGTGAGGTCTGTTGGATCAGCTTGGGAGTGTTGGACGCTTTCTGCCGGGTGGTCACTAGGGCTTCCTATGATTGTATTATTTCGCACTATAGGCGTTTTATATGTATGTGTTTTGTTGATGATTTGTAATGATGGTTGTATTCTATTTTGTTTTTGTAACCGGGGTGTTCGCGTAGTTGAGGTCAACCCTCAGCCGTCCCCCGCGTGGGATGTCTTTATTGTAAAGTGACTGGCCGGTGGAGGGCATTCAGTTTTCCCACTAGGGTTGTTTCGGCAGATCTTTTATGCGGATCGGGGGTTGTCCGGTCCTGATTTGGCTCGAAAGAGTCCGCTGGACCTAAAGCAACAATAAATCAAATCAAATCAAGCTCAAGAGCTCTGGAAAAAGCCAACTAGCACCCTTGAATTAATCATCACAAGCCTGCATAATAACTTAGCTCAGGTCATTCTGCAAGCTCTTCTACGCTAAAAGACTTGTCCTTTGGCGTGTAGAGATATCGTTCTCAAACTTTCTGTTTCTCTAGAATGTTTGTAGTTCGATTTGGATAGATTGGCTAAACAAACGAACAACAAACAAACAAAAACAAAATACAACAGCAAACCCTCTACCCCAACTCCCGTCCCCCACACGCACACACACAAATGAACAAGAAGACAATTTTTTTTAAATTAGTAAGGCAATGAAGCGAAAGACAAATGTCCCTAGATTCTACAAACAACTATAAGAACCATTGGCAAATTCACTTCTATAACACATTCGTCCCCTATACGCTTATGTGTCCGGGGACGTTAATCTATAAAACTAAACTAAACTACTATAGGTGACCTATAGTTATGCAGAGTATAGTAAGTGTAAAACGCTCGCCTGGCTCAAACCTTAGCCCTTCCCCCTCTTTGTCCCAACCCGCAGATGTGAGTGATTGGTTTCTTGCTTTCTTTACAACAGAGGAAGGTAAAACAGCGACAGGCAGACGATGAACGCCACACTCATAAAGCTGACCTTGCGAAAAGAAAAACCCTGTTTCCAATAATCTTAAGATTACAGGACGGGTTGTTCCTTAACTCTATACAAACGATGTACAACTCTCTAATCTTCTGGAAGCAGAGCGATTTGGGTTGAATAAGGTCTGTACAGCATGACTGTGGAATTACATGTATTTTGTTGTCTAATACTCATTGGTATATCTACATAGAAACATGAAAGTTATTGTTTTTTTCTACTGTGTAGTATCAAAATGAAGGAACAGGATTTCGAATAGCTGGGATAATATGTAGACTGGGTTCTTCTTTATCTAGAATAATCTACCCTGCTTTCGAATAGCTCCGTGTTGTATAGTACTACTTGTCATGAACTGGCTAGTTTTAACTCTGCCTATTACTATTCAGCCTTGTGTAGTAATTGTAACAGTAGAGAGTTAAGGTATTACACAGCAGCAATTAAGGAACACAGCAGGCCACACACAGCGAGCTAGCCACACACAGCGCAGTGAGTCAGCACTTGAGCTTTGAATCTGACCGTTTTAACCAATCAGAAGCAGGCTAAGCGGGTAGAGCAGTTCTGACTGTGTCAGAACCTACACACAGTTTGAATCAGTCGTGTTTGAGACGAGGAAGAGTGAACATCTACATAGATAGCTAGAGAAATCTCTTCACTCAGAGACCAGGAAGCAGGACTTTAGAATCTCAGAAATCTATCAAGTCATCACGGGCCTGAACTTGTCAAACAGACGAGCAGGCGAGCTATCCTGTGCGTCCCACTCCACAGAAACGACGAGTTGGTTGAGGAGCCTCTACCGCACAAGTCGGAAAGAGCTACCCGGAAAAACACCCTGTCAGACCCCACAGTGTGGCAAGGGAACCCAACTACACAACGACACAGGTGGACCAGAAGCTACCTCACAGAAGGACTTCGCACGCACCATCTAGCAGTTAAGTGTATTCACCGAAGGTGCACTTAAACTGATCGAAACAGGACCACAGTAGTCCAAATCTTCAGAAACTGTAAAACGGACCACAGTAGTCCAATCTACATGAAAATCAAATAGCAAGTGCCCGAGGAAGAGATAATAGCTGCCTAGACTATCAGCGATCGAACTATTAGCAGTGACTGATACTTTTTAAGTTAGATTAGTACCTAGAAAACCTTGTATAGAGTAAAAGAAATAAATGTGTGATTTTAACTGTTATCAAGTGGCTGGACTACATATGATTCATAGCCGTGTGAAAGCTAGTGTGACAGTAATCTCTTACCATTTTTCTATCTATCTCTGTACCCCAACCTTAACACAGAACGAGCTAAACAAATAAATTTATTAAAGTAATTCATAGGGTGACGTACTAGCAGTTCCCACCGAATAAACGTGAGGGTCCATAATTCCATTGTGCTGAGCCCATAAACCCCACGTGACACTACTCTTAATCTTTCGTGGTAAAACTTAAAGAATAATTACCTTAGGAATTTGCTTGCGGGATTCCTTTTTCTTTAACAACCTGTAGAGGTCATAGATTTTCACGGAAGATTGGCGTGATCATGATGTGAGGTGATCATTACTTTCGTGCTTTCTGGCACCAACAGGGATAGGAGAATAAGCCATTATCGAGTTAGGAAATTTGCCAACAGTTGACGACTTTGACTTAATTTGCAAGTCAAAGTTCATAGTGACTCGTCTGCCTTGATGTCTGGGTACAATTGTTCTACATCTTTGTTCATGCAAAGGACAATTGTTAATGATCTGAAATTGGTCTAAGATATTTCCATATTGTAATACTTGACAGCTTGCTAGACATTGATTGCATATCAGAATCAATTAATGTTATGTTGTTTGAATTGGTCTGTGTTCTTTTATGTTTGCTTGGGCTGTTCTTTGTTGCATACTTTATAGACTGACAAACGTATTTCGATTTCAGCAATACAGTTTCTTGTTCTTGTTCTTCATTTCTTCTTCATTTCTTCTTCTTCTTGTTCTTCTTGTTCTTCTTCTTCTTCTTCTTCTTCTTCTTCTTCTTCTTCTTCTTCTTCTTCTTCTTCTTCTTCTTCTTCTTCTTCTTCTTCTCCTTCTATCCTATCCTATCCCGTAACTCGAAAGTCGTTGAGGCACCACACATGATCTCTTCTTCTTCTTCTATCCTATCCTATCCCGTAACTCGAAAGTCGTTGAGGCACCACACATGATCGCTTAACCAGCGTACCCCATCTTTCTGTCATCAGCAGTCCCCATGGCTTCACTCAGCGTCAAGCTAGTCCATTGTCAAAATAATGTTGTCTTTCCACCTCTTTTTTTTGTCTTTCTTTCCTTCTGCCTCCTTGCACTGTGCTTTGCTTTGCAAGACCTGATTCTTCCATTATTGTCCTGTATTTCTTTGTTTGCTTTTTTTTATGATGTTTGTTTTGTAACACAGAAAGTCGGCGTAAATGATTTCCGTTTCACATTGTGGCTACATGTCAGAAGAAGAAGAAGAAGAAGAAGAAGAAGAAGAAGAAAATAAATATCTGGTGTTTTTAGCCTGTTGCATATAATTTAATTCTGTTTAACATATATTCAAATACTACCAAGCCGAGGAGATGTCTCCTAGAAACCGACAAAGCAAAAGGAAAACTTATGTAATTTTTGTTGTGCGGGAGTATTAGCGGCAGGCGACTATATATCTGGCTGCATAATGGGCGTGATCGAGAAAAGAAACGGTGGCATCGTGACATTTTAACCTTCCAAACTTTCATTTCATTTTGTTGCAGTAGGTAAAGCATTTTGCATGGGTGACAGCTTGAAAGTGTTAGTAAGTAGTAACGCTCTTTGGTTTCGTTACAGAGAGATGGACTTGGTAAGTGTGGATTTTCAGTTATTATTGGTATATAGGTGAAACGTTGAATGTCCACTTCACGGTACATGTGTACATGTTTAGATTTGTTGTTGTTGTTGTTGTTGTTGTTTTCTCTATACTTATCTGGAAATACCTTAAAACAGTCGGGAATCGGAACGAGTCAAATGTCGGTCTGTCTGTCGGTTCGCTGGAAGCCATACCTCGAGAACCTCTGAACGCATTTTGACCAAACGTCATAGGAACATTACCTTAGTGGCCTGCCTTCCGTGCCATCCTATTTGCCAATTGGTTGCTGAACAGGTTTTGCTCAATATCTCCAAAACGTCTAAAGCGATTTTGTTGAGTCTTGGTATAGAGGTACTTCAAATCACGGGCCGTTCTTCAGTAGCCGTCCGGTTGTCGGTCAGTCGTTCAATCGGTCGGTCCTTCTCTCCAAATGTAACGTTGTTGTTGTTCAAAACACTCATTTGTCCTTATCTCGAGAATAGCTGAATCGAATTCGCCATTCTTACTGTGTGCATACTTTAACTACTACCAAGCATGTTGGATCACTCGTATTTGAACTGTGTCAAAGGTCACGGAAATTGTGCTTTACCATTTTCTAAACGCGTTTTGTGCTGTGTCTAAGACGTTGGCTGTTCCGATTGAGATCAATATGTTTCTCGCAGAGGGTTCAGATCGTGGCCTTTCATTCCTTGTTTTTCCTTTTGCTTCATTAGGACAAAGCCCAGTCACAACCTATCCTATCCAAACCTATCCTGTCCCGTAACCCCGGCAAGAAAATAAGCACATTTGCAAATGTTTGCTTTATGGGCTATGTATGTGAGTGTCTTGAACTACATTTGAATGGCTTGCCATCTTGTTTTGAGTCACAAATGGGAAAAGCGACTTCAGGCCAAGCTGGTATACTGTTATTAAGCGAAAGGTTCGGTGAAAGCGTCACATTTCTATTACAAGATATTTTCTTATGGACGTTTTAACTATGACAAAGTCAATTGTCGGGTGTCAACTTCAAAACTATGGTTTGCATAGTAAAGTTCTTTACTGTGATATTAGTATCAGACATGCGCTATATTAGTAGTAGTAGTAGTAGTAGTAGTAGTAGTAGTAGTAGTAGTAGTAGTAGTAGTAGTAGTAGTAGTAGTAGTAGTAGTAGTGAAGTCGAACACAAATTGGAATGAATTATCGAAGTTTATTGTAGTAGTAGTAAAATGAATTATCGAAGTTTGCTGTAGTAGTAGAATCAATAATCGAAGTTAACTGTAGTAGTAGTAGTAGTAGAATGAATTATCGAAGTTTACTGTAGTAGTAGTAGTAGTAGTAGTAGTAGTAGTAGTAGTAGTAGTAGTAGTAGTAGTAGTAGTAGAATGAATTATTAAAGTTAACTGTAGTAGTAGTAGAATGAATTATCGAAGTTTACTGTAGTAAGTAGTAGAATGAATTATCGAAGTTAACTGTAGTAGTAGTATGAACTATCGAAGTTAACTGTAGTAGTAGTAGAATGAATTATCGAAGTTTACTGTAGTAGTAGCAGTAGTAGTAGTAATAGTAGTTGTAGTAGTAGTAGTAGCAGTAGTACTAGTAGTAGTAGTAGTGAAGTCGAACACGGATTGGAATGAATTATCGAAGTTTACTGTAGTAGTAGTAGAATGAATTATCGAAGTTTACTGTAGTAGTAGAAGTGGTAGTAGTAGTAGTAGTAGTAGTAGTAGTAGTAGTAGTAGTAGTAGTAGTAGTAGTAGTAGTAGTAGAATGAATTATCGAAGTTTACTGTAGTAGTAGCAGTAGTAGTAGAATGAATGATCGAAATTTGCTGTAATATTAGAATGAATTATCGAAGTTAACTGTAGTAGTAGAATGAATTATCGAAGTTTACTTGGATCTTTGGAACTCACAGGTAAAATACTGAGATACAAATATTCAATATTACAAAACAAAGCTCTTGAGTCTAATTATTGGAAAACGCTATGCGGCAAGGGATGTGCATAGCGTGCAATGTAGATTTTAACTGTTAAAACTATATAGAACTGTTGGGCGCTTTTACTTTATGCTTCAAATATTTCAAGGTAAAAACTCAAATGTATTATTGCTGCCTTAAAGTCATATAATAAGAACGCTTAAGTTTTAAAATTAGGCTAACTCCACAAATGACTCATTTTTATAAGTGCGATTCTTTTAAGGGCTTCGTAGTTGAATGATTCAATTGCATAAAGGAACGCAGTCCCAATAAAAGTGATGTTATTTTAGCACAAAGTAAATAAGTTTGCTTTGACTGCATACTGTACTTGAATCGAGCTCAAGCCGTCAGCAATATTTTATGCTGAACTAGACATATTGAAGAGTTGGGAGGTTGGGTGTTCTGGGAATAGACATTCCTCTTTCTGTTCTAGGAAATGTTGTAAAAAGTTCCGTTCGAGGCTACAGGAAAAACTCAATTACAATTAAATATTGACTGCAGAGCCAAATGTTAGTTTTGTGTTATGCTTATTGTACTGAGTTGACTAAGGATTTTCCTTATCGCCTTTGTTCGGGGTAGAAACCCCCTCAGATTTTGTGATCTCAAGAAGGAAACTTTCACAGGATGATTCAATGAAGCGAAACGGCTGTTGTGTCTGATAGAAATTAAAAGGAAAACAGTGCCCTTAAGTGATCTTTAAGCTATGAACGTTGGTCAAATTCTAGATCAACACGCGCATAAGCGTACAGGTATGCT